>OY731406.1:19044410-19607422 GCA_963425845.1 Sphenostylis stenocarpa
AATGAATGAACTCCGTCTTACGTTGTGGGAGGTCCTTCTCGGTTTTGGGAAGCCGGATGAACTCCATCTCTGGGTGAAATTCCTCTAGCTTTTATTTTGAGAGGCCGGGCAAAATTAGGGGTCTACAAAACCAAACTTGGCCATTATAACCAGAGTTGGGTAAGGGAGTTAGTTACGTGTGGGGAAGGTGTTAGCACCCCACAACGCCCCTTTCGGGTTCCCTATGACGGATTAATTCATTTAAGTGAAGATTACGAGAAATTACGCTATTACCCTATTTTATTCATACAGTATTTAAATATGTCTATCTACATGATTTTATTTACATTGCATACATAAAGCAATAAATAAAGCAGTAAAAGAGAAGAGATTTGAGAAGAACCTCCGTAGCAAGCTTTATATAGAAACTCTGTTACAATAAGGACACGTTTCGGCAGTCCCTCGCTCTACAATGACTCTCCTCACGACAAAACTCGACTCGACTAAAATTTTCTAGAAGAATCGAATGCCGAAATATAATTCCTTAACTGATTGTTACCTGTATAAGGCAATCAGAAAGATCATTTGAAAGAGGGAGAGAAGTAGACAAGTCTCTGAGTTGTCTGGGGTGTGGAAAATGAGCAAATGAGCCTCCTATTTATAGTTTTCACTGCCTGGCACACTTGGGACGGCCGTCTGGGCCGAGACGGCCGTCTGGGTTGGGACGGCCGTCCCACTTGCAATTTTAACACAGAGCCAGCCCCCCTGGGACTTGGGACGACCGTCCCACATTCGGGACGCGCGTCTCACTTGTCCTAGGTTAGTTGGGACGGCTGTCCCAACTCTGGGACGGTGGTCTCGACTTGTTTTGTCCAGTTTTTGCGTTCTGGGACCCCGGGAAGCTTTCCTTGCTTTTTTCGGACATTGGTTGATGCCGATATGTGTCCGTTGAAGCTTTATCTTCATATAGGAAGTCTTCTTGGCCCTCATTAAGATGCCGGGCGAGCTTTTATCGTTGTGTAGAAGTCTCTTTGGCTTTTGTCGGGCGACTGGGTGAGCTCTATCTTGTTGCGAGAGGTCTTCTTTTCTTTTATTAAGAAGCCGGGCGAAATTAGGGGTCTACACTAGAGATAGACTTAATATGCTTAGAACTGAATTAGGAATTCTGGATATAACTAGTATTGAATAACTGATTCTTTATGGTGATTATGATTATTTTAAAAACAGGTTGATAACATGTTCAATCGATTAAAATTGTCTGAAAATCTTGAAATTATTTGTATTAATCAATTGAAATTGCGAAATAATCTGTTGATTTTCTGATTCTCTATCTATGTTCATGATATGTTACCAGTTCAATTGATTAAATGAGGTTTTAATCGATTTATTTCAATAACCTTGTAGCTCTGCATGTTTTTCTTCTATAAATCAATCGATTCAATCTTTGATTCAATCGATTTATTTTACTTCTGATAATCTGCAATTGCAAAAACAATTGATTACATGAAAAATCAATTGGTTAATTTTTTCTAGGGATAGTAGTGTATGCTCTGATACTGCTACATCAGAAACTTCAGAAATTTCTGGAGCTAAATTGTAGGATTTACCCTGACCTGATTAAAGTCTTTTTCACCAACTTGTCATTTGAAGGGTCTACTCTAAAAACTCAAGTCAAAGGAGTGGACATTGAAATTAATCCCAATGTCTAGAAAGAGGTTGCTGGACTAAAGGATGAAGGTGTAAAAGTCACCAAAGGGTATACCTCGGAAGTAGAAGAATTTAACAAAGTTCAGTACTTTCGTTCTTGTCTGAAGAATAGGCATGACTCCGTAATTTCCTTCAACAACTGAAAGTTGAAGCTTGAGGAAAGGGTACTCACGTTCATTATGTCCTGGCAGCTCACACCCAGGGGGAGCAATCATGCAGTACTAAATGAAGGAGATTTGGTACTGATGTACTGCATTCACCACAGAATAAGGGTGAACTAGGTTTTTGTCATCAAGGACCACATGATCAAAGCTAAGCGGCTAAGTGATTTTAGATATCCTTATGCTATATTAATTTCTAAGTTTTTAACTCATTTTGGTGTTGATTTGGAAGGTGAATCAGTTGAAACTGTTCGTCCAACAAATGAGGTCAATAATTTTGTCCTTCATAAAATGGGATTCATCAAAATTGACGGTGAGTGGATCTCAAAAGAAGAAGCTGGGAGAGAAGAAGAAATTGAAGAAGAAGAGCAAGAGGAAGATGTCAATACTGGTGTCCCGGGTACTTCTACAGCAAGATCATCAGACCCGATAGAAGAGCAGTGTCCATTAGAAATTATTCCATATATTCCACAACCTGACCGTGGCACGCCTCTCTCACAGTTCGAAAGAACCATGCTACATCAGATGAATGAACTACAAACCAATCAAAGGAAGCACATGGAGATGACGGTTGCTCTGCGGGCTCGTCAGCATTATCTGGATGAAAATTTCATTGCCAGATTTCAACACATTGACAATCAATTGGAAGATATCTACAACAGGATTGTTGATCTGCAGTTTAATCAAGGTCCCGAGAACGGGGATGAATGAAGTCTTATTTTTTTCTTATTTCTTTATCTTGTTTCTTTTCTTTTTATTTTGGGTACCTACGTGGTACTATTGGACTGTAACTAAAACACTTTATTTGATGCAGTCAAATAGGGGGAGAAGTGTTTGCTTAAAACTGTCACTACACACACACCACAAATCATATATGTCTCTATTCTGTTAATGAATTGTGCAGGTGCAGTGGATATTTGTCTCCATCAAATAGGGGGAGATTGAAGCACTTGGTGGATTTGATGAAGACATATTCGAGTTGATATAGTGTAGTTTGTGGGTGTGTAGATGAATAGGTTAGAAGTTTAGAACTTAATCTCTTGATAGGCCAATAAATCTTGTGATAAGCGCCTTAAAATGATGCATCTCATTGAAATCATTTTTCTGCATGAAAAACTAACATTTAAGCATTAAAAGAACAAACTAAGTTTTTCAATCTGTTGAAAAGAAATTTCAATCTGTTAAAATCACTTAACATAAGAAGTGGTCATATATAGTCGAAATTTTCAATTGGATAAATCGCAGAATCAACAGGTTAAAATGTCTTAATGATTTTTCATGTATTAAAGGTTTCGCATTTTCAATCTGTTGAAATGTTTTTTAAATTGTTGAAACAGAGAGACTATTTTTTCAGTCTAAGTGTTTTTCAAAACTTCAATCTGTTGAAATACTTTTCAATCTGTTAAAACAGAGAGACTATTTTTCTGACTAAGAGTCTACAGGATTTCAATCTGTTGAAAGGTTTTTTAATCGATTGAAACAGAGAGCTGTCATTCTTCATTAAGCTATTTCAATCCATTGAAAACACGAATCAATCGATTGAATGAAGTTTTAAATGAAATCAATCGATTGAAACGTCGTCTTAATCGATTGAAATACATTCTGATCGATCATAATTTGATTCTGATCGATCATAACTTGTTCTAATTGATCATAATTTAATTCTGATCGATCATAACTTTTTCTAATCGGTCATAATGCAATTCTGATCGATCATTTGCGTCTCTGAATCAGTTTTTAATAGATCAAACATTCTGGTTCTCTCTTTTACTCTATAAATACAGATTTGATCTATCTTTTGAAATATACAATTTGAGAAAACATTTGAAAGCAATCTTTGAGCTATCACATCCGTGACTTTCTCTGTGCATTCAAGAACTTTTCATATCATAAGGTGCTTTGATCAAGATTGTTGTTAATCAAAGAGAGAAAGTGCTGAGTTAGAATTGCTTCTGGACAATTGTACTGATAAAGCTTCAATCCAGGTTTTTTCTTTTCATACTCTTGTGTAAAGTGTGGTTGTGCAGGTTGGATTTTGGATCTGCACGTGTTACAGTAACTGGATTTGGTTACTGGGAGGTTTTCAAGATTCTATCTTGTGGGGTTTGTAAGATAGTTCTTGGGGTAGATTGGTGAGTATCTACTGGTTGTAATTTTCACTGGAATTAGTGGAACTTGGAAGATTTGTCAAGAACTGGATGTAGCTCTGGTAAAGAGTGAACCAGTATAAATTGTTGTGTTGAATTTCTTCTTTCATCTCTTTTATTTCTTGTCTATATACTTGCTATGATTAAAATCAAACCTACCTACACAAGAATTAAATAAAGATAATTCATTCTACAAAGAGAAAGTAAGGTTTGCGAAAATGTTTTCTAAAGTTCAATTCACCCCCCCTCTTGAACTCAACCATTAATTCTTTCAATAAACACACAGAATTGTTGGTAAAAGTAACAACACAATCAAGAGAACGAGTTAGACGAATGATGGACAACAGGTTAAAAGGAGACCCAGGGACATAAAGAACATTATCAATGGTTAAAGAAGGAAAAAGTTTAACCGTTCCAACACCATGAGATGATACTCTAGAGCCATCAGCTAGTGTAACAGAAGGTAAATGATTAAGAAAGGATAAAGAGGAGAACAAAGATTTGTTACTTGTAATATGATCAGTGGCTCCCGAATCAAAAACCCAAGGACCAGGAGAAAATGACTGGGTCAGACCAGCAAAATATGTATTTGTATGTGTGACAGATATAGTGGAACTAGAAGATTGTTGATTCTTATACCATTCGAGAAATTTGTTGAACATAGCAGGCATGTCAGATGCAACAGAAGAAGGAAGATCCCCTGCAGATAAAGATGGAGAAAGATTGGTCTGAACAACTATAGCAGATTGAGGAGGACGACCATGTAATGTATAACACTTGTTAATCTTGTTACCTAGCTTGCCACAATGTTCACACTTAGGACGCCCTTTTTCCTGTTTGCAAGGGTGAACCCAGTCATCACGATGGGATGTTAACACAAAAGAATCGTTAACAAAATTGGAAATAGTGGAAGAAGTCATGAAAAGCGGGAGAACAAACCCTAAAACAATCCAAAGTAATCCAATTAACCCACGAAGCACAAATCCAAAATGAGAATACTAAAAATAAGTTCGCCAAGACTAAAACAGCGCAGGAGACAATGGGACGACCAACTCCGATAGTGGTGATCTCAATGGCACGGTGGTCACCTGACCGAGACAAGCAAAATCATATGTCACCGGTTAAAAAAAAATGAAACTTCGGCGAATTCTCCGGCAGCGGCGGATCCGGTGACTGCTCCAGCGGCAGCGGTGACAGCAACGTGAACTAGTACACCAGGTAAGTTCTCAGGAAAGAGAGGTGAATCACTAATGGACACACTTAAATACCAAGTCTTTCCTTGCCAGAACTTTCCTAAACATGCACTTTCACACTACCAAATAAAATTCAGTGACAAAGATAATTCTTTTCTGATGTGGAGGATCAGTTTACCAGCAGCGGTTGGGCGGCTCCAACAGTGGACAAAAGACGGAAAAAAAATTCAAGATAACCTTAAGCTCTAGATACCATGTTGAATATAGAGAAAAATAGGGTTTGGAATTAATTTCCCTTGTGTATAAATTGTTGAAAGTCCCACATCGCCTACCTCATGTCATTTGGTATGGTTTAAATACATGTTAGGCTACTCCACATATTGCCAATTGATTTTATGTTGGAACCTTAACATGGTATCAGAGCCAAAGCCTAGCATATTTCTGGTTATTGTCATGGGCCAAAAGTTGCCCTTTAGTTGGGTCAAAAGTACCCTTTGCCTGGTCCGACAGGCTTCGTTGGAGGCGGTGTGTGGAAAGTCCCACATCGCCTACCTCATGTCATTTGGTATGGTTTAAATACATGTTAGGCTACTCCACATATTTCCAATTGGTTTTATGTTGGAACCTTAACAATTGTGAAAAGATTTTTTGAGGTTTTTCTATTTTTATCTGTTGTATGGTTATGCTATGCAATCAATCAAATGTAGCAAACAAACGCACACACAATTCACTCATCCGCGAACAAGTAGGACGACGTTTTTAATTACGAGGTAGGGTTTTCCTGCAGAAAAGTACTTATTCAGGGTAGTTATAAATTTCCTCACCAAGGCCAGGCTGTAAGAATTAATGGTTGAGTTCAAGAGGGGGTTGAATTGAACTTTGAATCCTTTTTCAAAAAACGCTTTCTTTGTGGAAGAATGATTAATCTTTATCCAATCTTTTATTAGGCAGATTTGGTTTTTAACAAAGCAAGAATATAAACCAGAAATGAAAAGAGATAAATGCAGAAATACAACACAAGAGTTTTATACTGGTTCACTCTTCCCAAGAGCTACATCTAGTTCTTGACAAATCTGTCAAGTTCCACTAATACCAAGTGAAAATACAAACCAGTAGATACAAACCAATCTACCCCAAGATCTACCTTACAACACCACAGGATAGACTCTTGAAAACCCACCTAGCAACCAAACCTAGTCGTTGTAACCAGTGCATATTCAAACCCAATCTACACAATTAAAATCCGTACAAGTATTGGAAAGAATAAACCTGGACAGTAGCTTTTGCAATACAGAAGTCCAAAAGCAAATTTTCTAACACAGAACTTTCTCTCTTGAAGATCTTTCAAAAATCTTGATCAAAGCGCCTTATGATATGAATGTGTATGAATGCTCATAAAAACACACGAATATGAGAGCTCCAAGATTACTTTTACACTACTAGAAAAATGATTAATAATGACTAAAATTAGTGACTGAAAAATTTAGTTACTGATAGTAACTGAATTAGTGAACGATTTCCCTTTTTATATTTAGTGACTAACATTTCAGTCACGAAAATTGATCACTGATTCGATCACCGAAACGGTCACTGATTCGGTCACTATTAGAAAAATAGTTAGTAGTGACCGAAATTAGTAACCAAAAAATTCAGCTTACTAATAGTAACTCGAATCGATGATCGCTTTTTCTTTTTATATTTAGTGACTGATTTAGAAACTAAAATTTCGAGTCACTAAACAAATAATCTCTAAATTGATGATTATTTTTCAATATATAAATATTTTTTAAAAATATTTTAATAATATATTAAATATAAATCTACTTAATAATTTAAAATAATTGATAACATTTTTAATAACATTATAAAAATTTACAAAAAATAGTTTACTAACTTATTAAATAATTTAGTAATATAATTATTTTATGATAAAAAAATATTTATTTTAAGCTTTTAAAAAAAAACAAAAAGAAAAAGAAAAAAATATATGATAAAAAAAAACATATATATAATTTCTCTTGTTAATATTTTACACCTTCAAGAAAAAAAAAGTAATAATTTTTTTTTAATAATTTCCATTTTCTATATATATATATATATATATATATATATATATATATATATATATATTATAGTATTGATCTTTTAAATAAATAGAAAAAAAAAGGTTTTTACTTGGTTTGAGGCCGACCCATGATATGTTTTTAACCTAATTATTAGGTTTAAATGGAGGGGGACGACACACAGAGGGGGAGCTCTTCTCTGGTTTCTTTTTCCTTTCTAATTTTCCAACCACCCTCCCTTGCTTCCCATTTTTTACCTTAGCCCTAACTCCATTTCCAACTGGCGCCTCCATTACATTTCCTCATCATTACTCCCTTGCCACCCCCATTGCACCCATCACCTCACTCTCCATCCACACTCACCTTAACACCCATAACCCATGGATCCCCACGCCTCACCTCAGGACCCATGACCCATGTATCCCCATTGCAGCCCACACCCAGCACCACCATAGCCCTCACCGGTGCCGGCTAGCACCCAAATCTTCCTCCCTTTTCTTTTATGCTTCACCTGTAGTCACTATGAACCGCTGCTCGGGGCCACTATGGTTGCACCACCACCGAGCCACTGTGCCTGACCCCTCACTGCCACTAACCCTACACCATCTAACCAGTCGCGACATGGCCAGTCGCCTTAAGTTGTTGCAGTTTCGCCACCTCTCCCTAGCCACCACCGTGGCACCCCACCAAATCCGCTTCTCCCCTCCCAAATCACCCTATCATGTCTTCTCCTTTTCCACCCTTCTTTCCTCTCCATTGCAAACTCTACTCTCATGGTCTCCACCCTCAACCCTAGCACCGTGGGGCACAACCCCCATCGCGGCCCATACTCGTCAGCACCACCGTGAGCCACTGCACCTCACCAATCGGCAACTATAAGCCAGATTCATGCCTAGTTGCGCCAAGCACTCATCGGTCACCCTCAAAGAAGTAGCGCACCACCGCAGAGCCTGGCCACGACTCGCCCCACGCTGGCCACCGCGAATCATCCCTGTCTCGCTTTGTCGCACCACTATTGACCAAAAAGGGGATGGCTGAATGCCTCTCCCTGTGAATTGTCGGGCAACGTGAAGCCTGTGGAGGAGATCAAGTGTCTCTCAAGTTTGCTCCTCTCTGATTTCTGCCTTTGTCTGTTATGTGTTTGTACATCTCTGTCTGGGATCATTTGTTTGCTCTCTCGTTTCCTTCTTGGTCTTGTTTGAATGAAGAGTTGACAGGGATCTCAGGTGGAAATCGAAGCCAGAGACATTATTTGAATGAGGAGTTGACAGGGATCTCAAGTGGAAATCAAAACCAGAGACATTATTGGGTACAAAGTTCTTTTTCTTTGCATTCTGTTGTTTGTGGTTTTACTTATGTTTGATTGCTAGCATTTGTGGGGAAAACTGATGTTGAGTTTATCGTTCTCAATTATTAATTGCTTCTGTCTGGGATTTGGATTGAGTTGGGTTTTTTTTTTTCTTATTGGTCATTTTGGACTGTTATTAAGGATTGTGGGTGTTGAAACATACAAGGACATGAATGTTGAACTTACATGGACATGAAGCTTGTTAATTTTGATGATGATTCAAGAACAAAGGACTCAGAGAGTTGAAGACTTGTATTCTTGTGTAATAACTCTGTTTTGATGATTTTGAGTCTGTAATATTAGAGTCTAAGGTAGCTAGCACATAGTCTACTCTTTAGAAACTTCAAAAACTCATTTTTATCAAAAACACACTGGTTCAATCGATTAAAAGGCAAGATAATCGATTATTACAGAGACAAAAACCATTTTTTGTATCAGCTCTCTGGACTAATCGATTAAAACTCTTGTTAATCGATTAACAGGGCTGTTAATTTGTTAACAGCCCAAATAATCGATTATAACGCGTGGTTATGGGTTCCTGGTGATTTTGGATCTGTAATAATCGATTAACACTCAGTATAATAGATTATTTCAGTCAGACATGCATTTTGAATTTCAAAATTGGACCAAGTTTCGAAAACCCTAGTCTTGTTGAACATACAAGGATTTCATGTTGAACTTACATGGACAAGAAGCTTGTTGATTTTGATGATGATTCAAGAGCGAAGAACTTAGAGAGTTGAAGACTTGTATTATTGTGTAATAACTCTATTTTGATGCGTTTGAGTCTATAATATTAGAGTCTAAGATAGCCGGTACATAGTCTACTCTTTAGAAGCTTCAAAAACTCATATTTATCAAAAAGCCTCGGGTTTAATGGATTAAATCATCAGATAATCGATTATTACAGTGAGAAAAACCATTTTATGTATCTGTTCACTGTAATAATCGATTAACAGGCCAGTTAATCGATTAACATGGCACTTAATTGATTAAAACAGAGAGTTTTGGGATTTTGTTGATTTTGGCTCTGTAATAATCGATTAACACTTCATTTAATCGATTATTTAAGTCAGATTTTGATTTTCAACTTCAAATTAAACCTATTTTCGAAAACCCTAATCCCAATACTCCAAGTTCCGAAAATCCCCAATTCCCAAACCCTAATTCATCTACTTAAGGTTCTCTAAGGCTCTCAGAAAATGGAACAACCTTTTTCAAACAAAAGTTAAGTGCTGTGAGTGCCAGAGAACTGTTTGTTGGAGGAAAAGGGGGCTTTTGGAACCTGGTGTGGGCTAGAAGCAATAAGAATCACTAAGTGGAGTTCTTAGTGGATTGTGTGATGTGCCATCTCTAGGGAAAGCTGTTCTTCATCTCTTGTGGATTTCAAGAGAGGTGTTTTCTTTACTTTATCTTTTCCATTGTTATTTGTTGTAACAACTTTGATTATAGTGACAGCGTTAATCCTCTGTTTGAGTGATTAGCAATTGGACGTAGGGTTTTTTGATCTGAACCAGTATAAATCTCCTGTGTAAGACTCTATCTCTATTCTATTTACGTTTGCACAGTGTTTTAATCGGTAAAATTTGGGAAAAATTTTTAAAACCTAATTTTTGTTAAAGAACCAATTCACCCCCCCCACTCTTGGTTTTTGTCCGACAACGCGAACATTCCGCTGCGCGATTCTAACAAGTGGTATCAAAGCTTGCTTTGATAGTCATTCAAACTTTTCGAAAATGGCCGGACAAAATCAAACTTTTGCCGAAGGTGCGTCTATCAACAGACCCCCACTTTTTGCGAGTCAAAATTATCCTTTCTGGAAAGTTAGAATGCAAATCTTTTTAGAGTCTGTTGATAGAGGCGTTTGGGACGCTATTTTAAACGGTCCCTATATTCCTAAAGTTACTGAGAACGGTGTAGATATTCCTAAACCTTTTTCTAGATGGACAATAGAGGAAAATAGAAAGCTCAATTTGACGTTAGGGCTAGAAATATTATTTCATCTACTTTAACCCTTGACGAGTTTTATAGGATCTTTGTTTGTAAAAGTGCTCAAGAGATGTGGGAAATGCTAAGAGTGACCCACGAAGGTACCGATGACGTTAAGAGAGCACAGAAAAATTCCCTAATCCAATAATACGAGATGTTTAGGATGCAACAAGGCGAAACGATATTTGACATTCAAAAGCGTTTCACTCATATTGTGAACCATCTCACCGGATTAGGTAAAATCTTTGACGTTGATGAATTGAATGTTAAAATCTTAAAATCTTTGGATAGGAAATGGCAACCTAAGGTGACGGCCATCTCGGAGTCACAAAACCTTGCCACAATGTCTATGGCAGCGCTCTTTGGAAAGTTGAGAGAGCATGAGCTAGAGCTAGGAAGACTAAATGAAGAGGAAGGACAATATCAAAAGAAGAACTTAACCTTCAAAACCGAAATTTCCAAAGGTAAGAATAAAAAGGAAGAAGAAGACTCGGAAAATGAAGAAGAAGAATTGAGTCTTATGATAAAGAAGTTTACAAAATTCATGAAAGCTAAAGGAAGACATCCCTTCAAAGATAAATGAAAGGTAAGGGAAAATTCTTCTGTAAATATCAAATGTTATGGTTGTGGTGAAGCAAGACATATGAAGACCGAATGTCCAAACAAGAAAAACAAAGAAATCAAGGGCAAAAAGTTCTTCAAGAAGAAAGCCTACATTGCTTGGGACAACAGTGATTCAAGTTCAGAATCAAGTGAGTCGGAAGTTGAAGCCAATATTTTCTTAATGGCAAATGACAACATATCTTCCGACTTTGAGGTAAGTGATTCCGACTCATCCTCAAGTGATGATGAAAATAACTATGATGAACTGCAAAATGCATACAATGAATTGTTTAGTGCCTTTAAAGACTTGAAAAATGAATATAAAGCTGTGAAAAAGATTTTAAGTAGATCCGAAAAGGAGGTTGACTCATTAAAAACGAAAATCACATGCTTAGAGGAAAAGGAAGCCTTAGAAACGAAAATTGTATGCTTAGACGAGAATGATGATAAGAACATAGCATGTGCATCTTGTAAAGAGTATGAATATGACTTAGATATACTTAACCATTTGTTAGATAAAGCCGAAAAGGAAATAAGTGACTTTAAGAAGGATAAAATTGTTTTAGCTCAAAATAGTGTAAATCATCAAGTTCCTTTGAAAAAGCCTAAAAAGAAAAACAAAAGAGTATGGGTAGAAAATGAAAGTGATGAAGATCTTATTGAATTACGTTGGCAAAAATCTTGTTGATTTGATGAAGTCAAGAATGGAGTCAAAGGCAACTTTGTGGCAGTCAAAGGTCACTTAGATAAAAGAGTAGAGGGATTAGTGTGTCTGCAGCTCTGCTTAGGTATAATCATTTTTATCTTTTCTGCTGCATGAGGTTTCTTCATTTATAAGATTTTGCAAATGCCTCTAAAAAATGTTATAACGGTTAAAAACAAAGTATTTTGATAAAAACTTTCTTAATCAACTATTTTAACTAATAACATATAAGCTTTATCAACTAAAATGTTCTTCACACTTTTATAACAGGTTTTTAACTGATATAACTTCAAAGTAACCGATTGTTTTCATTAAAAGGATTTTTGAAAACCTTTTGTCAGTATTTTAACTGATACAATTTCGAAATAACCGATTAAAATCACTTACAATGTTCAGAGAAGTGTTCTGGCAGTATTTTAATCGATACAACTTCGAAATAATCGATTAAAACCACTTGGAGTACTATATGATCGATCAGAATGAGCATATGACCGATCAGAACCAAATATGATCGATCAGAATTGAGTTATGACCGATCAGAATTATTTTAATCGATTAAAATTGCTTTTCAATCGATTAAAACAACTTAAGAAAATTTCTGCTAAGCGTTAAGGATGGTGAAATAGTTTGGGATGGGGAAGAAGTGAACGAAGGAGAAGAGGTTAAGGAAGAAGAAGAAGAAGTTTTGGGTGGAGAAGAAGTTAAGGGTAAAGAAGAAAGTATGGATGGGGAAGAAGTTTGGGATGGAGAAGAAGTTAACGAGGGAGAAATGATCATGGATGGAGAAGAAGTTAAGGAAGGAGAAGAAATTAGGGATGATGAGGAAGAAAGTAAGGATGGAGAAGAAGAAGTTATGGACGAAGATGATGTTAAGGAAGGAGAAGAAACTAAGGAATGAGAAGAAGTTAGGGAAAGAGAAGAAGTTTGGGATGGAGAAGAAGTTAAGGATGGAGAAGAAGTTTGAGATGGAGGAGAAGTTTAGAATGGAGGAGAAGAATCGAAGTATGGAGAAGAAGTTAAGGAAGAAGAAGTTTAGGAAGGAGAAGAAGTTAAGGAAGAAGAAGTTTTGGATGGAGAAGAAGTTAAGGATAAAGAAGAAAGTATGGATGGGGAAGAAGTTTGGGATGGAGAAGAATCTACTAAGTATGGAGAAGAAATGAAGGAAGAAGAAGTTAAGGAAGGAGAAGAACTTTTGGATGGATAGGATAGGAGATTATAGTTAAGGATGGAGAAGAAACTTGGGATGTAGAATGAAGTTAAGGAAGCAGAAGAAGTTAAGGAGGATGGAGAAGAAGTTAGGGAAGGAGAAAAGGTTAAGAATGAAGTACAAGTTAGGGAAGGAGAAGAAGTTAAGGATGGAGAAATAGTTTGGGATGGGGAAGAAGTGTAGGAAGGAGAAGAGGTTAAGGAAGAAGAATAAGAAGTTTTGGATGGAGAAGAAGTTAAGGAGGGAGAAATGATAATGGATGGAGAAGAAGTTAAGGAAGGAGAAGAAATTAGGGATGATGAGGAAGAAAGTAAGGATGGAGAAGAAGAAGTTATGGACGGAGAAGATGTTAAGGAAGGAGAAGAAACTAAGGAAGGAGAAGTTAGGGATGGAGAAGAAGTTTGGGATGGAAGAGAAGTTTGGAATGGATGAGAAGAATCGAAGTATGGAGAAGAAATTAAGGAAGAAATGAAAGTGATGAAGATATTATTGAATTACGTTGGCAAAGATCTTGTTGATTTGATGAAGTCAAGAATGAAGTCAAAGCCAACTTTGTGGCAGTCAAAGGTCACTTGGATAAAAGAGTAGAAGGATAAGTGTGTCTGCAGCTCTGCTTAGGTATAATCATTTTTATCTTTTCTGCTGCATGAGGTTTCTTCATTTAAAAGATTTTGCAATTGCCTCTAAAAAATGTTTTAACGGTTAAAAACAAAGTATTTTGATAAAAGATTTCTTAATCAACTATTTTAACTAATAGCATATAAGCTTTATCAACTAAAATGTTCTTCACACTTTTATAACAGGTTTTTAACTGATATAACTTCGAAATAACCGATTGTTTTCATTAACAGGATTTTTGAAAACCTTCTGTTAGTATTTTAACTGATACAATTTTGAAATAACCGATTAAAATCACTTAAAATATTCAGGGAAGTGTTCTGGAAGTATTTTAATCGATATAACTTCGAAACAATCGATTAAAACCACTTGGAGTACTGTTTGACTGATCAGAATGAGCATATGACCGATCAGAACCAGATATGATCGATCATAATTGAGTTATGACCGATCAGAATTATTTTAATCGATTAAAACTACGTTTCAATCGATTAAAACAACTTAAGAAAATTTGTGCTAAGCGTTTTAATCGATTAAAACAGATTTTTATCAGTTAAAATCACTTGGAAAAGTTTATAAAAATATTTTGCAGTATTTTAATCGATTGAAACACGAAACAATCGATTAAAACAGTTTAGAAGATTTTTTACAAAGAGTTTTAATTGATATAAACGTTGTCGTATCAGTTAAAACAAATCTGGAAAATAATCGAGAACGTTTTAATGGATTAAAAGAAGATTTAACAGATTAAAACAAGACTTTTAACAGATTAAAAGATTATTTTAACAGATTAATTAAACCAGCAGTTTTGAAAATCTTCTATATAAACAGAGTTGCTTGAACTTTTTATACATCATCTGAAATACATCTTTTGGCAATCAGTCAAGCAATCAAAAGTGCTACTTTCAAGAAAGAATCACGCTAGTTTTTGTGAAGTTCATCAAAGTTCTTTCTTGAGGCAAAATTGCATTATTTTAGAGAAGAAACACATACTACAGAACTGCATAAAACTGGTTTGAGCGTTCTTTGTTTCTTCTGTTTGTTTCTTTACTTTCTTTTACTATATTATGGGTGCCTAGAATTGTGGGCACTGGTTTCTGTAGCTGGAATTTGGCTACAGGGTAGGTCAAGAACTGGAATTTGGTTCTTGGTGAAAGGTTAGGTGCAGGAACTGGAATTGTGGTTCTTGTGGTAGATTGAGTGTGTGATTAAGGTTGTAATCTGTAAAACATTCAATCTAGTGGAACCCAGCTGGAATTTGGCTGGAGACTGGACGTAGCCCTGGGATTGGGTGAACCAGTATAAACTTTGGTGATATCTTTCTAAACCTTTCTCTTCTTTAATTTTGTGACTGCATTTATTTTTTTATTGCTTGCTGTGTATGATTCAAGAACTGGTCAGATTTCTTAATCTTTGAAATAGATAATCTGTTAATTGCGAAAATCTTTCAAAGATCAATTCACCCCCCTCTTGATCTCAGCCTACTTTTCTAACAGAAAAAGGAACTAGAGCATCTATTGTTTGAAATGCATCTTATTCTAAAGCTACATCTAAAACATGTTTTTACTGTATGAAACAAGGTCACACTTCAAATAGATGTAAAATAAAACATTTTGGTGTTCCTAAAGGAAATACATTTGGGTTCCTATTGTTAAATAATGTGTTTATCTCTAACCCCAAGGACCCAAAAGTTATGGGGACCTAAGTTTACTATGTTCTTGTTTTGTAGGAAACTTCCAAATCAAAGAAGTCTATGTGGTATCTTGATAGCGGATGCTCAAAGCATATGACCGGTGATATAACAAAATTTGTGAGTTTCAAAGCTAAAGAACAAGGATATGTAACTTATGTGGACAACAACAAAGGGAAAATTCTTGGAATTGGAAATATAGGTGGTGCAAACACTTTGGAGATTAAGGATGTGCTTCTTGTTGATGGGCTAAAGCATAATCTCCTTAGTATAAGTCAACTATGTGACAAAGGATTTAAGGTAATATTTGAAAGTAAATTTTGCACAATACATTTGATAGATATTGAAAATGTAGCATTAAAAGGCATTAGGCATAATAACATATACTTGATTGATTTGGATTGTTTACATGATTCTAGTATAACATGCTTAGTTGCTAAGGAAGAGAACCCTTGGTTATGGCATAAGAGAGCAGCTCATATAAATATGCATCATTTAAATAAATTGATATCAAAAGACTTAGTTGTTGGTTTGCCTAAGTTAAAGTTTGAAAAAGATAGGTTATGTGATGCATGTCAAAAAGGTAAACAAGTAAAATCATCATTTAAATCAAAGAATGTTATTTCCACTTCAAAACCCCTATAATTATTACATTTAGACTTATTTGGTCCTTCTAGGATAAAAAGCTTTGGTGGAAATTATTATGGTCTTGTAATTGTTGATGATTATTCTAGATATACTTGGACATTTTTCTTAACAATGAAAAGTGAAGCTTTTAAGGTCTTTAGAAAGTTTGCAAAGCAAATTCAAAATGAGAAAGACTTAAGAATTAAAGTTTTAAGAAAGGACCATGGTGGTGAGTTTCAAAATGAAAAGTTTGAAAATTATTGTGAGGAAAATGGAATATTGCATAACTTTTCTGATCCTAGGACTCCCCAACAAAATGGTGTAGTTGAAAGGAAAAATAGGTCACTAGAGGAACTTGCTAGAACAATGTTAAATGAATCAAATGTTCCTAAATACTTTTGGGCTTATGCGGTTAGTACTGCTTGTTATGTTTTAAATAGAATGCTCATTAGGTCAATTATAAAATCAACTCCCTATGAATTATTAAATGGTAGAAAGCCTAATGTTGCTCATTTGAAAATATTTGGATGTAAGTGCTTTGTGTTAAATAATGGAAAAGACAACTTAGGAAAATTTGACTCAAAAGCCGATGAGGGCATTTTCTTAGGTTATTCATTAACTAGCAAGGCTTACAGGGTGTTTAATAGAAGAACCTTAAATATTGAAGAATCTATTCATGTTACTTTTGATGAAATTGTAGACCTTGGGGGAAATCCTCTTGAGTCAAATAAAGAACTTGCAGGTGATGATGAGTATATAAGAGAGGCTCTTGATGAATTATATTTGGAAGAAAATGAGCCTTCTCAAACACTTGAATTAGCAAAAGAATGGCAATCACCAAGAGGACTCTCAATGGACAATATCATTGGTGATATCTCAAAAGGGGTAAGAACTAGAAATATGACTAATTTATGCATGTTTGTAGCTTTTGTGTCACAGATAGAACCCAAAAATGTTAGGGAACGCGCTTAAAGATGACAAATGGTGCATAACTATGCAAGAGGAACTTAACCAATTTGAAAGGAATCAAGTCTGGGAATTAATCCCAAGAGAAGAATCACATCAAGTAATTGGAACTAAATGGGTATTTAGAAATAAACTTGATGAAGATGGAAACATAACAAAGAATAAAGCCAGACTCGTTGCCAAAGGCTACTGTCAGGAGGAAGGTATTGATTATGATGAAACTCATGCTCCTGTTGCCAGGTTAGAGGCTATACGCCTACTTCTTGCTTATGCATCTTTGATGAAATTTAAATTATATCAAATGGATGTTAAAAGTGCACTTTTGAAAGTTTTTATTAAAGAAGAAGTATATGTGGAGCAACCCCCTAGATTTGAAGATTTTAGTTATCCTAATCATATTTTTAAATTAAAGAAAGCATTACATGGGTTGAAACAAGCTCCTAGGTCTTGGTATGAAAGACTAAGTAGTTTTCTAACTTCAAATGATTTTTCTAGAGGAAAAATTGATTCTACTTTGTTTATAAAGAAAGTAAAAGAACATATCTTATTGGTCCAGGTATATGTTGATGATATTATTTTTGGATCAACTGATAATTCTTTGTGTGTAGAATTTGCTAAGATAATGCAGGGAGAGTTTGAAATGTCTATGATGGGGGAATTAACATTCTTCCTTGGACTTCAAATCAAGCAACTTACAGATGGTATCTTTGTCTCTCAAACAAAATACTGCAAAGAGATACTAAAAAAGTTTGGAATTGACACCTCAAAGGAAGCTAACACACCCATGGGAACTTCATGCTATTTAGACAAGGATGAATCAGGTTTGGAAATTAATCAATCTATGTATAGAAGTATGATAGGTTCTCTGTTATACTTAACTGCAAGTAGACCTGATATTATGCATTATGTCTGTGTGTGTGCTAGATCTCAGGCTTGTCCAAAAGAATCTCACTTAACTACAGTAAAACGTATTTTAAAATATTTAAAAGGAACTACTAGTTTTGGTTTATGGTATCCATCTGAAGCTTGTACTAGTTTAATAGGTTATTCTGATGCTGATTATGGTGGATGCAAAATAGATAGAAAGAGTACTAGTGGGACATGTCATTTGTTAGGTTCATCTTTAGTATCTTGGCATTCTAAGAAACAGGCATGTGTTGCTTTATCCACCACTGAAGCTGAATATATTGCAGCTGGTAATTGTTGTGCTCAAATTTTGTGGATAAAACAACAGCTAGAAGATTATAGTATATTTCTAAATGACATTCCTTTGATGTGTGATAATACGAGTGCAATCAATCTTACTAAGAATCCAGTAATGCACTCTAGGACTAAGCATATAGAAATTAGACATCATTTTTTGAGAGATCATATAAGCAAAGGAAACTGTAAAATTGAGTATGTTGATACAAAGCATCAATTAGCAGATATTTTTACTAAGCCTCTACCCAAGGATAGATTCTATGATCTTAGAAGAGACTTAGGGATATTAGAAATAGCGTAAATTCTGCTTAATTAGACAGTTTTTAATATTGTTTTTTATTTCTTGTGTTGTAATGTACTTTCACTTATGAAATAAAGTTTGGTATTCTTTTATTGCTTTGTTTGAGGGGGAGTAATCTCCAAGTTAGGCATATGTTGAGGGGGAGCTCTTAATTTTTTATTATAATCAAAATAAGGGGAGAAATATTTAAAGCCTCTTATGATTGAATTTAAATATTATCTGGTATGTTTAATGTGTTTGTTAGTGTGACAGATAAAACAGGTTATTACATGGCTTTAAAAGAATATTTTGATCATCATCAAAAAGGGGGAGATTGTTGAACATACAAGGATTTGATGTTGAACTTACATGGACAAGAAGCTTGTTGATTTTGATGATGATTCAAGAGCGAAGAACTTAGAGAGTTGAAGACTTGTATTATTGTGTAATAACTCTGTTTTGATGCGTTTGAGTCTATAATATTAGAGTCTAAGATAGCCGGTACATAGTCTACTCTTTAGAAGCTTCAAAAACTCATATTTATCAAAAAGCCTCGGGTTTAATGGATTAAAACATCAGATATTCGATTATTACAGTGAGAAAAACCATTTTCTGTATCTGTTCACTGTAATAATTGTAGACCCCAAATCTTGCCCGACCTCCAAATAAAGAGTAAAAGACTTCCTATTCGAAGATGGACGAAGCCTAACAAGCCACTAGGAGAGACTATTAGGCCCCATACTAGGATAGGAAGGATTTTCGGCACGAAAATAAGGTTTCTCACCTTTTAGGGGACGAGACCGCCGTCTCGCCACCTACGAATGGCGAGACCGCCGTCTCATTTGGCGAGACGGCGGTCTCGCCACCCGCGAAAATGAGACGGCGGTCTCGTTTGGCGAGACGGCAGTCTCGTTTGGCGAGATGGCGGTCTCGCCACCTGCGAAGGACAAGACGGCGGTCTCGACCCTGTCAGACGAGAACGGCGGTCTCGCCACTGGCAGGCGCGGAAACCTATAAATAGGGGTTCTCCCCCCCTCATTGCCACACACCACACAGCTTTAACTCTCCCTTCTCTCTAAAAACTTCTCTCTAGAATCCCTCCGACGCATTTCCGGAGCTTCTGAGTGCCTTTGTGAGCGTTTTTTCGACGTCTAGAAGAGTTTCCAGCATCGTGTAGAGTGAGGGGCTGCCAAAAAGCACCCATTTTTGTTAAAGAAATAAAAAGAAAGCTTGCTTCGGAGGTTTAAATTCTCCCTCTCTACTTTTACTGCTTTAATTTTAAATTATGCAATAGATTAAGGGCCATGTAGTCATAATTTTAAAATTCCGCAAAATAAAAAGGGCAAAAGCGTATTTTTCTGGTTTATTTATTAACAAAATAGCTGGCCTATCATAGGGAACCCGAAAGGGGCGTAGTAAAGGAACTAATACTTCCTTTACACGTAACTAACTCCCTTACCCAACTCTGGTTCTAATGACCAAAGTTGGTTTTCGAAAACCAACGCCTTTAAAACCCCTTTTCCGATGTTTCTGGTAAAAACATCGGTGGCGACTCCACAGAACCCTTCAAAATTAGTCCTTGGGTTAGCCCGGTTATCGGACAACCCAAGGACGCCCTTTTGAAAACCTCGCCCCTAGGTTAGCCCGGTTATCGGACAACCTAAAGGCGTTGTAACCACCCATAAAAAACGCGAAAATCAAAAGGGTCGAAACCATCGCGTCGCTCCGACCGCCTCTCTTTTTAGACGGCGGCGACAGATGGTGACTCCACTGGGGAAACCTCGAGAGTTGATCCCATTTAGTGATGGGCTGGCTTAAAAATAAGTAAACCAAGAAAATAACGCTTTTGCCCTTAACTTATATTATAACATGTTTTACGGTTTGGCTTTAATAACTGTTGTTTGTTTATAATTACGCAATTGGTTGAAATAAAAATTGTACACAAACCCTTGCACACTACAGTTCCCTCTATACCCGGGGGCAAGTGAGAAATCGATAGGGAGTGGGTGGCAGGTACGGTTCGCTGTAGTGAGGGCCTTGAGCCCACCAGTGTTATCGGAAACCACCACTCAAGGTGATAACCTTCCTCTTTTGGCAACAAGACTGACTATGACCTTAGTGCTAAGCATGGTCGGACGGCTGGAGAGTGGGGACCCTATAATGGGGGCACCTTGGGGGCCTTAGCCTGGTGAGAACAGTTAGAACCAACCCTCGGCAATGCACTTTTCTGCAAGAAAACCCTACCTCGTGATATAAACGAAATCTCTCCTTTTAGCGGATGATCGAATTGTGTGTGCATATGTTTGTTGCATTTGTCTGTTGCATAGCATAAACAAACAACAAAACAAAAATCACAAAAAATATTTTCGCAAATAAACACCCTTATCTCGGACAGTCTGCCTTTTAGCTAGCCTGGTTTCAGGTTCTTTGTAAGCTAAGTAGCCACGCATTCCGACAGAAGAGATAAGGGATGCTAAATATTCTTTCGCATAAAGCCACATTTTTATCTCGGACAGTCTGCCTTTTAGCTAGCCTGGTTTCAGGTTCTTTGTAAACTAAGTAGCCACGCAGTTCCGACAGAAGAGATAAAAGGCTATAAAATAAAAAAAATATATAAACATCAAATAAAAATCAAAACACCAAAAAATACCAGAAAATAAATAAATCAACTTCTGACAAAGTCAAAATCATTCATACTACATCATACCATGAGTAAAGAAAAACCAAGAGAGAAAATAAAAAAAAGTGATAGCGCATTCAGCATCATTTAAACAGAATCTCTCATGCATAAACATACCCATTTTTTTAAGCACTCAACATGCATTAATAAACCTTTTTGGGCATTCTAGAAAGTGGCTGGTCCTCTCCCCACCCGTACTCGTGCACAAAAAGCAAAAGCAATGGAAAACTTGGAAGAGCAGAACCGAAAGCTCACTACGGAGGTCAATACCCTCCGCGAGCAAGTGGCCCAACTGATGGAGGTCATACGCCAGGGTCAGAGCAAGGGCGAAGATCAAGCTGAACATATCCCTCCCCATGAGGAAGAGGAGGAAGAATACTTTTTTGACGGGAAGGATGCTAAGACTGCACGCATCCTTACCCCAGAAGTGTCCAAACAACAACTCTCCGCCCTGGAGGAGAGGCTGAAGGCGGTCAAAGGGAACAACTTCGATGTCAAGGAGGTGGCGGACATGTTCCTGGTGAAGAACATCCATTTCCCTCCCAAATTTAAGATCCCGGACTTCCCCAAGTACGCCGGGATGACCTGCCCAAAGAACCATCTTACGATGTATTGTCGTAAGATGGTCGCCCATGCTGAGAACGAAAAAGTCCTGATCCACTGCTTCCAGGAGAGTCTGGCGGATACAGCTCTCAACTGGTACATGCAGTTAGAGAGAGGGCAGGTCCAGAACTGGAAACAGTTGGCTGACGCTTTTCTCCGCCGTTACCGATACAACATCGATCTGACCCCCGACAGGTCAGATCTCAGGACTCTAAGTAAAAGGAACGACGAGCCTTTTAAAGCGTACACCCAAAGATGGAGGGAGATGGCAGCCCAGATCGAGCCTCCTTTGACGGACAAGGAGAAAGTGGCTATGTTCATCGATTCGCTAACCGGAGCGTACTACGATAAGGCGATAGCCAGTACCTCCAATCTCTTTTCGGACATAGTCACTGTGGGGGAAAGAGTAGAGCAGGGGCTGAGGAGCGGGAAGATAGCACAGTCTTCCCAAGCTGGCGTCTCATTCAGGAAGCCTGCTGGTAAGAAGAAGGACGAATCTGTGCATGCAATCAACTTTGCCACTCCTTCTTCTACCCCGCAAACGCCCAGGCAGCCCCGCAAGAAAGAGAGGAAGTTCACTCCAATCTCCACTTCCTATGGACTGCTGCTGCCTCAGCTGTTGGAGGCTAAGCTCCTGACCTGCGTTCCTCCCAAGAAGCAGTTGGAGCCTCCCTACCCCGAATGGTATAAGCCAAACGAGAAATGCGCTTACCATTCGGGTTCACCTGGCCACTCTACAGAAAATTGCTTGACCCTTGTCGCCGTCGTCTCAAAAGAGAGATGGTCGGTCGGAGCGACGCGATGGTTTTTCGACTCTTTTTGATTTTCGCGTTTTTTATTGGTGGTTACAACGTTTTTAGGCTGTCCGATGACCGGGCTAACCTAGAGACGAGGTTTTCGAAAATTGTCCTTGAGTTGTCCGATAACCGGGCTAACCTAAGGACTTATTTATTTTGGGTTCTATGGAGTCGCCACCGATGTTTTTACCATAAACATCGGAAAAGGGGTTTAAAAAGGCGTTGGTTTTCGAAAACCAACTTTGGTCATTAGAACCAGAGTTGGGTAAGGGAGTTAGTTACGTGTAAAGGGAGTATTAGTCCCTTTACGACGCCCCTTTTGGGTTCCCTATGATAGGCTGGCTAATTTAAATAATTAAACTGGAAAATAGCGTTTTTACCCTTTTATTATGCGGTATTTAAATTATGACTACATGGCCCTAATATTTATTGCATAGATTTAAAATAAAAGCGGTAAAATTAGAAGGAGAGAATGTGCACCTCCAAAGCAAGCTTTATATATTCTCTTTAAAAGAGAGGGTGCGTTTTGGCTACCCTTCACTCTACAACTCTCAGAAACTCCGGAAATGCCTCGGAGGGATTCTTAAGAAGATTTAGAACGCTCAGTTTATGCCTAAAGACGCTCAGAAACTCCGGAAATGCCTCGGAGGGATTCTTAGAGAGAGAAACTCTAGAGAGAAGGGAGAGCTACTGTTGGTGTGTGTGGAAATGAGGGGGGGAGAGCCCCTATTTATAGTTTTTCGCGCCTGACAGGTCGAGACCGCCGTTTCCTCTGACAGGGGTCGAGACCGCCGTCTGGAAAATCCAGACCGCCGTCTCGCCTAGGCGGAGAGTCGAGACCGCCGTCTGGATAACCCAGACCGCCGTCTCGACTTGGCAGAAATCGAGACCGCCGTCTGGAAAATCCAGACCGCCGTCTCGACCTTTGCAGGAATCGAGACCGCCGTCTGGAAAGTCGAGACGGCGGTCTCGTCCTGGCGTTGAGACGAGACGGCGGTCTGGTCCTTCCAGACGGCGGTCTCGTCCCTTCAGGGCGAGAAACTTTATTTTTCGGGCCAAAAAACCCTCCTATCTTAATACGGGGGCCTAATAGTCTCTCCTAGTGGCTTGTTAGGCTTTGGCCGTCTTCAAATA
This sequence comes from Sphenostylis stenocarpa, assembly GCA_963425845.1. NCBI lineage: Eukaryota > Viridiplantae > Streptophyta > Magnoliopsida > Fabales > Fabaceae > Sphenostylis > Sphenostylis stenocarpa. The sequence continues at coordinate 19,068,109 of OY731406.1, forward strand.
GGAAGCTTTCTGACTTTATTCTGAGGCCGGGCAAGATTTGGGGTCTACAGCTGCCCCCCCTTTACCCGACTAGTCGACTGTTGGCTTGTTGTGCCAGACAGGTAGACAGGAAGGTAAAGGAGTTGACCCTCTTGCCCGGCTACCCTTCGGACGTCCCGTCTTACGGCAGGTGATCCTCTGGGGAGATGTTGTGTTTGTGCGCCTCCAGGATACTACTTCTGACGTAGCCGATCCCTTTGGTTGACACGTGGTAGAACCTCCGGATACTACTCCTGACGTAGTCGATCCTTCGGTTGATGAGTATAAACCCCCCATCAGGCTGGTAGTTGCAGTCCGTTGTGTGGGACTGGATGGGTATGAACCCCCCATCAGGCTGGTACGGTCCGTTGTGTGGGACCGGATGGGTATGAACCCCCCATCAAGGTGGTAATGACAGCCCGTTGTGTGGGACCGGATGGGTATGAACCCCCCATCAGGGTGGTACGGTCCGTTGTGTGGGATCGGATGGGTATGAACCCCCCATCAGGGTGGTATGGTCCGTTGTGTGGGACCGGATGGGTATGAACCCCCCATCAGGGTGGTACGGTCCATTGTGTGGGACCGGATGGGTATGAACCCCCCATCAGGGTGGTAATGGCGGCTTACAGTTCAGGTGGCCCATGCGCCGCCCAGACACTCCTTGTGTGCTGGTTTGGTACAGTCCACTGCGTAGGACTTGTGGTAGTGGCGGCTTACTGCTCGGGTAGCTCATGCGCCGCTGTTGAGATGTACTTTCTTTGTTTTGGTTTGGTCGTCCGGTCTGTACCGGGGATTCTGTTGGTGTTCATCCAGCTTTGTTGCTTGCTAGGGATTCTTGCTTTTGACTTTTTGTGGTGGGTATTCGACTCTTGCTGGTTGGTCGGGTTATTTCTCTTTGTGTTTGACTCTTGGTATTTGATTTTTATTGGTGATGGTTTAATCCTGCCTTTTTTCGCGGTTTTAACTCTTTTTTCTCGCGATTTCAGATTTTGGCTTTTTATTGAGCGTGTGCCTTTTTTCCTTTTTAAGCTTTTTTATTACGCTGACTTTTGAAAATAAAGGCAAAAGATGCGGGAAATAAAATTTTTATTGATCAGAATTTTTTTTTTTTTTTACAGCAGTCTTTATTTGAGCAAATGCAGACCCTAAGAGTCATCATCAGAAGGGGTGCGGTAAGGATATTGCTTGTACATGTGGTAGCGGAAGTCGACTTGTTCCTGGACTTCATCATTGTAGTCCTCCTGGAACATCGCCAAATCTTGTCGTATCCTCTGCTGCTCTTGGCGGATCTCGTTTTGGCCCTCCTGCAGGGCCTGTATGCGAGCATCCTGGGTCTGTTGCCACTGGGTCTGCTCTTCTCGCCACATTGCTATTTGGCCGAATTGTTGGCTCAAATAGTCCATGTGCTGGTGCATGCCAGCAAAGTCGTTTGTGTATAGTGGTGGTTGTTGCTGCTGTTGCTGTTGCTGCTGCTGCTGCTGCTGGGAGCCGGGGGATATGGGCACATCCTGCATTGCCACTATTCCCTGGAGGTCCAGCTCAAAGTCCAGGGTGGGGTGCAGGGCGAACTGGCCTCCTCGGCGTATCAGCATCCCCATGCTGACTAGCATCGGCCCATTGATGGGCTCAGGCCGGAGGCTGCGGGCCAGCTCTTCCCGGCCAGGGCACCCCATTCTTTCCGCCAAAGGGGTGATGAGGGGAGCTACGAGGATGGCCCCCGTGGATCTGCTCCCGAAGTCCTTCAGGGCCCTCAGGAAGAAGTACCCTGGGTTGCAGCGCCTCCTCTGGTGCATGCAGTAGAGAGCAAAGAGGTCAGGGAGGGATATCTTACCCTGGCTCTTCTTCCTTCCATGTAGTGTGCCTGCCAGCAGTTTGTGGCAGATGCGGAGGGCCGGTTGTAGTGCGGATCCCCTCATTAAGGTGGGCAGTGTGGTGGACCCTGTGAGGTCCTGCCACATATCTGCAGAGGTGAGATGAGCGGGCCGAGAGCAGATGGCCTCTCGGTATTCCCAGGTTAGGGCCTCCTCGGGCCGGATGAATCCAATGGCCACATTGAATTCCTCCAAGGTAGTGGTGTGGTATTGCCCACCCATGTAGTAGTTGACCATTTTGGTGGGCTGCATACCTGAGGCCATAGAGGGGATCTCAACGAGAGAGATCGAGGCCAGGAACTCGTGTACTGCTTGGGGGTACACGTATGTGGGTGGGGGTTGTAGCAGAAAGCCCCACCAAATACTGTCAATGTGGGCCCTTACGTCCTCTTCCCATCCAAATTCGGCCAGAGTGCCGAAATCCAGTGTCAACATGGAATGCCACTGGTAGCTTCTGATATTATCCAGGCGGGCCTGGTGCTGTGGTTGAAGCTGAGAAGGATCTGGGGGTGGTGGCGGTGCTGAGCTGCTAGCACCAGCAGTTGCCCTTCTCTTTCTGGAGCCGCTTCTACCAAACATCTTGAGCACAGAGGGTCTGGAGGAGAGTTTTGAAGGCTCTGGAGGTGGAGGCTTGGATAGTTGTGAGGAAACCCCCCAAGCGCGCCCCCTTTATATAGAATTTTTTTCAGGTCGAGACCGCCGTCTGGGAAGTCGAGACGGCGGTCTCGTTTGGGTAACAAATCGAGACGGCGGTCTCGATAACCCAGACGGCGGTCTCGACTTAGGCAAAGTCGAGACGACGGTCTGGTTTCTCGAGACGGCGGTCTCGTTGGTCAACGAAACGAGACGGCGGTCTGGAATACCCAGACGGCGGTCTCGAATTTTCGGTGTATTATTATTATTATTATTTTTTTTTTTTTGAAATAAGAAATAGGACCTGGTTCAAAAACATTTTATGCATGCAAATGTTTTCATGTTTGATGTCCTATAATGACTACTTTAATTAGTTTTTCAGAAGGATTTAACCAACGTGTCTTTGTTGTGCTGAAAGCCTTCTGATTTGCCGCGTATACTTTTGGCTGTACCATGCCGGACTTGTTGGGACCGAAGGGTAATTTCTTTCTTTCTCTATTTTTCTTTTTCTCCTTTTTCTGTTTTTTCCTTTGTAGAGCACTTTCGTCATGTAGTGTCCCTTTTTCCTTGCTTTGGGGATTTCAATCCTCTTGTTGACTATACGCCTCCATATTCCCAAATTAATTATTTAGAATATTGTTGTGAGGGTCAAGAGAAAGGAAGCAAAGGGGGTAAATATAAAATGGTTTGTGTTTTAGAGGGTTGATTTTTATTGATAAGAGGATTTGTAAGAATGGCTGGTTAGGGTTAGGCTTAGGTGTTTAAGCTTGTCTAAGCAAACATTTTCCCTTTCTTCCTTTTTTGTATTTGCGCTCTTTTTTTTTTATTGCTTTTTAAATAGCTAGCTGATTTCCCTAGATCGCCCTTTGGGTTTTCGAACTAGGATACTGTGTGTTGGCCCTATCTTTTGTCTAGGTTCTCTCTCTTGTAAAATTTTGGAGGAATCCTAGCGGACCTTTATTTGTAACCCTAACTTTTGCCTAGGTTACCCTTTATTGTTGTTCGGGTATCCTACCGGGTTGACCCTATCTTTTGTGTAGCCCCCTTTGTGGGTTTCCTACCGGGTAATTTGCCCCTTTCTTTTGGCCTTTGGCTTCTATGGGCTCTTTCTTTTTTTTTTTTTTGTGCATTCATTTTTATTTTTTCACAGTATCGGCAAAGCATGACCTTCTTTATGGCTTAAGTGAAGTCTTTTTTGTGCTTCTAATCAGCTAACTTGGTGATAGTAATGATGAAGGTTTGATTATTTTGGAAGCGCTTCTTATTCTTCTTTTCTTTTTATGTTTTACTTAGACAGGGTTATTTATGTGGTCCAGTCAGAAGTAGCAAGAAAAGAAGCAGATAGAAAGAATCATTCTTTATTAATTAATAAGGGAATATGTGCCCTAAGATGCCCGGGGGTCGGGCTCGCCCCGGGGGATAATCTCTAACAATCATGGGGTTTACATCCCTTAAACAAAGAAAAAGATTTCCTAATGACTAGAGTGGCTCTTGACGCTTGCACCCCTCCATTTTGGAAAATCTGCTTGAGCGTGCGGAGGGGGGACTTCCCTCTTGCTTTTCCCTCTCGGCCCCTGAAAGGGTTATATCCTAGGCCATACTTGTGAGGATTGTCTTTGAATTCTGGGGGTTCCCTCATTCCTTGGGAATCTGCCCCCAGTCCTTGGCCAGGATGGTAGCCATGCTTCAACATCATGCGGGCTACCTTTGTATTTCTGGGAAGTCGTTCTATACTGGCAATTTCGAGCGCTTGAAAAGATGTTTCAAGGGCCTCTTCTGCCGCATCCACATAAGGTTGGGTGGACGGTCCACTGATCAGGATATCGTCTTCTGCTTGGACCGTGACCAGTTTGTCACCCACTATGAATTTGACTTTTTGGTGGAGCGTTGAAGGTATTGCCTTAGCGTCATGAATCCAAGGCCTGCCGAGGAGACAGCTATATGCTGGAGTAATGTCCATTACGTGGAAATCGACGTTGAAGATAGTGGGTCCTACTTGAATTGGCAAATTAATTTCTCCCACTACTTCTCGCTTTGATCCGTCGAAGGCTCGAACGATGGTGCTGCTTGGGCGCAGACGGGTTCCTTGGATAGTCAACTTTTCCAGTGTGCACTTGGGCATCACGTTCAGGGACGACCCGTTATCCACAAGAACTTTGGCGATGAGGTACTCCTTGCATTTAACTGAGATATGCAAGGGCTTGTTGTGCTTTGACCCTTCGAGAGGGAGTTCTTCCTCTGTGAAGGCGAGGTGATTGCTTGCCGCAATGTGACCGACGATCCTCTCAACCTTTTCTTGGGATATTGTGTGAGGTACATGCGCCTCGCTCAAGACCTTTAATAGGGCGTTCCGGTGCGGTTCCGAGCTCATTATTAAAGATAGCAATGTGATCTTTGCAGGTGTGCGATTGAGCTGGTCTATAATGGAATACTCGCTTTGCCTTATAAACTGGAGTAATTCCTCTGTTTCCTCCTTGGATTCTTTATTTTCTTTTTCTTCTTCGGTCTTCTTATTTTTTCCTTTATTTTGAAGGACATTTTCCTGTGTGTCCTTGGGGGAGTAGATTCTTCCACTTCTAGTTGTGCCCCCAATGCCGGCTATGTTCGTTATTTCTTCTTTTATTGGTGAAGATTCCCCATATCTCCACGGTACGACTTTATTTGATTCGTAGGGGAAAGGACGTGGCATAAAAAGTCGCACTGGCGTCCTTGCCCCTTCTTCTTTGTTCTTGAGGACCAACGGCCGAGGTTTATTTCCCTCTTGCGGTGATTCGACCGTTGGGGTGAGCTTTATTAGGAGTGGCTTTCTCTCCATTCTTCTGAGTTGGAAGACGTGTTAGTTAATCCTTCCTTTTTATTATCTTATTTATTAAGCGTGAAGGAGGGAAATTAAATATGCAAATGAATGTTCATGCGTGCAAGTAGATAAGTGTTGAATAGGAAAAAGATTTCATTAATTCTATGAAAGGTGTACATTTTCCTATTCCATACTGCGAAGCGTCTTTTGGCAAAAACGGAAAAGCCTAAAGAAACCCACAGGCGGGTCTTGTTTTCTTTGTAATTCTCTCTCGGCTTCCCGGACATGGTGAGCGAGCGCTTCGCTTTGCTTGTGGATCGCTTGGCTCATTTCTTCGCTGTACTGTTGAGCCTCTTTGATCTTTGCCTCTTGATGTATGACCAAGGCTTCTAGTTCATCGAGCCTTGCAACAGCTCGATCCTTTTCTTGTAGCACTTGGTCATATTGAGCTAGCCCGCTTTTCTCCTTAATGCGTAGCTCATAGAGACCTCTGCTCAGTTTTCTGTTGTTCTCTCGCTCTTGGCGGAGGTCTATCTGAGCCTGGAGGGGCCCTTCTGACAACTCCTTGATCGTTTGAGCCTGCTGAGCTGATTCTGCCTCATGGTGTGCTGACCTGGCGGATATTTCTTGCAGCTGGCTATCCGAGCTGGTTCTGGCAGTTTTGGATGCTCGGATAGCTTGTTCATTAGCGTCAGCACATTGGTCCTTGAGGCGCTCTATTTCATGATCCTTTTTCTTGCCCTGCCTTTGTAGACCGTCAATCGTGAGGATAGAGGCTTGTTCTTTTTCCTCAAGGGCCCGTATCTGGGCTCCCATTATTTCTACCCTCTGGGTCAAGGCATTGACTTGTGCCTGCAGCTCTTCTTTGTTGGTGATTGGCACGGGTGCGGTGGATGGTCGGGCCATCTCTCTTCTTCTCCTCCATGCCTCATAATCACTGGTGACAGTCACCCGAGCTTTTCCTAGCTCTCTATCTCCCATGTAGACTGGTTTCTCCCATGCTTTCCTCACGGTTAGTGAGTTGGCGATTGTGCATGGGTCTCCAAAGAAGCACAGCCCTCCGAGTTCCCCTCGGGCGATAATGGTTTGAGTCCTCATGAGTTGCCTCATAGCTACTCTGGGTGAGTAGGCTATGCAACCTCTGAGTCCTATCAAGGGTACATTCAGATAGCTCCCACATCTGACGAGAACTGGGCCAGGTCGGAACCAAGGGCAGACCCAAGATATGCTATTGGCGTCCTTTTGTTCTAACTCATCCCTCCATTCTATGGTCAGGTGTCGTTGGAGGGGGATTTTGGAGAAGCTTCTCAAGGGATCGGGGAATATTCCCATGTGACTGGAGGCGTAAAGGTGCGTGATGCTCCACACATAAAGTAACGAAGAGCAGCAGCGGAGTGTTCTCCCTTGCTTCTGACGGCAGAAATCTACCGAGAGCAAGGTGTCGGCAAGAATAGCAGGCAGGGGACTCTTCGAGTTCACGTCCCAAGCGAAGAAAGCGTCCATGACGGCTTGATCAACTATGTCGAGGTGGAAGGGGAACAGGATTGTTCCGAAGATTAATAGCGCCAGGGTTTTGTTGAAGGCAACCCACTCTGCCCTTTCAGCCAGGTAGGACAGGTGGTCTTCTAACATCGATACTCTCCATCCCTGGGTGTTCCCTCTTCCTATCAGGGTACTTTGTCGGTACGGTAGATGGATAAGGGCAGCGACTGGTGCTGCAGGAGTATATGCCTCATGGCGGATATGGACCCCAGCTGATTTGGGCCATTTCAACATTGTTTCATACTCCTCTAGGGTGGGCACCATGTCGAACTGCGGAAATTCAAAGCACCGCAGACTGGAATTCCAAAAATGAATCAGTACCCTGAGGAAGACTTGATCGACACTAATTTTCAGGAGGTCCAAAATCCGTCCATAGGATTTTTCAAACTCAGCTCGGACCTCCGGTGGCATCGTTGTACTAAGCCGCTCTAGCCTCTCAGTATGGCTTCGGAGAATGTCCACCTTCCCTACTTGTCTACTTGTCCCCTCCATCTTCTAAAACCAAAATGTATGATTTGATGAAGATGATGTTTATTGAATGTGAGTGTTTATTTTACTATTTATCATGTTTTTCTACATGATGTATGGTATTTGCGTATTTTCCGAAAGAATAAGCTATCTATATGAATGTTTAATGAATGCAATATTTTTGAACCAGGTTTTATTTGTGAATTTTGGAAAAATGGATTATTCTGTTATTTTTATTTGTTTATTTTATAGCCTCTTATCTCTTCTGTCGGAACTGCGTGGCTACTTAGCTTACAAAGAACCTGAAACCAGGCTAGCTAAAAGGCAGACTGTCCGAGATAAAATATGGCTTTATGCGAAAGAATATTTAGCGTCCCTTATCTCTTCTGTCGGAACTGCGTGGCTACTTAGCTTACAAAGAACCTGAAACCAGGCTAGCTAAAAGGCAGACTGTCCGAGATAAGGGTGTTTATTTGTGAAATATTTTTTTGTGATTTTGTTCTGTTGTTTGTTTATGCTATGCAACATACAAATGCAACAATCATATGCACACACAATTTGATCATCCCCGAACCAGCGAGATTTCGTTTTTTATCACGAGGTAGGGTTCTCGTGCAAAAAAGTGCATTGGCTAGGGTAGGTTCTAACTGTTCTCACCAGGCTAAGGCCCCCAAGGTGCCCCCATTATAGGGTCCCCACTCTCCAGCCGTCCAACCATGCTCAGCACTAAGGCCAGAGTCGGTCTTGTTGCCAAAAGAGGAAGGTTATCACCTTGAGTGGTGGTTTCCGATCACACTGGTGGGCACAAGGCCCTAACTGCAGCGAACCGTACCTGCCACCCACTCCCTATGGTTATCTCACTTGCCCCCATGTATAGAGGGAACTGTAGTGTGCAAGGGTTTTGTGTGCAATTTATATTTCAATCAATTGCGTAAGTATAAACAAGCAACAGTTATTTGAAAGCCAAACAATAAAGCATGTTATAATACAAGGTAGGGTAAAAGCGCCACTTTCTTGGTTTAATTTATTTTTAAGCCAGCCCATCACTAAATGGGATCAACTCTCTAGGCTTCCCCAGTGGAGTCGCCATCTGTCGCCGCCGTCTCAAAAGAGAGATGGTCCATCGGAGCGACGCGATGGTTTTTCGACTCTTTTTGATTTTCGCGTTTTTTATTGGTGGTTACAACGTTTTTAGGTTGTCCGATGACCGGGCTAACCTAGAGACGAGGTTTTCGAAAAGTGTCCTTGAGTTGTCCGATAACCAGGCTAACCCAAGGACTTATTTATTTTGGGTTCTATGGAGTCGCCACCGATGTTTTTACCATAAATATCGGAAAAGGGGTTTAAAAAGGCGTTGGTTTTCGAAAACCAACTTTGGTCATTAGAACCAGAGTTGGGTAAGGGAGTTAGTTACGTGTAAAGGGAGTATTAGTCCCTTTACGACGCCCCTTTCGGGTTCCCTATGATAGGCTGGCTAATTTAAATAATTAAACTGGAAAATAGCGTTTTTACCCTTTTATTATGCGGTATTTAAATTATGACTACATGGCCCTAATATTTATTGCATAGATTTAAAATAAAAGCGGTAAAATTAGAAGGAGAGAATGTGCACCTCCAAAGCAAGCTTTATATATTCTCTTTAAAAGAGAGGGTGCGTTTTGGCTACCCTTCACTCTACAACTCTCACAAACTCCGGAAATGCCTCGGAGGGATTCTTAAGAAGATTTAGAACGCTCAGTTTATGCCTAAAGACGCTCAGAAACTCCGGAAATGCCTCGGAGGGATTCTTAGAGAGAGAAACTCTAGAGAGAAGGGAGAGCTACTGTTGGTGTGTGTGGAAATGAGGGGGGGAGAGCCCCTATTTATAGTTTTTCGCGCCTGACAGGTCGAGACTGCCGTTTCCTCTGACAGGGGTTGAGACCGCCGTTTGGAAAATCCAGACCGCCGTCTCGCCTAGGCGGAGAGTCGAGACCGCCGTCTGGATAACCCAGACCGCCGTTTCGACTTGGCAGAAATCGAGACCGCCGTCTGGAAAATCCAAACCGCCGTCTCGACCTTTGCAGGAATCGAGACCGCCGTCTGGAAAGTTGAGACGGCGGTCTCGTCCTGGCGTTGAGACGAGACGGTGGTCTGGTCCTTCCAGACGGCGGTCTCGTCCCTTCAGGGCGAGAAATTTTATTTTTCGGGCCAAAAAACCCTCCTATCTTAATACGGGGGCCTAACAGTCTCTCCTAGTGGCTTGTTAGGCTTTGGCCGTCTTCAAATAGGAAGCTTTCTGACTTTATTCTGAGGCCGGGCAAGATTTGGGGTGTACAACCCTTAAGTATCGGGTTCAAGAATTAATCGACGCCGGGTGGATAACTTTCGATGCCTCTGCTTCCGATGTCGACGCCAAACCTCTATCGAAGCCAGAGTAGCAGAAAGGGAGGACTGGGAGGATCAGCCTTAGGGTGTCTGTTTCTTTTAAGCTTTTCCATATCTCCTGCGGTCCTCGCCCGTGGCCGCAGGAATCTTGATTAAAAGGGCTTGTACATACATCTTCATTTTCATTAATATATGAGGCATTTTGTCATATTCATTCTTTTCCCTCTTCTATTTATTATTCTTACAAAGATAAATTGAATAATAAAATCTATGACTAAAACAGAACCTAAAACACATCATGTCTGTGATTGATGAATCTCCGTGGACCCCGGAAACGGAAAGTGAATGGGTCGAGTCCGACAGTGAGCAGGAGACCATCTCTCCGGACATGCAAAGAATGTTAGAAAAAGAAACGCGCATCATACAACCGCATCAGGAAGAAATAGAAACTGTTAATTTGGGAGAAGGGGATGAGGAGAAAAAGGTGAACATCGGCACCCAAATAGAAGGTAGCATAAAAAGGGGATTAATCCAGCTTTTGAAGGAATATATAGATGTATTCGCTTGGTCTTATCATGACATGCCTGGGCTTGACACGAGTATAGTAGAACATAGATTGCCGTTAAAAGAGGGATTCCAACCTGTAAAGCAAAAACTCAGAAGAATCAAACCCGACTGGTCCTTAATGATAAAGGAGGAAGTGCAAAGGCAGTTGGATGCCAATTTCCTTGTAGTTTCCAAATACCCAGAATGGTTGGCCAACATAGTACCCGTCATCAAAAAGACCGGGAAGGTCAGGGTGTGTGTGGATTATAGGGACCTCAATCGAGCAAGTCCAAAAGATGACTTTCCCCTACCACACATAGACACACTGGTAGATCATACCGCTACCAACACACTATACTCCTTCATGGACGGATATGCGGGGTATAACCAGATCAAGCTAGCCATTGAGGATAGAGAAAAAACCTCCTTCATTACACCATGGGGTACCTTTTGCTACCGAGTAATGCCATTTGGACTGAAGAATGCAGGGGCTACTTATCAAAGGGCTATGGTCACGCTATTCCATGACATGATCCACAAGGAAATAGAAGTATATGTGGATGACATGATTGCCAAGTCCAGAAATGAAATGGACCACATTCAATATCTCCGAAAACTTTTTGATCGACTTCGGAAGTATCAACTTAAGCTAAACCCGGCAAAATGTACGTTCGGAGTATGATCAGGAAAACTCCTAGGGTTCATTGTCAGCGAAAGAGGAATTGAGGTGGACCCCGACAAAACAAAGGCAATTCTGGAAATGCCTCCACCAAGCACAGAAAAGGAGGTCAGAGGTTTTTTAGGCCGGATCAACTACATTGCCCGTTTCATCGCACAGTTGACGGATAAATGTATACCCATCTTTAAACTATTGCGCAAAAATCAGCCAACGGTATAGAACGAAGAATGCCAACAAGTGTTCGATAAAATCAAAACTTGTTTAACCAATCCGCCAGTATTGGTGCCACCCGTTGAAGGGAGACCTCTGATCCTATATCTATCAATACTTGAAGAGTCCATGGGATGTGTGCTCGGCCAACATGACGAAACCGAAAAAAAGGAACGAGCCATTTACTATCTCAGTAAGAAATTTTCAGATTATGAAACCTGTTATACACCATTCGAAAAAACCTGTTGCGCATTGGTGTGGATCACTCAACGTCTCAGACAGTACATGGCTCGACATACAACATGGTTGGTCTCCAAAATGGACCCAATCAAATACCTCTTCGAGAAGCCCATTTTAACTGGAAGAATAGCTAGGTGGCAGGTTCTCCTCTCAGAATTTGACATCATTCACGTCACCCAGAAAGCTATTAAGGGTAGCCCCCTGGCAGATTATCTAGCCCACGGATCAACAAATGAATATCAATCCCTACAAGACGACTTTCCTGATGAACATATCATGCATATCGAACACGAAGAGACCAAAGAAGAGGCATGGACCATGTTCTTCGATGAGGCCTCAAACATGCTTGGACACGGGATAGGAGCTATTTTGATATCCCGCGAAAAGAAACACATCCTTGTAACGGCCAGGCTTAATTTCGATTGTACCAACAACATGGCCGAATACGAAGCATGTGCGCTAGGAATCCAAGCGGCTTTAGATCATAGGGTTACTAAGCTCAAAATATTCGGTGATTCATCCCTTGTCATCTACCAACTTAAAGGTGAATGGGAAACCCGAAACTCCAAGTTAATCCCATATCTAGAATACATTTGGGACTTGGTCTCAAGAATGGAAAGTGTCACCTTCCAGTACATCCCCCGGGAAGACAATCAAATTGCCGACGCCCTTGCCACCCTATCATCCATGTTTGCCCTGAATCAAGAACATGAGATGCCAATTATTCAAGTCAAGCTGCATGATAAACAAGCTTTCTGCATGACAGTAAATGGCGAGCGCGACCAAAACCCATGGTATCATGACATCAAGCAATATCTCATGAGGGGCGAATATCCTGAAAGAATCAGCGACAATGACAAGCGAACTATTCGCAAGAGGGCTGCAGGGTTCACATTGGTTGAAGGAACCCTCTACAAAAAGAGCCCCGATTCCACTCTCTTAAGGTGTGTGGACCAAGAAGAAGCCCAAACCTTGATAAAGGAAATCCACAAAGGAGCTTTTGGGACCCACGCACCCGGGCATGTCATGACAAAGAAAATCCTTAGGGCAGGGTATTTTTGGTCCACGATGGAAGCCGATTGTCACCAATATGCCAAGAAGTGTCACAAATGCCAAATTTATGCTGATAATATTCATGTGCCGCCCGCACCTCCTAGCAACCTGGCTACACCATGACCATTTTCTATGTGGGGCATGGATGTCATCGGACCCATTGAACCCAAAGCATCTAACGGCCATCGTTTCATCTTGGTAGCAATCGACTATTTCACCAAGTGGGTTGAGGCGGCGTCATATGCGCATGTGACTCGGAAAGTGGTGACCACCTTCATCAAGAAAAACGTTATATGTCGGTACGACATCCCTCATAGGCTCATTACTGATAATGGGACCAATCTCAACAATAAAATGATGGAGGAATTATGCCAAGACTTCAAAATCTAGCACCACAATTCCTCTCCGTACCGACCAAAGATGAACGGTGCAGTAGAGGCAGCCAATAAAAATATCAAGAAAATCATCCAGAAAATGGTTATGACCTACAAAGATTGGCATGAAATGCTTCACTTTGCCTTACATGGCTACCGAACGTCGGTACGAACCTCCACAGGGGCTACCTCGTTCTCCCTCGTATACGGAATGGAGGTTGTACTACCAGTAGAGGTCGAAATACCCTCCCTATGAATTATCATGGAAGCAAAATTAACAGAAGTTGAATGGGTCCAAAACCGGCATGATCAGTTGAACTTAATCGAAGAAAAATGGCTAGACGTCATATGTCGAGGGCAAGCTTACCAAAAGAAGATCAAGAAAGCCTACGACAAGAAGGTCAATCCTCGTACTTTCCAAGAAGGGGATCTGGTGATAAAGAAATTGCTTCCAGCCCAGTAAGACAAAATTGGTAAGTGGACAGCAAACTACGAAGGACCCTTTGTGGTCAAGCGAGCCTTCTCAGGAGGAGCCCTCATCCTCACCAACATGGATGGAGAAGAGCTCTGATATCCTGTCAATTCAGATGCGGTAAAGAAATACTACGCCTAAAGACATTGCTCATGACCCGTCAGGATGAAAACTCGCAAAGAGCGTCCTGGGCAAAAGATAGGGTCCACATTCCTCGCTAGGGTACGTCCTAGGCAGAAATTAGAGGTTTTAAAAAAAAAAAAAAAAAACAACAACAAAAAAAACAAAAACACAAAAAAGAGAGCAATGATTACCTTAGCCGAAAACCGCAAAGGCAACTAAGGTAATACAAAGCAAACTTCGCATAGTCTTCACTCCGGGTTCGAGCATCTCAATTGAAGTAACCAGGAAAAACGGGGAAACAAAGATCACAGACACGATTGTGGCACCCTCATACAGTTTAGCCAACCCTGGCCAGCCTTGCTTACAAATTCTTTTGTAAACCCCCATGTAAAAATAAACCATCTGTTTATATCAATAAAATTGTCTTTTCTTCTCTTTACCTACTTGTGTGAATGCCTCTGTATTAACGAAATATGAGCATGCATAAAACAAGCAATTCGAGAAAGCATAAAAACAAAGACGAACATCAGCAACCAGGGCCGTCCCAAGTAAAAAGTACAGGGTAGCCTGCTAGATCGAAAACCCACAAAGGGCGGTCTAGGCAAAAGATAAGGCTTTCGTAAAAAGGAAAAAGAGCCCACCAAAATATCTCAAACAAGAATCAAAAACCCGCTGGGTCGAAAACTCGCAAAGGGCGGTCTAGGCAAAAGATAGGGTTAAAATAAAAAGTACAAAAGAATAATCATGAGAGAACAAACAGAAGGAAGTACCGGTCACTTTCTAGATGTCCTCAACTAAAATGAATTTGCATCAACAAGCATCCACACACAAGTAGTCGCACAAATAGGACTTTGTCAGGATCAAAACAAACAAACAAACTTCATAACAAAAAAATCATCTTCATGTTTGCATAGAGGTACCCCGGTAAAACTCTGTCCAACCAACAAAATTTCGACCGCCAAACAAGAGTCGAACACAAACAAGACTCATCCGACTAGTCAGTAAAAGTCGAACAAAAGAATCCCCAGCAAACAAGCAAGCTGGATGAGCACCCACAAAATTCCCGGCACAACCCGGATGACCGTTCAAAGAGGTCCAAGTACATCTACCAACACAGAAACCACTTCCCAAGGAACCGGCGCATGGGCCACCTGAACAGTAAGCCGCCACTACCATCAGTCCTACGCAGTGGACTGTACCAACCTGATAGGGGGTTTATACCTATCAACCTGCGCACGCGTTGCGCCTGATCTGCGCTCGAGCCGGATCAGTAAGTCGCACTACCACCCTGATGGGGGGATCATACCCATCCAGTCCCACACAACGGACTGCAACTACCAGCCTGATGGGGGCTTTATACCCATCAATCGAAGGATCGGCTACCGTTAGAAGGAGTATCCTGAGGTTCTACCACGTGTCCACCGAAGGGATCGGCTACCGTCAGAAGGAGTATCCCGGAAGTGCACGAACACCGACATTTTCCCCAGAAGATCAGCCGCCGCAAGACGGAGCATCTGAAGGGTAACCGGGCAAGTAGGTCAACTCCTTTACCTTCCTGTCAATCTGTCTGGCACAACAGGCCAACAGCTGACTAGTCAGCTCTTCGGAAAATTAAGAGAGCTTGAGCTTGAACTAGGAAGGCCAAATGATGAAGAAGGTCAACACCAAAAGAAGAACCTAGCCTTCAAAACTGAAATTTCCAAAAGTAAGAATAAGGTTAGTGATTCCGACTCATCCTCAAGTGATGATGAAAATAACTTTGATGAATTGCAAAATGCATATGAAGAATTGTTTAATGCTTTTAAGGACTTGAAAAATGAATACAAAGCTGTGAAAAAGAGTTTGAATAGATCCAAAAAGGAGGTGGAGTCCTTAAAAACGAAAATTGTATGTTTAGAGGAAAAGGAAACCTTAGAAACGAAAATTGTATGTGTAGATGAAAAATATAACAAGAATATAGCATGTGCATCATGTAAAGAGTATGAATATGAACTGGATTTAACTAGACATTTGCTTGATGAAGCTAAGAAAGAAATAAGTGATAATTATAAGGAGAAAGTTGCTATTGTTCAAAATAGGGAAAACCATCATGTTCCTTTGAAAAAGCCTAAAATTAGTGTAGACCCCTAATTTTGCCCGGCCTCTCAATAAAGGCTAAGGAGACTTCCTATAACAAGATAAAGCTCGCCTGACATCTCAATAAAAGCCAAAGAAGACTTCCTATATGAAGATAAAGCTTCAATGGACGTCTATCGGCATCAATCGATGTCCGAATAAAGAAAGGAAAGCTTCCCGGGGGCCCCAGAACACAAAAGCTGGCCAAAACAGGTTGAGACGACCGTCCCAAATGTGAGACGGCCGTCCCAAATTGCCAAATTCAAATGAGACGCGCGTCCCAAGTGAGACGGCCGTCCCACTCTTCAGTTGGTTGTCCCAAAGGTAAAAATTCAAATGAGACGACCGTCCCAACCCAGACGGTCGTCCCAACTTCTCCAGACGCTCATCTTGGATTTCCAAGTCCCAGACGGCCGTCCCAAGCTGCCAGGCTGCGAAAACTATAAATAGGAGGCTCATTTGCCACTTTTTCACACCCCAGACAACTCCTAGTACTTGTCTTCTCTCCCTACTTCGAATGAACTCTCCGATTGCCTTAAAAAGGTAACAATCGGTTAAGGAATTGTATTCCAGCATTTGATTCTTCTTTAAAATTTAGTCGAGTCGATACTGTATTCGGGGAGGAGAGTCTTTGTAGAGCGGGGGATTGCCAAAACGCATCCTCACTGTAAAAGATTTGCAATACAAAGCTTGCTACGGAGGTTCTTTTCAATTCTCTTCTCTTTTATTGTTTTATTTATTGCTTTCTGTATGCAATGTAAACTAAAATCATGTAGATAGCTATTTTTAAATACTGTATACATAAAATAGGGTAATAGCATAATTTCTCATAATCTTCACTTAATGAATGAATTCGTCATAGGGAACCTGAAAGGGGCGTTGTGGGGTGCTAACACCTTCCCCACACGTAACTAACTCCCTTACCCAACTCTGGTTATAATGGCCAAGTTTGGTTTTTATTAAAATCAACGCCTTTTTATCCTTTTCCAATGTTTAGGGTCAAAACATTGGTGGCGACTCCATAAGAACCCCTTTTCGAAAACCTTGCTTTTATTAGAGGATAGTTCAGTTGTTGAGCACCTCGGAAGCAATAAACATATTTTAACATAAAAACGCGAGTCTAAACCATCTTTTCGCGACCGCTCGCATAAACGTTCGAGATGTCCCTAGACGTCGGAACGGACGGCGGCAACAGATGGCGACTCCACTGGGGAAGCTAGAGAGTTGATCCCATTTAGTGACGGATAAAATTCAAACTAAGTGAAGATTTGAAATTATGCCTTTACCCTCTTCCGTATGTTTTATTGTATGGCTTTAATAATTGTTGTATGATTATTTTCTGCAAAATTGTTTGAAATATAAATTGCACACAAAAACCCTTGCACACAACAGTCCCTCTATACCCGGGGGCAAGAGTGAATACCTATAGGGAGTGGGTGACAGATACGACCGGCTTGTTGGCACACAGGGCTACAACCATTGTCGGAAACCACCAACTCAAGGTGATAACTCTCTTCTTTTGGTCTAAGGATGTCGACACGGAGTTCCGTGCATGACCTGAGGACTGAGAGATTGAGAGGTCCCTATAATGGGGGCACCTTGGGGACCTTTGTCCTTGGTGAGAACAGTTTAGAACCACCTAAACCAAGTACGTTTCTGCAGGAAAACCCCACCTTGTAATAAGCGTGGCTCTGCTCGTGGATGTGTGAATTGTGTGTGCATTCGTTTGCTGCATTTGTATTGATGCATTAGCGTAGGGTAGTCATACAACAAACAAAAATAGGAAAAACCCTAAAAATCATAAAAGTGATAAGATAAACCAACTTTATCTCGGACAGTCTTCAGTTAAGCTAGCCTGGTTTCAGGTTCTTTGTAAGCTAAGTAGCCACGTTGACCGACAGAAGAGATAAAGGGTCATAAAAAAATATAAAAACAATTAAAGCCATAAAAATTCCTTTTTATAATAAAAAGATTCTTGGCAAAGTCGTATCATTCATACCACATCATCCAATAAGTGGTAAAACTAGGAGAGAAAATAAATGCGCTAAGAAAAGTATGCATGCACATCATTTTAATAAACCTCCAAAAAATGGGTCTTAGGAGCGTTTTTTGGGAAAATTACTGGGCCAAATCCCCCTTGGGAATTTGCAACTTGGTTCTTCACCCTTTTCTCTTTGTTTTGACATGCTGTGTGTCCAAATCGGACAACCCAGTCAAAAGTTATTCCACTTTCAATATATGCTGTCATAAAAAAATATTTTTGTAGTGCATGCATAAACACACTCATTCTAGGATGTATTAGATATCCTTAGACAATAGCGAAAGAGATCCAAGTGCGTTTATCACCTTCCTAGAAGAGATAAGTGCGCTAAGGTATGTTGACAACCTTTTTAAAAAAAAAGGGAAGTTAACACACTAAGGTGGGTATGGTACCCTTAAAACTAAGGCTTTTGAGAAGATACCAAAGCTATTGTCTAAGGCATATCTATTTCACACTAATCATTTGAAATAAAAAGCTATAATAAAAATCTTTAAATCATTTAGAAAATGGCTGGTCTTCCGCCCGTCCTCACTCGTGCTTAGAAAGCTAAAAAGATGGAACAACTAGAGGAGCAAAATTGAAAGCTCACCACTGCGCTTAATACGCTGAAAGAGCAAATGGCTCAAATGTTAGATATGATGCGCCAACAGAATCTCCATAAAGAGGGTCCTCATAGTGGACAAGCCTCTCACCAAAAAGAAGAAGAGGAACCTCACGATGAGCATGACCAATCTGATACAAGAGCAGTACATATTCATGCTCCGGAAATATCAAAGCAACAAATTACTGCCCTAGAGGAGAGGTTGAGAGCCATGGAAGGGCATAACTTTGATGTTAAAGAAGCAGCTGATATGTGCCTTGTTAAAAACATCCAATTCCCTAACAAATTCAAAACTCCGAACTTCGTAAAGTACATGGGAATAACTTGCCCCAAAAGCCATCTTAAGATGTACTGCCGTAAGATGGCTGCATATGCTGACAATGAAAAACTCCTGATCCATTGCTTTCAAGAGAGCTTAGCTGAATCAGCCCTAAACTGGTATATGCAACTGGAGGGAGGGCAAGTCCAAACATGGAGACAACTAGCAGATGCCTTCCTTCGCCGTTACAAGTACAACATCGATCTGACTCCGGATAGGTCAGATCTACAAGCTCTGAATAAAAGAAACGATGAACCCTTCAAGGCATATGCTCAGCATTAGAGGGAATTAGCAGCCCAAGTAGAACCTCCTCTATCCGACAAAGAAACCATATCCATATTCATCAATTCGTTGACGGACCCCTATTATGATAAGATGATAAGGAACACATCAACCCTTTTCGCAGATGTGGTAACCGTCAGTGAAAGAATAGAGCAAGGACTGAAGAGCGGAAGGATTGCACAACCTTCCTCTTCTAACGCATCATTCAACAAGTCCTTTGGCCAGAAGAAGGAAGGAAGTGTAAATGCCATCAACCTTGCTACTCCTTCTCCCTCTTCGCCACTAGCTGGGCAGTCACACAGACAAGAGAAGAAATTCACCCCCATTCCAACCTCTTATGGGAGTCTGCTGCCAAAGCTGTTAGAGGCCAAACTCCTAACACGTATCCCTCTAAAGAAGAAAGATCCACCTTACCCCGGTTGGTACAAGCTCAACGAAAAATGAGATTACCACTCAGGCGCTCCTGGGCATTCCGTGGAAGATTGCATCAACTTAAAATATAGGGTTCAAGAATTATTGAATGCCGGGCAGATTACTTTCAATGCTTCCGACCCTTAGGTGGACGACACGCCTCTGTCTCAATCGGAATGACGGGAAAGACCAGCTCGATTAAGGCTCCTCATTAAAAATATATATATATATATATATATATATATATATATAAATAAAAAGTAAAAAGTAAAAATAAAAAATAATAATAAAAAGCTTCCGATGCATCTCTCGCGGTCTCTACTCGTGGCCGCGAGATCTTTTGATTAAAGAGACTCTGTATATATTTCTCTTTTCATCAATACAATGAGGCATTTTTCACAATATTCATATTCTTCTCATTCTTTTCTTTCTCATTCCAAAATAATTGAATAAAATCTAAACCCAAATAAGGACCATATAAACAGTCATGTCTATGATTGAAAACTCTCTGCGGGATCTGAAAGCCGAAGGCGAATGGATTGAGTCAGACAGTGAGAAGGGGACCATTTCCCCGGACATGCAAAGACTGTTGGAAAAATAAGCTCAAAGGATACATCCCAGGACAAGGGCTTGGAAAGGATGCTCAAGGAATAAGAGAGCCACCCGATTTTAAGGATAATCCTTTAAAGTACGACCTGAAAGTGATCCTAGCAAAGATCTCATTGATTTGATGAAGTCAAAGATAAAGTCAAGGGTCAACTCTGCAGCAGTCAAACAAGTCACTCAGAAGAATGGAGCTGAAGACTTAGTGTGTCTTAACAGAAAGCTTAGGTAAAACCACTTTACCTTTTCCACTCGCATAAAGCTTCTTCACTCAATTTGCAAAATGCCTCAAAAATAGTTTTAAACAAATCAAACAAAAGCATTTTGACAAAGAACTTTCTTAACAATGTTTTTAACCGATATAGTTTTGAAAGAAACAATTAAAAACACTTAGAATGTTTTAAAAAGTGTTTTTACAGTATTTTAATTGATACAAAAACCTTTTAATCGATTAAAACTCTTTATGACCGATTAGAATTCGAATGTAATAGGTCGAATGCAATATAATCGATCAGATCTTAAATATGAGCGATCAGAATTATTTTAATCGATTAAAACACGTTTCAATCGATTAAAATCACTTTGGATGTCAGGATGATCGATCGAATGAGATTATGACCGATCGAGTTGGTTATGATCGATCGAATTGAATTATGACCGATCAGACTTATTTCAATCGATTAAAACGTATTTCAATCGATTAAAATAACTTAGAAAATCTTTTCAATCGATTAAAACGAACTTTCAATCGATTAAAATGACTTGAAAATATATGTGCAGATTTTCAATCGATTGAAACGACTTTATATCAGCTTAAAATAACTTGGAAAGTTTTATAAGAAGGTTTTTAAACAAATCAATCGATTAATACGTGATTCAATCGATTGTTTTATACTTAGAAAATGTTTGTAAAACGCTTTAACCGATAAAAACGTGGTCGTATCAACTAAAACATTTTCTCGTTAAAGATCAAGAATGCATTAATGGGTTGAAAGGACTTTTAACAGATTATAACGGCTATTTCAACAGATTAAAACAAACTTTCAACAGATTAATTAACGCAGCAGATTTGAAAATTCTCTTTAAAAACAGTTTTGCTTGAAACTTTGAAACAAGAGATTGAATATCAGCTTTTACACAATTCAAGCAATCAATACAAGCAACTATTAGCATTTTCCAAGAAAGATACACAACTGTTTTTGTGAACTTCTTTTGAAATCTTTCTTGAGGCACTTTGCATTTCTTTGAAGAAGAAACTGATCGTGGATTGGTGTAATCCGGTTTGAGCTTTCTTTGTTTCTTCTTTTCAATTTCTATTCATTCTTTTGTACTCGTTTTGTACCTGGAATTTGGGTACAAGTTTTCTGCAATCTGTGTAGAGGTTGTAGAAGTTTCCAGGAACTCGGAATTTGGTTCTTGGTGGGAAGGTTGTAAGCAAGAGCCGGAATTTGGTTCTTGTGTGTGGTGCCTGGAATTTGGGCACTCGGTTTCTCTCAGCACTGGAATTTGGTTGCGGAGGTTTCCAAGAGCTGGAATTTGGTTCTTGGTGGAGAGTTAGAATAGGTGTAAGAGGGTGAGTCTCGTAAAACATCTATTCTAGTGGAACCCAGCTGAATTTGGCCGGAGTCCGGACGTAGCCCTGGTATTGGGTGAACCAAGATAAAATTACCGGTGAAATCTTTCCTAACCTTTCTCTCTTTAATTTCTGCTGCTGCACTTAAACCGTTTGATTGCTTTGTGATTTGTGAATTGATAAGTAATCTTAATTTTCGAATTAGATAATCTGTGTATTGCGAAAAACTTTCAAAAATCAATTCACCCCCCTCTTGATTTAAAACTACTTTTCTAACAATTGGCATCGAGCAAGGTGCTTGAAAGTTATTCAAGTCTCTTGATCCATGGCCGAGAACAGATTACCGTTTTCCGAGGGGGCATCTATTAACGTACCTCCACTATTCTCGTGGAACAGATTATCCTTTCTCGGAAAATTAGGATGAAAATCTTCATTGAATCCATCGACGTAAATGCTTGGGATGTTATTACTAATGGTCCTTTAATTACGGATAAAGGATGGTCAAGCTTGAATGAAGAAGAAAAGAAGTAAGTTCAAAGTGACCGTAATGCAAAAAATATAATTACTTCTGCTCTTAACATGGATGAATTTTTCAGTGGTGTCCCAAAGGCAATTCTCGCCAAGGAGATGTGGGATGTTCTTGAGGTCACTCATGAAGGGACTGCAGATGTTAAAAGAGCCGTAAAACACACTTTGATAAGAGAGTATGAGCCGTTTAAAATGCAGAATGGTGAAAGCATCGCAGATGTGCGTAAACGCTTCACGCACATCATCAACCATTTAATGGGCCTAGGTAAGACCTTTGATAAGGAAGAATTAAATATTAAAGTGTTGAAATGTCTTGACAGTCCTGGCAACCAAAAGTCACCGCAATATCGTAATCAAAAGATCTCGTCCACCATGACAACAAACTCTCATCGTTTGGAAAACTCGGAGAACATGAAATGGAAATCACAAGATTCAATGAGCAAGAAGTCTCCGAGAAGAAGAACGAAGCATTGCACTTAAAGTTGAAGAAAATCAAGAATCGAAGAAGATAATGAGAACCTTGGACCGCTTGTTAGGAAATTCAACAAATTCCTCAAGAAAAAGATCCAAGACAAGGAAAGACACAAAAGGTATGAGAAAAGAACTGATTCTTCTAACTTTAAATGTTATGGTTGTGGCAAACAGGGCCATGCTAAAATGGAATGTCCGAGAAGAAATAAACAAAGTGAAAAGAAAGAGGAAAAATCAAAAAGAAGAGCCTACATAGCCTGGGATGATAATGATACGTCATCAACAGATAACTCTGAAAATGAAGAAGCCAATCTTTGCTTAATGGCGAGTCAAAATCCACAAACCAGCCAGGTAAGTTCTAGCTCCTCTTCAAATATAGTTAACTATGATGCATTACAAGAAGCATTTAATGAAATGCATGAGGAGGCTAAGAAACTTCAAAAAGAAAATAATAGGCTAAAAGGATTAAATAACTCGGCTAGTTAACAAGGTTGATTCTCCGGAAAAACAGATTAGTGAAAATGAAACTCGATAATGAATTCTTGAAACCGATTCATGATAACTCGATTGTAAATGCAATAAACCATGCAAAAACTGCTCGAATTGCAAAAGAAAATTGAATTCTTATCTCAAACTGCTTCAAAGTTCACTCAGGGGCAAGCCAATCTAGATGTATTACTTGGATCTCAAAAATTAATTTTTGACAAATCTGAATAGGATTTAAATCTAGATCCAAGAAAACAAAAATAAATAGGAATTCATACTCTACAATCAAATGTTTTTACCGCATGAAGAAAGGGCATTCAAGAAAATACCGTAGAATTAAAAAGTATGCTATTCCTAAAGGGAGAATGAAATGGGTTCCAAAGATTAATTCTTTTCAAATAACATGATCAGGACCCAATAATTATAAAGGGTACCGTAAAAATACTTAATTGTTTTGCAGGAACAAGTCTAGGAATCCCTTGAAGATCGGAGTCGCGAAACCAGGTTCTGTGTATTTAAATTAATTGTTTTAAATTGATATAAACCATTATTAATCGATTGAAATAACTTACCGCACCATTTTAATCGATTGAAATGTCGAAATAATCGATTAAATTGTTCTCGAATGTTGGTTTAGTCGTTTTAATCGATTAGAATAAATTTATATCAACTAAAAACACTTAGGTATCAAAATTAATCGATTCATTCACGCTTTAATCGATTTAAATTCCGTGTCATGTTATTGATTTCATTCTCGTATTAAACTAATCGATCCTTTTATAAAACAAATCGATTAATTCACCGTAGATGTTTTCAACTCTAATGACAAGAATCAAATTAATAGATAATGAGTTGATTAATCAATTGATTAGGATCTGTAAACAAGACTTATAACATCTAATTGAAGTTTGACAGGAAATTCAAAACAAAAACTCAGTTGTCTATTATCTCGCAATAAATCTTTAAAGATTTCTTTGACCAAATCAACATTATTCCCAAGAACAAATTAACTGATTCACCCACCGTCCCTGTAAATTGTGTCGCACATGCCGAACAGATCTTTAATTAGAAACTAAGACTAGTGGAATAAATGTGGGAAAGTTATTGCCGATTGAAATACTGCAAACTTTACATGTAGGAAAGTTATCCATAGATGAAAATGTTATTTTAACATAGTCATGATTCAAGTCGTAGATGTCCTTACATGGAATGCCGCATGGTAATACACCGAAAATCAAAGAAATTATCAAAGAATAGATCTGTAACTTTTCTTATAGACACTAGTTACAAACAGTGTCAAACTCGTTAGGACTAAAAACATAGTTTATCAAAAATTTTTTCAGTGATAGTTGATTCTGGTAATAAATTGTTGATTACTAGGAAGTTCAATGAACAAATGTTTTCATTAAATTTCTTGATATTACATTGCAATATATTTGAAATAATTTTGAGCATGCATTGGTTCAAAACTCTTGGTGAAATTCATTGAACTCGTGCAACTTTGAATATTTGCTTTAATCATCAATGTCACGAGGTGACACCGTAAGGAAACCAATCTGGGACAAGCAATTCAAGAATTGAATAACGTGGTACAGGGAATGTATGTTTTATGGTCAAGACAGGGATAAATTTTATATTGTTTTAGAATTCTGGATTGATTGTCATCACCTGTCCTCATTACTAATCATTGCCCACTCTACCGTAATAACATTCCTCAAAAGATAATGATGACTCGGTTCACTATAAGTGAGAATAACACCCATCATACTACATTAATAAGAATGCGCTTATTTGCTTGGATAATGATAACTGCAGGGTTCAAAATGGGTTGGCTATTATGAAAGAAAATTCCTATCTCAAGTACATCATTAACCTCGTGATTCATGCAATTTATGGTATCATGCATTCTGTGTGGGATTTGGTCAAGTACATGATTATGCCTCTGATGTGTAGTAGAAATTCCAAGTGTGGTGTCAACCATGGACTCGTAATGCAGCCAATAATAACAAGAACTGCTAAAAGATTTCTTTTCGTGAAAAGTTTCGTTGTCGATACAGGAGTGACAAGCAGCTTGTTGACTCAAATAGTTGATAGAGCAAAATTAGTTCCAGCAAAAAGGAAAGCCTATTATCTTTTGATATTGGTGGGGATCAAATGAATGATCACCAAGCCTGGTGGATAAGCAGCTCAATCAGTGGAAATTGGGATGACTAGTTCCCTTCATCATCTTTATCTTCTCGCTTATTTCTATCTTTATATTGTTTGCATGGATCGTGATATTAACTGGTGTTATACCAGGAACATTTGCCTTAACCTTTGGTTAAATATGGTTTAGGATCTAATCTAGATCAGATCGGCGTAAATAGAATTTAAATAGATCCCCGAGAGCTTTAGCTAAATAAGACTTTATTCTGATAGATCTATTAGCTAAGATAGTCGTTAGTATTGTTAAAACATCCTTCTAAATGATCAGCTTTACAAAATATGCATTAAACATTACTTCATTTTCAAAACTGATTGTTTTAATCAATACAACATCTTGTTAATCGATTAAATGAACTTATACAACATGTTTTAATCGATTGAAAATCGAAATAATCGATTATTTTTACTAAAGTTTCATGTTTTCAAAATCTTAAATGTTTTAATCGATTAAACTTTTCTTTCAATCGATTAAAATCATTTACCAAGAACATTTTAACCGATTATACTGCTTTTTAATCGATTTTTATTCTGGGAAGAAAGATTAAAGGCTTTAGTTAATGGCTCGTTCTGTAACATGCTACTAAAGCGTGATTCCCTTATCTTTACACGTGTTAATTGTATTCATTACAAACGTGTTAATGGAGATAAGTTTGAATCAACTTTAATTGATTCTTTTCATGAGTGAAATATTGATTCACTTTGTATTTTCAAAAATTTGAGCATATTTTTTCGAAACCTTACATTTTATTCTTTTCTCTTCTATTCCCTATTTTTGATGAAGTCAAAAGGGGGAGAAATAGTTGCATCACTTTAAGATAAATTTAAGAACAACATTTTAGGGGGAGAAATAAGTTTTAGGGGAGAAACAAAACTTTATTACATTCTTATATTTCTCACCTAACCGCATTATCAAGTGACTTATTTTGCAGTAGATTGTTTTTTCAAAATGGTGTTTGTCTTCATCAAATAGGGGAGACTGAAAGTGATCCTAGCAAAGATCTCATTGATTTGATGAAGTCAAAGATAAAGTCAAGGGTCAACTCTGCAGCTAGTCAAACAAGTCACTCGAAGAATGGAGCTGAAGACTTAGTGTGTCTTAACGTAAAGCTTAGGTAAAACCACTTTACCTTTTCCACTGCATAAAGCTTCTTCACTCAATTTGCAAAATGCCTCAAAAATAGTTTTAAACAAATCAAACAAAAGCATTTTGACAAAGAACTTTCTTAACAATGTTTTTAACTGATATAGTTTTGAAAGAAACAATTAAAAACACTTAGAATGTTTTAAAAAGTGTTTTTACAGTATTTTAATTGATACAAAAACCTTTTAATCGATTAAAACTCTTTATGACCGATTAGAATTCGAATGTAATAGGTCGAATGCAATATAATCGATCAGATCTTAAATATGAGCGATCAGAATTATTTTAATCGATTAAAACACGTTTCAATCGATTAAAATCACTTTGATGTCAGGATGATCGATCAGAATGAGATTATGACCGATCAGAGTTGGTTATGATCGATCGAATTGAATTATGACCGATCAGACTTATTTCAATCGATTAAAACGTATTTCAATCGATTAAAATAACTTAGAAAATCTTTTCAATCGATTAAAACGAACTTTCAATCGATTAAAATGACTTGAAAATATATGTGCAGATTTTCAATCGATTGAAACGACTTTATATCAGTTAAAATAACTTGGAAAGTTTTATAAGAAGGTTTTTAAACAAATCAATCGATTAATACGTGATTCAATCGATTGTTTTATACTTAGAAAATGTTTGTAAAACGTTTTAACTGATAAAAACGTGGTCGTATCAACTAAAACATTTTCTGTTAAAGATCAAGAATGCATTAATGGGTTGAAAGGACTTTTAACAGATTATAACGGCTATTTCAACAGATTAAAACAAACTTTCAACAGATTAATTAACGCAGCAGATTTGAAAATTCTCTTTAAAAACAGTTTTGCTTGAAACTTTGAAACAAGAGATTGAATATCAGTTTTTACACAATTCAAGCAATCAATACAAGCAACTATTAGCATTTTCCAAGAAAGATACACAACTGTTTTTGTGAACTTCTTTTGAAATCTTTCTTGAGGCACTTTGCATTTCTTTGAAGAAGAAACTGACTGTGGATTGGTGTAATCCGGTTTGAGCTTTCTTTGTTTCTTCTTTTCAATTTCTATTCATTCTTTTGTACTCGTTTTGTACCTGGAATTTGGGTACAAGTTTTCTGCATCTGTGTAGAGGTTGTAGAAGTTTCCAGGAACTGGAATTTGGTTCTTGGTGGGAAGGTTGTAAGCAAGAGCTGGAATTTGGTTCTTGTGTGTGGTGCCTGGAATTTGGGCACTCGGTTTCTCTGCAGCTGGAATTTGGTTGCGAGAGGTTTCCAAGAGCTGGAATTTGGTTCTTGGTGGAGAGTTAGAATAGGTGTAAGAGGGTGAGTCTGTAAAACATCTATTCTAGTGGAACCCAGCTGGAATTTGGTCGGAGTCCGGACGTAGCCCTGGTATTGGGTGAACCAAGTATAAAATTACCGGTGAAATCTTTCCTAACCTTTCTCTCTTTAATTTCTGCTGCTGCACTTAAACTGTTTGATTGCTTTGTGATTTGTGAATTGATAAGTAATCTTAATTTTCGAATTAGATAATCTGTGTATTGCGAAAAACTTTCAAAAATCAATTCACCCCCCCTCTTGATTTAAAACTACTTTTCTAACACGACCCTACAAAAGATCAAGTCGTACAAAGAAAAGAGAAGTCTCCCCTCCACACCTTAAAAATGATATTCCGAAAAGGAGAGATATTAGCATCAAGGATAGCATTAATCATTAGATGTCCTTCTTCCGATTTTAAGGGATGTAAACCCAATGACTATTAGAGATCACTCCTCGGGGTGTGCCCGACCACAGAGCATCTTTAGGGCACGCATTTCCCTTTGATTTACAAAAAAATGCTATTCTTACTATCTGCTTCTTTTCTCGTTAATCATATCTATAACCCATAAATAACCATGCTTAGGCAAACATTTTATTCCAAAATGCGTCAAAACAATTAAAGCGCCATAGATAAAATAAAGTCCGCTAGGTATCCCAAAAAATGAAAAAAAAGGGAACCTAGACAAAAGTTAGGACACAGCACAAAATCCTAGGCTGAAAATCCAAAAGGGCAGACTAGGAAAGTTAATCAGTCACAAATAGGCGCCAGAGTATTCAGTTAAAGACACCACCTCATTAAAACAAAATGTTTGTTTAAACTAGCCTAAACACCGACCAACCTTGGCTAGCCATTCTTACAGAAACTATTATTTCATAAAAAATCCCACTAAAACACAAGCCTTTGCAATAAATCCCTTTCTTTCTCTTCTCTTGACCATTCACAATAAAGCATTCAAGTAATTAACTGGGGAATGTGAAAATATAGTGATCAATAGGAGGATTGAAATCCCTAAGGAAAGGAAGAGGGGCATTGACATGACAGTTGCTCTATATTCAAAATGATTACTCTTCAGTTATAGCAAAGATCCGAGACAGAAAATCGAGACGGAAAATTGGTACAACTAATCATGTTGACAAAAGCACATGATGATGGAAGTAAACTTAACAGAAGCTGAATGGGTTCGAAGCTGATATGACGAGCTAAACCTTATTGAAGAAAAACGGCTGAATGTTATATGTCGTGAGCAAGCCTATCAAAGAAAAATAAAAAAGGCTAACGAAAAAAGGTCAACCCTCATATTTACCATAAGAGGGATTTAATGGTAAATAATGTGCTTTTGGCCCAGAAGAATAAAATTGAAAAATGGGTGAAAAATTGTGAAGGACCCTTTGTGGTCAAATGATCTTTCTCGGGAGGGGCTCTTATCCTCGCCAATATGGATGGAAAAGAACTTCGACACCTAATCAACTTCGGTACGGTGAAGAAGTATTATGCTTGAAGACATTGCTCAAGACCCGTCAGGAATGAAAACCTGCAAAGGGCATCCCTGGGCAAAAGATAGGGTCTATATCCCTCGATAGGATACGTCCTAGGCAAAAAGAAGAGGTAAAAAAAAAAAAAAACTAAGAGCAATGGTTACCTCAGTCAAAAACTGAAGGGCGGATAAGGTAACATTCTTCCAGAAGCAAGCAGTCTGTATAGTCTTCACTCTGAGCTCAGGCATCTCAACTGAAGCAATCAGGAGATCCAGGGGGTAGATATCATGGACATGATTGTTTAACCCTATACAGTATAGCCAACCCTGACCACCCATTCTTCTAAATACTTTCTGAAATCCTTCTATGAAAGAAATAAAACTTTTGCTCATTTATCAATAAAATTCCTTTTCATTTCCTTTCTCTTGACCAAATATTATGGAAATGCCTCTTTATTGATGAATCATAAATATGCGCAAAGACCTTTAATAAAAAATCAAGCATGCATCTAAAAAAAGGAAGCATAAAAAAATAAGAAAATAATAAATGCCTGCTAGTATATTCTTAGGAAAAAACTAGGGTAGCCTGCTAGATCGGAAACCCCAAAAAGACGATCTAGGCAAAAGATACGGCAAAAGACCCCTAAGATATTCTAGGCAAAAATTAAGGCAGCCCACTAGATCGAAAACCCGTAAAGGGCGGTCTAGGCAAAAGATAGGGCTAAAACCAAAAGATGAATAAAGGAGGAGCCCATCATGATGGTCATAAAGAAGGAGCCCATCGGCGCATTCATAAGAAGCCAACGGGAGAAGGCCAGTTACTTTCTAAATGCATCAAAAGTAAATAAACATTAGATTGCATTTAGGACATCCACACACAAAGTAGTTGCATAATACGACTTTGTCAAAATCAAGAAAAAATAATTTTCTTCAAACAAGAATAATAAATATGCATATAAGGAGGATAGTCTCCATACTTGTGATTGAAAACAGGAGGCGCCAAAATCCAGTCTCCAAATAAAAATTCTCTCAAAAAAGAAAAGGCGGAATCAAAACCATTTCAGCAGAATAAAGAGCTTCAAGGAAACTAGCTCTAACCTTCCATCTAAGGAAAAGGAAGTCATCAACATAGAAAAAGCAAACGAAAAGGCTTGATCATCCCCAAGCGGATCCTTGCCTACTCCAGAGGCAAGACAAAAAGATTACCTCACGACTCAGTTGTATCACCACATGAGTCATCAAGCAAACTCATCCAGAATATCTGCCACATTCCCCCAAAGGAGAATAAGGACTACACAAGAACCCATCAAAGAAAATACAGAGTCAAATCCTCCATATCCTTAGGGGTCCAACAAAAAGAAAGAAAAGAAAAATCTTTCATTCCCCAATAAGAGGCCACGAAAAAGGCCGAATAAAAATCTCCAAGTAAGAGCATTTCAGAAAAGTCTACGAAATGAGGAAAACAAGAAAATTTCCATTTTCTAGCTCAAATAAAAGCTTCGCAAAGCCAGGAGCCAAGACTCCATCATCAAAGTTGGATCCCCAGGAAGCTGACAAACTCCTTGGCAAATCTCCAAAAAAGAAAAAAAGAAGAAAATTTCTTCATTCCGCTCAAGACTAAATCAAATCAAGGATTGGATCCTGTCGCCGCCGTCTCAAAAGAGAGAAGGTCGGTCGGAGCGACGCGATGGTTTTTTCGACCCTTTTGTTTTCGCGTTTCTTGTAGGTGGTTACAACGCCTTTAGGTTTTCTGATAACCGGGCTAACCTAGGGGCGAGGTTTTCGAAAGGTGTCCTTGAGTTGTCCGATAACCGGGCTAACCCAAGGACTTATTTATTTTGGGTTCTATGGAGTCGCCACCGATGTTTTTACCGGAAACATCAGAAAAGGTTTTTAAAAGGCGTTGGTTTTCGAAAACCAACTTTGGTCATTAGAACCAGAGTGGGGTAAGGGAGTTAGTTACGCGGTAAAGGAAGTATTAGTTCCTTTACTACGCCCCTTTCGGGTTCCCTATGATAGGCCAGCTTTTATTGTTAATAAATAAATCGGAAAATATACTTTTGCCCTTTTTATTGTGCGGAATTTAAAAGTATGACTACATGGCCCTAGTCTATTGCATAATTTAAATTTAAAGCGATAAAAGGGAGAGGAATAGTTTTAAACCTCCGAAGCAAGCTTTCTTTTATATCTCTTTAAAATAAATGGGTGCTTTTTGGCAGCCCTTCACTCTACGTGACGTCTGAAACTCTTCTAAACGCCGAGAAATGCTCTCAAAGACACTCAGAAACTCCGGAAATTCGTCGGAGGGATTCTAGAGAGAAGTTTTAGAGAGAAGGGAGAGCAAGAAGCTTGAGGTGTGTGGAAATGAGGGGGGGAGGACCCCTATTTATAGGTTTCCGCGCTGTCAGGTGGCGAGACTGCCGGTCTCATCTGACAGGGTCAAGACCGCCGTCTCGTCCTTCGCAAGTGGCGAGACCGCCGTCTCGTCAAGTGAGACGGCGGTCTCGCCACTTGCGTGAGGCGAGATGGCGGTCTGGAAAGTTCAGAGGGCAGTCTCGTCCCAACAAGGCGAGAAAACTTTTTTTTCGGTACAGAAACTCCCTCCTATCTTAGTATGGGGCCTAATAGTCTCTCCTAATGGCTTGTTAGGCTTCGTCCATCTTCAAATAGGAGGTCTTTTGGTCTTTATTTGGAGTTCGGGCAAGATTTGGGGTCTACAGCTGCCCCCCCTTTACCTGACTAGTCAACTGTTGGTCTGTTGTGCCAGACAGATTGACAGGAAGGTAAAGGAGTTGACCCTCTTGCCCGGTTGCCCTTCAGATGTTCCGTCTTTGCAGCGGGTGATCTTCTGGGGAAAATTGTGTATTCGTGCACTTCCGGGATACTCCTTCTGACGGTAGCCGATCCCTTCGGTGGACATGTGATAAAACCTCAGGATGCTCCTTCTGGCGGTAGCCGATCCTTCGGTTGATGGGTATAAACCCCCCATCAGGCTGGTCGTTGCAGTCCGTTGTGTGGGACTGGATGGGTATGAACCCCCCATCAGGCTGGTAGTGCGAGTTACTGATCCGGCTCGAGCGCAGATCAGGCGCAACGCGTGCGCAGGTTGATAGGTATGAACCCCCTATCAGGCTGGTATGGTCCGTTGTGTGGGACCGGATGGGTATTGTCGCCGCCGTCAAAACGAGGCGGTCGGAGCGACGCGATGGTTTTATCGACCCTCTTGTTTTCGCGTTTTTTATTGGTGGGTACAACGTCTTTAGGTTGTCCGATAACCGGGCTAACCTAGAGACGAGGTTTTCGAAAAGTGTTCTTGGGCTGTCCGATAACCGGGCTAATCCAAGGACTTATTTATTTTGGGTTCTATGGAGTCGCCACCGATATTTTTACCATAAACATCGGAAAAGGGGTTTAAAAAGGCGTTGGTTTTCGAAAACCAACTTTGGTCATTAGAACCAGAGTTGGGTAAGGGAGTTGGTTACGTGCAAAGGGAGTATTAGTCCCTTTGCGACGCCCCTTTCGGGTTCCCTATGATAGGCCGACTTATTTTTATTGATAAACTAGAAAAACGCACTTTTGCCCTTTTTATTCTCGCGAATTTAAAAGTGTGACTACATGGCCCTACTCGTCTACTGCATAATTTAAGATAAAAGCGGTAAAGGTGGAAAGAGAGAATTTGAACCTCCGAAGCACGCTTTTTTATATTAATTCTCTGGAAAAATAGGGTGCTTTATGGCAGCCCTTCACTCTACAAGACGTCGGAAACCTCTCGAACGCCGAAAATCACTCTTGAAAACACTCAGAAACTCCGGAAATGCGTCGGAGGGATTCTAGAGAGAAGTTTTAGAGAGAAGGGAGAGCTATGCAGCTGTGGTGTGTGGAAATGAGGGGGGGAGAGCCCCTATTTATAGGTTTCCGCGCTGTCAGGTGGCGAGACCGCCGGTCTCGTCTGACAGCAACGAGACCGCCGTCTCGCGCAACGAGACCGCCGTCTCGTTTGACGGAAGCAACGAGACCGCCGTCTCGTACAACGAGACCGCCGTCTCGTTTTGCATAAGCAACGAGACCCCGGTCTGGGTGAGCGAGAACCCGGTCTCGTTTTCGTCGTCAACGAGACCCCGGTCTGGGCGAACGAGACCCCGGTCTCGTTTTCGTTGGCAACGAGACCCGGCTCAGGTGAACGAGACCCGGTCTCGTTTCGTTGGCAACGAGACCCGGTCCAGGTGAACGAGACCCGGTCTCGTTTTCGTTGGCAACGAGACCCGGTGCAGGTGAACGAGACCCGGTCTCGTTTTCGTTGGCAACGAGACCCGGCTCAGGTGAACGAGACCCCGGTCTCGTTGGAGCATCTGTCGCTCAAGCGAGTACATGTGAGTACATCGGTCGCTTGAGCGAAACTCGACCCGGCAGCCCCCTTTGGTTGCAGCATCCGTCGCTCAAGCGAGTACACCAGTCGCTTGAGCGAGATTCGACCTGGAAGTCCTCTTTGTTTGCGGCATCCGTCGCTCAAGCGAGTATATGTGAGTACATCGGTCGCTTGAGCGAGACTCAACCCGGAAGTCCCCTTCCACGCGAGAAACTTTATTTTGGGCCAAAAAAGCCCTCCTATCTTGGTACGGGAGCCTAATAGTCTCTCCTAGTGGCTTGTTAGGCTTCGGCCGTCTTCGAATAGGGGATCTTCTGACTTTATTTGGAGCCCGGGCAAGATTTGGGGTCTACAGCTGCCCCCCCTTTACCCATCCAGTCGACTGCTGGCCTTCTGTTGTCAGGATGATCGACTGGGGGGTAAAGGAGTTGACCCTCTTGCCCGGTTGCCTTTCGGATGTCCCATCTTGTGACGGATGATCCTCTGGGGAGATGTGGTGGTCGTGTGCCTCCGAGATACTACTTCTGACATAGCCGATCCCTTTGGTGAACACGTGGTAGAACCTCCGGATACTACTTCTGACGTAGCCGATCCTTTGGTTGATGGGTATAAACCCCCCATCAGGCTGGTAATTGCAGTCCGTTGTGCGGGACCGGATGGGTATGAACCCCCCATCAGGGTGGTAATTGTGACTTCACTGGGGATCCAGGTGCAATGGTGTGTGTAGATAGGTATAAACCCCCTATCAGGCTGGTACAGTCCTCAGCGTAGGACTGGCGGTGGTGGCGGCTTCCTTGGGGAGTCAGGTGGCTCATGCGCCGACAAGGCGCTTCTCGTGTGTTGGTTGATAGGTATAAACCCCCTATCTGGCTGGCGCAATCCACTGCGTAGGACTGGTGGTGATGGCGGCTTACTGCTCAGGTCGCTCATACGTCGACTCTCTGGGGAATGATTTTTGTGTTCGTGCACTTCCAGGATACTACTTCTGACGTAGCCGATCCTTTCGATGGACACGTGGTAGAACCTCTGGATACTACTCCTGACGTAGCCGATCCTTCGGTTGATGAGTATAAACCCCTCATCAGGCTGGTAATTGCAGTCCGTTGTGGGGACTGGTACAGTCCGTTGTATAGGACTGGATGGGTATGAACCCCCCATCAGGGTGGTACAGTCCGTTGTATGGGACTGGATGGGTATGAGCCCCCCATCAGGGTGGTACGGTCCGTTGTATGGGACCGGATGGGTATGAGCCCCCCATCAGGGTGGTACGGTCCGTTGTATGGGACCGGATGGGTATGAGCCCCCCATCAGGGTGGTACAGTCCGTTGTGCGGGACCGGATGGGTATGAACCCCCCATCAGGGTGGCACAGTCCGTTGTATGGGACTGGATGGGTATGAGCCCCCCATCAGGGTGGTAATGCGACTTACTGATCTGGCTTGGGCGCAGATCAAGCGCGTTTCTCTGGAGAGTGCTGCTTGTGTTGATTCGACTGCTTTTCGGCTTTTCTTGAGTAGTCATCCGGGCCATGCCGGGGATTTTGTTGGTGATTAATCGGCTTTTGCTGATTGCTGGGGGTCCTTTGTTTTTGTTCTTTTGGTAGTGATCATCCAATCCTTGCTGGTTGGTTGGATGGATCTTGGTTTTGTTTGGACTTTGTTTGGTGGTTGAGACTTTATTGGTTGGTGCGATGTTTTAATCTTGCCTTTTTCTCGCGGTTTTATCTCTTTTTTCTCGCGATCTTAGGATTTTGGCTTTTTCTTGAGCATACGTCTTTTTACTCTTAGTTTTTTGTTTTGTTTTTACTATGCTGACTTTTGGAAAGGATGGCAAAAAGATGCACGAAATAAAATTTTATTCATGAGGAAATTTTATTACATCTATTTTTGGAACTACTATCCCTAGGGGCTATCCTCTGGACCTGATCCCTGGGGAGGGTAGTGCTGGTACATGTGATATCTGAAGTCTTCTTGCTCTAGGACTTCATCCTCGTATCTCTGCTGAAAAGTTGCCCAGTCTTGGCGCATGCTCTGTTGGTACTGGTACATCTCCCCCAGTCGGGTGTCAAAGGCCTCTTGCCTTTGTGACAATTGTTCCACTGTTTGGATTAGCTGTTCACGCCTCTGGGACGCCTGTTCTTGTCTCACAGTCATGCCGTCGAGCTGTCGGCACAGGTCGTCCATGTGGAGGTGCATGCCAGCAAAGTCGTCTGAATACCGGGGCGGCTGCTGCTGTTGCTGCTGCTGCTGCTGGGAATCAGGGGATGTGGGCGCGACCTGCATCACATCATGGAGTTCTAAGGCAAAATCCAGGGTGGGGTGGAGAGCCAGCTGGTTCCGCTACGGATCGGCATTCCCATGCTGACCAAGATCGTCCCGCCGATGGACTCGGGACGCAGGTTGTGGGTTAGTTCTTCCGGTCCGGGACACCCAATCTTTTCTGCTAGGGGGTAATGAGGGGAGCAACGAGGACGCTCCCCACGGATCTGTTCCGAAGTCTCGAGGGCTCTCGGGAAGAAGTACCCGGGGTTGCGGCGTCGCCTTTGGCTCATGCGGTATAGTATGAAGAGGTCGGGAAGGGACACCTTGCCTTGACTTTCTTTCCTCGCATGTATAGTTCCTGCCGGCGGCTTGTGGCGGATGCGGAGTGTTGGGGGAAGTGCGAGATCCCTCATCGGCGTAGGCAGCGTGGTGGCTCCCGTGAGCTCTCGCCACATCTCAGCGGCAGTAAGGTGGGCGGGCCGTGAGCAGACAGCGTCACGATACTCCTGGCTCATGGCTTCCTCGGGCCGGATGAACCCGATGTCCACGTTGAATTCTCTGAGGGTAGAAGTTCGGTACTGCCCATTCATAAAGTAGGTTACCATCTGAGTGGGTGGTAGGCCTGGGACAGTGGAGGGACTCTCAGAGTAGGAGACAGAGGCTAAGAATTCCAGCACCGCCTGCGAGTACACATGTGTCGGTGGTGGGTGCAACAGGAATCCCCATCCAATGCTGTCTAGATAGGTCCGGACGTCGTCTTCCCATCCGAACTCAGTCAGGATGTTGAAATCTAGCTTGAGCATGGGGTGCCATTGGTAGGTCCGGATGTTCTCAAGACGGGCCTGGTGTTGTGGTGCAAGCTGGGAAGGGTCCTGAGATGGCGGTGCTGTGGAACTACTAGCACCAGCAGTGCCCCTTCTCTTCCTAGAAGCACTTCTTCCAAACATATTGATCAGAGGGGGCTTGGGAGTGCAAGAGTTGAGGGAGAGGAAGTTCTGGGGTCAAAATGAGGTGTGAGGAAGCCCAGAACCGCGCCCCCTATTTATAGGGAATTTTTCCAGATCGAGACCGCCGTCTGGGTGGATGAGACGGCGGTCTCGTTTGTCTTCAGGAACGAGACGGCGTTCTCGTGCAACGAGACGGCGTTCTCGTTCTGCGGGGTAAACGAGACGGCGTTCTCGTGTAACGAGACGGCGTTCTCGTTTTTGCTGACAACGAGACGGCGTTCTCGTGCAACGAGACGGCGTTCTCGTTTTTGCTATCAACGAGACGGCGTTCTCGTTTTTGCTATCAACGAGACGGCGTTCTCGTACAGCGAGACGGCGGTCTCGTTTCGCGGAAGAGAATTTTTTTTTTTTTTTTTTTTTTTTTTTTTTTTGAAAGGAGTAACAGGACCTGGTCTAAAAACATTTTATGCATGCAATGTTTTTTTATGTTTTGATGTCCTATAATGCCTATTTTGATTAAGTTTTCGGAAGGATTTAACCGACATGCCTTGTTGTGCTGAAAGCCCTTTGATTTGCTGCGTTTGTCTTTTGGCTGTACCATGCCGGTTTTTGTGACCGAAGGATAATCTCTTTCTTTCTTTCCTTCTATTTTTCTTTCTCTATTTTTCTCTTTTTGTTTCTTTGTTTCTTTTGGTAAAGCACTTTTCGTCGTGTAGTGTCCCTTTTTCCTTGCTTTAGGGGTTTCAATCCTCTTGTTGACTATACGCCTCCATATTCCCAAATTAATTATTAGAATATTGTTGTGAGGGTCAAGAGAAAAGAAGTAAGATGAGGTAAAAATCAATGGTTTGTGTTTTAGAGGGTTGATTTTTATCGATAAAGAATTTGTAAGAATGGCTGGCAAAAGGGTTAAGCCTGAGTGTTTAAGCTTTTGTCTAAGCAAACATTTTCCCTTTCTCTTTTTTATTTGCGCTCTTTGGGTTTTATTTCCATCGCTTTTGGATAGCTGGCTGATTTCCCTAGATCGCCCTTTGGGTTTTCGAACTAGGATACTGTGTGTCGGTCCTAACTTTTGTCTAGGTTTACTCTCTTGTAAAATTTTGGAGAAATCCTAGCGGACCTTTATTTGTAACCCTAACTTTTGCCTAGGCTACCCTTTATTGTTGTTCGGGTATCCTACCGGGTCGACCCTAACTTTTGTGTAGCCCCCTTAGTGGGTTTCCTACCGGGTAATTTGCCCTTTCCTTTGGCCTTTGGCTTCTCTGGGCTTTTTCTTCTTTTTTTTTTTTGTTATTCTTTTGTTCACAGTATTGGCGAAGCGTGACTTTCTTTATGGCTTAAGTGAAGTCTTATTTTTACGTGCTTCTAATCAGCTAACCTGATGATGATAGCAATGATGAAGTTTTGATTATTTGGGAGCGCTTCTTATTCTTCTTTTTCTTGTCATGTTTGCTTAGACAGGGTTATTTACGTGGTCTAGTCAAAAGTAGAAAGAAGAGAAGCAGATAGAAAGAATCATTCTTTATTAATTAATGAAGGAATATGTGCCCTGAAGTGCCCAGGGGTCGGGCTCGCCCTGGGGGATAGTCTCTAACAATCATGGGGTTTACATCCCTTAAACAAAGAAAAAGGTTTCCTAATGACTAGAGTGGCTCTTGACGCCTGCACTCCTCCACTTCGGAAAATTTGCTTGAGTGTGCGGAGAGGGGACTTCCCTTTTATTCTTCCCGCTCGACCCTTGAATGGGTTATATCCTAGGCCATACTTGTGAGGATTATCTTTGAATTCTGGGGGTTCCCTCATTCCTTGGGAATCTGCTCCCAGTCCTTGGCCGGGATGGTAGCCATGTTTCAACATCATACGGGCTACTTTAGTGTTCCTGGGAAGTCGCTCTATGTTGGCAATTTCGAGCGCTTGAAAAGACGTTTCAAGTGCCTCTTCGGCTGCATCCACATAGGGTTGGGTGGATGGTCCACTGATCAAGATATCGTCTTCTGCTTGGACCGTGACCAGTTTATCCTCCACTATGAATTTGACTTTTTGGTGGAGCGTCGAAGGTACTGCCTTAGCGTCATGAATCCAAGGCCTACCGAGGAGACAACTATATGCTGGAGCTATGTCCATTACATGGAAATCGATGTCAAAGATAGTGGGTCCAATCTGTATTGGCAAATTAATTTCTCCCACTACTTCTCGCTTTGATCCGTCGAAGGCTCGAACGATGGTGCTACTTGGGCGCAGACGGGTCCCCTGGATGGTTAACTTATCCAGTGTGCATTTTGGCATTACGTTCAGGGATGACCCGTTATCCACAAGAACTTTGGCGATGAGGTATTCCTTGCATTTGACTGAGATATGCAAGGGCTTGTTGTGTTTTGACCCTTCAAGAGGGAGTTCTTCCTCTGTGAAGGCGAGGTGATCGCTTGCCGTAATGTGACCAACGATCCTCTCGACCTTCTCTTGGGATATTGTGTGAGGTACGTGCGCCTCGCTCAAGACCTTCAGCAGGGCGTTTCGGTGTGGTTCCGAGCTCATTATCAAAGATAGCAACGTGATCTTTGCAGGCGTACGGTTGAGCTGATCGATAATGGAATACTCACTTTGCCTAATAAACTGGAGTAATTCCTCTGTCTCCTCCTTAGATTCTTTATTTTCTTTTTCTTCTTCGGTCTTTTTATTTTTTCCTTTATTTTGAAGGACATCTTCCCGCGTGTCCTTGGGGGAGTAGATTCTTCCACTTCTAGTCGTGCTCCCAATGCCGGCTATGTTCGTTATTTCTTCTTTTATTGGTGAAGATTCCCCATATCTCCACGGTACAGCTTTATCTGATTCGTAGGGGAAAGGACGTGGCATAAAAAGTCGTACTGGTGTCCTTGCCCCTTCTTCTTTATTTTTGAGGACCAACGGCCGAGGTTTACTTTCCTCTTGCGGTGATTCGGCCGTTGGGGTGAGCTTTATTAGGAGTGGCTTTCTCTCCATTCTTCTGAGTTGGAAGACGTGTTAGTTAATCCTTCCTTTTTATTATCTTATTTATTAAGTGTGAAGGAGGGGAAATTAAATATGCAAATGTATGTACATGTATGCAAGTAGACAAATGTTGAATAAGAAAATGATTTCATTAATTCAGTGGAAGGTGTACATTCTCCTACTCCATACTACGAAGCGTCTTTTGACAAAAGCGGAAAAGCCTAAAGAAACCCACAGGCGGGTCTTGTTTTCTTTGTAATTCTCTTTCGGCTTCCCGGACGTGTTGAGCGAGCGCTTCGCTTTGTTTATGGATCGCTTGGCTCATTTCTTCGCTGTATTGCTGAGCGTCCTTGATCTTCGCCTCTTGATGTATGACCAAGGCTTCTAGTTCGTCGAGCCTTGCGACAGCTCGGTCTTTTTCTTGTAGCACTTGGTCATATTGAGCTAGCCCGCTTTTCTCTTTAATGCGCAGCTCATAGATACCTCGGCTGAGTTTTCTGTTATTCTCTCGCTCTTGGCGGAGGTCTAGCCGAGCTTGGAGGAGTTGTTCTGATAATTCCTTGATCGTTTGAGCTTGCTGAGCTGCTTCCGCCTCAAGGTGTGCTGTTTTGGCGGTTATCTCCTGGAGTTGGCTATCCGAGCTTGTTCTGGCGGATTTGGATGCTCGGATAGCTTGTTCGTTGGCGTCAGCACATTGGTCCTTGAGGCGTTCTATTTCATGATCCTTTTTCCTGCCTTGCCTTTGCAGACCATCAATCATGAGGACAGAGGCCTGTTCTTTTTCCTCAAGGGACCGTATCTGGGCTCCCATTATCTCTACCCTCTGGGTCAAGGCATTGACTTGTGCCTGAAGCTCTTCGTTGTTGGCGATTGGAGCGGGTGTGGTGGATGGTCGGGCCATCTCTCTTCTTCTCCTCCATGCCTCATAATCACTGGTGACAGCTACCCGAGCCTTTCCTAGCTCTCTGTCTCCCATGTAAACTGGCTTCTCCCATGCTTTCCTCATAGTCAATGAGTTGGCCATTGTGCATGGGTCTCCAAAGAAGCACAGTCCTCCGAGTTCCCCTCGGGAGATGGTAGTTTGAGTCCTCATAAGTTGCCTTATAGCTACTCTAGGTGAGTAGGCTATGCAACCCCTGAGTCCTATCAAGGGTACATTCGGATGGTTCCCGCATCTGACGAGAACTGGGCCGGGTCGGAACCAAGGGCAGACCCAAGATATGCTGTTGGCATCCTTCTGTTCTAACTCATCCCTCCATTCTATGGTCAGGCGTCGTTGGAGGGGGATCTTGGAGAAGCTTCTCAAGGGGTCGGGGAATATCCCCATGTGACTGGAGGCATAGAGGTGCGTGACGCTCCACACATAAAGTAGCGAAGAGCAGCAGCGGAGTGTTCTTCCTTGCTTCTGACGGCAGAAGTCTACCGAAAGCAAGGTGTCGGCAAGAATAGCGGGCAAGGGACTCTTCGAGTTCAGGTCCCAGGCGAAGAAAGCGTCCATGACGGCGTGGTCAACCGTGTCAGGTTGGAAGGGGAACAGGATTGTCCCGAAGATTAACAGCGCCAGGGTTTTGTTGAAGGCAACCCACTCTGCCCTTTCAGCCAGGTAGGACAGGTGGTCTTCTAACATTGCTACTTTCCACCCCTGGGTGTTTCCCCTTCCCATCAGGGTACTTTGTCGGTATGGCAGATGGATAAGGGCAGCGACTGGTGCTGCAGGAGTATATGCTTCGTGGCGGATATGGACCCCAGCTGATTTGGGCCATTTTAACATAATTTCATACTCCTCTAGGGTAGGCACCATGTCGAACCGTGGAAATTCAAAACATCGTAAACTTGAGTTCCAGAAGTGAACCAGTACCCTGAGAAAGACTTGGTCGATACTGATTTTCAGAAGGTCCAAAATCCGTCCATAAGATTTTTCAAATTCTGTTTGGACCTCTGGGGGCATTGTTGCACTGAGCCGCTCTAGCTTCTCAGTATGGTTTCGGAGAATGTCCACCTTTCCCACTTGTCTACTTGACCCCTCCATCTTCTAAAACCAAAATGTATGATTTGATGAAGATGATGTTTATTGTATGAAATGTGAGTGTTTATTTTGCTATTTTATCATGTTTCTTCTTATACATGATGTATGGTATTTGCATTTATTTTTTTTTTTTTGGAAGAATAAACTATCTATATGAATGTTTCATGAATACAATGTCTTGAACCAGGTCTTATTTGTGAATTTTTTTTCTTTAAAAAATGATTTTTTTTGTATTTTATTGTTATTTGTTTATTTTATAGCCTTTTATCTCTTCTGTCGGAACTGCGTGGCTACTTAGCTTGCAAAGAACCTGAAACCAGGCTAGCTAAAAGGCAGACTGTCCGAGATAAAATGTGGCTTTATGAAAGAATATTTATCGTCCCTTATCTCTTCTGTCGGAACTGCGTGGCTACTTAGCTTGCAAAGAACCTGAAACCAGGCTAGCTAAAAGGCAGACTGTCCGAGATAAGGGTGTTTGTTTGAAAAATATTTTTTGGGTTTTTTGTTCTGTTGTTTGTTTATGCTATGCGACAAACAAATGCGACAAACATATGCACACACAATTCGATCATCCCCGAACCGGCGAGATTCCGTTTTTATCACGAGGTAGGGTTCTCCTGCAGAAAAGTGCGTTGGTTTAGGGTAGGTTCTAGCTGTTCTCACCAGGCTAAGGCCCCCAAGGTGCCCCCATTATAGGGTCCCCACTCTCCAGCCGTCCGACCATGCTCAACACTAAGGCCAGAGTCGGTCTTGTTGCCAAAAGAGGAAGGTTATCACCTTGAGTGGTGGTTTCCGATCACACTGGTGGGCACAAGGCCCTAACTGCAGCGAACCGTACCTGCCACCCACTCCCTATGGTTATCTCACTTGCCCCCGGGTATAGGAGGAACTGTAGTGTGCAAGGGTTTGTGTGCAATTTGTATTTCAATCAATTGCGTAAGTATAAACAAACGACAGTTTATTGAAAGCCAATCAATAAAGCATGTTATAAATACAAGTTAAGGGCAAAAAAGTGTTATTTTCTTGGTTTATTTATTGTTTAAGCCGACCTATCACTAAATGGGACTAACTCTCTAGGCTTCCCCAGTGGAGTCGCCATCTGTCGCCGCCGTCAAAACGAGGCGGTCGGAGCGACGCGATGGTTTTATCGACCCTCTTGTTTTCGCGTTTTTTATTGGTGGGTACAACGTCTTTAGGTTGTCCGATAACCGGGCTAACCTAGAGACGAGGTTTTCGAAAAGTGTTCTTGGGCTGTCCGATAACCGGGCTAATCCAAGGACTTATTTATTTTGGGTTCTATGGAGTCGCCACCGATATTTTTACCATAAACATCGGAAAAGGGGTTTAAAAAGGCGTTGGTTTTCGAAAACCAACTTTGGTCATTAGAACCAGAGTTGGGTAAGGGAGTTGGTTACGTGCAAAGGGAGTATTAGTCCCTTTGCGACGCCCCTTTCGGGTTCCCTATGATAGGCCGGCTTATTTTTATTGATAAACTAGAAAAACGCACTTTTGCCCTTTTTATTCTGCGGAATTTAAAAGTGTGACTACATGGCCCTACTGTCTACTGCATAATTTAAGATAAAAGCGGTAAAGGTGGAAAGAGAGAATTTGAACCTCCGAAGCACGCTTTTTTATATTAATTCTCTGGAAAAATAGGGTGCTTTATGGCAGCCCTTCACTCTACAAGACGTCGGAAACCTCTCGAACGCCGAAAATCACTCTTGAAAACACTCAGAAACTCCGGAAATGCGTCGGAGGGATTCTAGAGAGAAGTTTTAGAGAGAAGGGAGAGCTATGCAGCTGTGGTGTGTGGAAATGAGGGGGGGAGAGCCCCTATTTATAGGTTTCCGCGCTGTCAGGTGGCGAGACCGCCGGTCTCGTCTGACAGCAACGAGACCGCCGTCTCGCACAACGAGACCGCCGTCTCGTTTGACGGAAGCAACGAGACCGCCGTCTCGTACAACGAGACCGCCGTCTCGTTTTGCATAAGCAACGAGACCCGGTCCGGGTGAGCGAGAACCGGTCTCGTTTTCGTCGTCAACGAGACCCGGTCAGGCGAACGAGACCCGGTCTCGTTTTCGTTGGCAACGAGACCCGGTCCAGGTGAACGAGACCCCGGTCTCGTTTTCGTTGGCAACGAGACCCCGGTCTGGGTGAACGAGACCCCGGTCTCGTTTTCGTTGGCAACGAGACCCCGGTCTGGGTGAACGAGACCCCGGTCTCGTTTTCGTTGGCAACGAGACCCCGGTCTGGGTGAACGAGACCCCGGTCTCGTTGGAGCATCTGTCGCTCAAGCGAGTACATGTGAGTACATCGGTCGCTTGAGCGAAACTCGACCCGGCAGCCCCCTTTGGTTGCAGCATCCGTCGCTCAAGCGAGTACACCAGTCGCTTGAGCGAGATTCGACCTGGAAGTCCTCTTTGTTTGCGGCATCCGTCGCTCAAGCGAGTATATGTGAGTACATCGGTCGCTTGAGCGAGACTCAACCCGGAAGTCCCCTTCCACGCGAGAAACTTTATTTTGGGCCAAAAAAGCCCTCCTATCTTGGTACGGGAGCCTAATAGTCTCTCCTAGTGGCTTGTTAGGCTTCGGCCGTCTTCGAATAGGGGATCTTCTGACTTTATTTGGAGCTCGGGCAAGATTTGGGGTCTACAGGTATGAACCCCCCATTAGGGTGGTAGTGGCGGCTTATTGCTCAGGTGGCTCATGCGCCTTTCGGGCACTCCTTGTGTGCTGGTTGATAGGTATAAACCCCCTATCAGG
Source organism: Sphenostylis stenocarpa (assembly GCA_963425845.1). NCBI lineage: Eukaryota > Viridiplantae > Streptophyta > Magnoliopsida > Fabales > Fabaceae > Sphenostylis > Sphenostylis stenocarpa. The sequence goes on from OY731406.1 coordinate 19,112,388, forward strand.
CTGGTACAGTCCGTTGCGTAGGACTGGTGGTGGTGGCGGCTTACTGCTCGGGTAGCTCATGCGCCTTTCCTCTGGGGAATGTTTTCTGTGTTTGGTTGATTGTTTTTGGATTTCTTGAATGGTCATCCGGGTCGCGCCGGGGATTTTGTTGGTGTTTCATCCAGCTTTGTTGATTGCCGAGGATTCTTTGTTTTTGACTTTTGGTGATTATCCGATCCTTGCTGGCTGGTCGGATGGGTCTTAGTTTAGTTCGACTCTTGTTTGGTAGTCGAAATTTCGTTGGTTGAGGTGATGGCTTATTCCTGCCTTTTTCTCGCGGTTTTAACTCTTTTTTCTCGCGATTTAGGATTTTGGCTTTTTTTTTTTTTTTTTTTTAACGCTGGCTTTTGCAAGAGATGGCGAAAAGATGCATGAAATAGAATTTTTATTTATGGGGGGAAATTTTTATTACAACCCTATTTTTGGTAGTCACTATCCCTATGGGCTATCCTCTGGACCCGATCCCTGGGGAGGGAAATGTTGGTACATGTGATACCGGAAGTCCTCCTGTTCTTGGACTTCATCCTGGTATCGTTGCTGGAACGTCGTCCAGTCGTGGCGCATGTCCTGTTGGTGCTGGTACATTTCCCCCAGCCGGGTGTCAAAGGTATCTTGCCTTTGGGATAATTGTTCTTGCCTCTGGGATAGTTCCTCTTGGCTCCGGGATATCTGCTCCTGCCTCACAGTCATATGGTCGAACTGCTGGCATAGGTCGCTCATGTGGCGGTGCATGCCAGCGAAGTCGTCCGCATACCGGGGCGGTTGCTGCTGCTGCTGCTGGGAAGTCGGGAGGTGTAGGCAGATCATGCATTGCATCCTGGAGTTCCAATGCAAAATCTAGTGTGGGATGGAGGGCCAGCTGGGTCCCTCTGCGAATCAGCATTCCCATGCTGACCAAGATTGACCCGCCGATGGATTTGGGTCGCAGGTTGTGGGCCAGCTCTTCCCGGCCAGGGCACCCCAAACTTTCTGCCAGGGGGGTGATGAGTGGAGCCATGAGGACGACCCCCGTGGATCTGTGCCCGAAGTCCTTGAGGGCTCTCAGGAAGAAGTACCCAAGGTTGCAGTGCCGCTTCTGGCTCATGCAATATAGTACGAAGAGGTCAGGGAGGGATATTTTGCCCTGACTCTCTTTCCTCCCATGTATGGTCCCTGCCAGCAGCTTGTGGCAGATACGGAGTGCTGGGGGAAGCGCGGATCCCCTCATCAGCGTGGGTAGCGTGGTGGCTCCCGTGAGCTCATGCCACATCTCGGCGGCGGTAAGGTTGGTGGGCCGTGAGCAGATGGCCTCACGGTACTCTTGGGTCATGGCGTCCTCGGGCTGGACGAACCCGATGGCTACGTTGAATTCTTTGAGGGTGGACGTCTGGTATTGCCCACCCATAAAATAGGTCACCATCCTGGTGGGCGGCAGGCCCGGGACCATGGAGGGGACCTCAGAGTAAGAGACGGAGGCTAGGAACTCCAGTACCGCCTGCGGGTACACATGTGTAGGTGGTGGCTGTAGCAGGAAGCCCCACCCAATGCTATCTAGATGGGCCCGGACATCGTCCTCCCATCCAAATTCAGCTAGGATGTTGAAATCCAGCTTGAGCATTGGATGCCACTGGTAAGTCCGGATATTTTCCAGACGGTCCTGGTGCTGTGGCGACAGTTGAGAAGGGTCCTGGGACGGCAGTGCTGCAGAACTACTGACACCGGCAGTGTTTCTTCTCTTCCTGGAAGTGCTTCTGCTGAACATTCTGACCAGAGGGTGCTTGGGAGTGCAGGAGTTGAGAGAAAGGAGGTTCTGGAGGCAAGGGGAGTTGTGAGGAAGCCTCCAAGCGCGCCCCTTATTTATAGGGAATTTTTATAAATCGAGACCGCCATCTGGGTGGGCGAGACGGCGGTCTCGTGTCTCCTCCAAGTCGAGATGGCGGTCTGGTCCATCGAGACAGCGGTCTCGATGTTGGCTTAAGTGAGACGGCGGTCTCGTTGAGCGAGACGGCGGTCTCGCCTTTTGCCTGTGTCGAGACGGCGGTCTGGTTGGTCCAGACGGCGGTCTCGAATTACGGAAGAGATTTTTTATTTTTGTATTTTTTTTATTGCTTTTTTTGTTATTTTTTGAAAGAGGTAATAGGACCTGGTCTAAAAACATTTTATGCATGCAATGTTTTTATATTTTGATGTCCTATAATGCCTATTCTGATTAAGTTTTCAGAAGGATTTAACCAACGTGTCTCGTTGCGCCGAAAGCCTTCTGATTTGCTGCGTTTACTCTTGGCTGTACCATGCCGGACTTCTTGTGACCGAAGGGTAATTTCTTTCTTTCTCTTCTTTCTCTTTTTCTTCTTTTTTGTTATTTTTCTTTTCTAGAGCACTTTTGTCATGTAGTGTCCCTTTTTCCTTGCTTTAGGGATTTCAATCCTCTTGTTGACTATACGCCTCCATATTCCCAAATTAATTATTAGAATATTGTCGTGAGGGTCAAGAGAAAAGAAGTAAAGGGGTATGTCGTCGCCGTCTCAAAAGAGAGAGAAGGTCGGTCGGAGCGACGCGATGGTTTTTTCGACCCTTTTGATTTTCGCGTTTTTTATGGGTGGTTACAACGCCTTTAGGTTGTCCGATAACCGGGCTAACCTAGGGGCGATGTTTTCGAAAGGCGTCCTTGAGTTGTCCGATAACCGGGCTAACCCAAGGACTTATTTATTTTGGGTTCTATGGAGTCGCCACCGATGTTTTTACCGGAAAGATCGGAAAAGGTTTTTAAAAGGCGTTGGTTTTCGAAAACCAACCTTGGTCATTAGAACCAGAGTTGGGTAAGGGAGTTAGTTACGCGGTGAAGGAAGTATTAGTTCCTTTACTACGCCCCTTTCGGGTTCCCTATGATAGGCCAGCTTTTATTGTTAATAAATAAACCGAAAAATATACTTTTGCCCTTTTTATTGTGCGGAATTTAAAAGTATGACTACATGGCCCTAGTCTATTGCATAATTTAAATTTAAAGCGATAAAAGGGATAGGAATAGTTTTAAACCTCCGAAGCAAGCTTTCTTTTATATCTCTTTAAAATAAATGGGTGCTTTTTGGCAGCCCTTCACTCTACACGACGTCTGAAACTCTTCTAAACGCCGAGAAATACTCTCAAAGACACTCAGAAACTCCGGAAATGCGTCGGAGGGATTCTAGAGAGAAGTTTTAGAGAGAAGGGAGAGCAAGAAGCTTGAGGGTGTGGAAATGAGGGGGGGAGGACCCCTATTTATAGGTTTTCGCGCTGTCAGGTGGCGAGACCGCCGGTCTCGTCTGACAGGGTCGAGACCGCCGTCTCATCCAACGAGACCGCCGTCTCAACCTACCAAATGCGGCGAGACCGCCGTCTGGGGAAACAAGACTGTCGTCTCTTCCACGCAGGTGGCGAGGCCGCCGTCTCGTCAAGCGAGACGGCGGTCTCGCCACTTGCGTGAGGCGAGACGGTGGTCTGGAAAGTCCAGAGGGCGGTCTCGTCCCAACAAGGTGAGAAAACTTTTTTTTCGGTACAAAAACTCCCTCCTATCCTAGTATGGGGCCTAATAGTCTCTCCTAATGGCTTGTTAGGCTTCGTCCATCTTCAAATAGGAGGTCTTCTGGTCTTTATTTGGAGGCGGGGCAAGATTTGGGGTCTAGAGCTGCCCCCCCTTTACCTGACTAGTCAACTGTTGGTCTGTTGCGCCAGACAGATTGACAGGGAGGTAAAGGAGTTGACCCTCTTTCCCGGTTGCCCTTCAGATGTTCCGTCTTTGCGGCGGGTGATCTTCTGGGGAAAATTGTGTATTCGTGCACTTCCGGGATACTTCTTCTAACGATAGTCAATCCCTTCGGTGGACACGTGGTAAAACCTCAGGATACTCCTTCTGACGGTAGCCGATCCTTCGGTTGATGGGTATGAACCCCCCATCTGGATGGTAGTTGCAGTCCGTTGTGTGGGACTGGATGGGTATGAACCCCCCATCAGGCTGGTAGGGTCCGTTGTGTGGGACCGGATGGGTATGAACCCCCCATCAGGGTGGTAGTGCGACTTACTGATCCGGCTCGAGTGCAGATAAGGCGCAACGCATGCGCCGGTTGATAGGTATAAACCCCCTATCAGGCTGGTACGGTCCGTTGTGTGGGACCGGATGGGTATGAACCCCCCATCAGGGTGGTAGTGGCGGCTTACTGCTCAGGTGGCTCATGCGCCGTTCAGGCACTCCTTGTGTGCTGGTTGATAGGTATAAACCCCCTATCAGGCTGGTACAGTCCGATGCGTAGGACTGGTGGTGGTGGCGGCTTACTGCTTGGGTAGCTCATGCGCCATTCAGGCACTCCTTGTGTGCTGGTTGATAGGTATAAACCCCCTATCAGGCTGGTACAGTCCCTTGCTAGGACTGGTGGTGGTGGCGGCTTACTGCTCGGGTAGCTCATGCGCCGGGAGATGTACTTTCTTTGTTTTTGTTTGTGTTTTTCTGGGAATGGTCGTCTGGTCTGTGCCGGGGATTTTGTTGGGCGTTTCATCCAGCTTTGTTGGTTGCTGGGGATTCTTTGTTTTTTTATCTTTGGTGATTATCCGACTTCGTTGGTTGTCGGGGATTTTGTTTTGTGCTTCATCCAGCTTTGTTGATTGGCGGGGATTCTTTGTTTTTTATTTTTGGTGATTATCCGATCCTCGCTGGCTGGTCGGATGGGTACTGGTTTCGTTCAATTCTCGCTTGGTAGTCGAGATTTCGTTGATTGAGGTGATGGCTTAATCCTGGCTCTTTCTCGCGGTTTTATCTCTTTTTTCTCGCGATTTAGGATTTTGGCTTTTTCCTTGAGCGTATGCCTTTTCCCTTTTAAGTTTTTTTTTTTTTTTTTTTTTTTTTTTAACGCTGGCTTTTGCAATAGATGGCGAAAGGATGCATGAAATAGAATTTTTATTCATGGGGGGAAATTTTTATTACAACCCTATTTTTGGTAGTCACTATCCCTATGGGCTATCCTCTGGACCCGGTCCCTGGGGAGGGAAATGTTGGTACATGTGATACCGGAAGTCCTCCTGTTCTTGGACTTCATCCTGGTATCGTTGCTGGAACGTCGTCCAGTCGTGGCGCATGTCCTGTTGGTGCTGGTACATTTCCCCCAGCCGGGTGTCAAAGGTATCTTGCCTTTGGGATAATTGTTCTTGCCTCTGGGATAGTTCCTCTTGTGTCCGGGATATCTGTTCCTGCCTCAGTCATATGGTCGAACTGCTGGCATAGGTCTCTCATGTGGCGGTGCATGCCAGCGAAGTCGTCTGCATACCGGGGCGGTTCATGCTGCTGCTGCTGTTGGAAGTCGGGAGGTGTAGGCAGATCATGCATTGCATCCTAGAGTTCCAATGCAAAATCTAGTGTGGGATGGAGGGCCAGCTGAGTCCCTCTACGAATCAGCATTCCCATGCTGACCAAGATTGACCCGCCGATGGATTCGGGTCGCAGGTTGTGGGCCAGCTCTTCCCGACCCGGGCACCCCAAACTCTCTGCCAGGGGAGTGATGAGTGGAGCCATGAGGACGACCCCCGTGGATCTGTGCCCGAAGTCCTTGAGGGCTCTCAGGAAGAAGTACCCGGGGTTGCAGCGCCGCTTCTGGCTCATGCAATATAGTACGAAGAGGTCAGGGAGGGATATTTTGCCTTAACTCTCTTTCCTCCCATGTATGGTTCCTGCCAGCAGCTTGTGGCAGATACGAAGTGCTGGTGGAAGAGCGGATCCCCTCATCAGCGTGGTCAGCGTGGTGGCTCCCGTGAGCTCATGCCACATCTCGGCAGCGGTAAGGTTGGTGGGCCGTGAGCAGATGGCCTCACGGTACTCTTGGGTCATGGCGTCCTCGGGCCGGACAAACCCGATGGCTATGTTGAATTCTTTGAGAGTGGAGGTCTGGTATTGCCCACCCATAAAATAGGTCACCATCCTGGTGGGCGGCAGGCCCGGGACCGTGGAGGGGACCTCAGAGGAAGAGACGGAGGCTATGAATTCCAGTACCGCCTGCGGGTACACATGTGTAGGTGGTGGCTATAGCAGGATGCCCCACCCAATGCTATCCAGATGGGCCCGGACATCGTCCTCCCATCCAAATTCAGCTAGAATGTTGAAATCCAGCTTGAGCATAGGGTGCCACTGATAGGTCCGGATATTTTCCAGACGGGCCTGGTGCTGTGGCGACAGTTGAGAAGGGTCCTGGGACGGTGGTGTTGCAGAACTACTGGCACCGGCAGTGTTCCTTCTCTTCCTGGAAGCGCTTCTGCTAAACATTCTGACCAAAGGGTGCTTGGGAGTGCAGGAGTTGAGAGAAAGGAGGTTCTGGAGGCAAGGGGAGTTGTGAGGAAGCCCCCAAGCGCGCCCCCTATTTATAGGGAATTTTGCAAAATCGAGACCGCCGTCTGGGTGGGCGAGACGGTGGTCTCGTTTCTCCTCCAAGTCGAGACGGCAGTCTGGTCCATCGAGACGGCGGTCTCGACGTTGGCTTAAGCGAGACGGCGGTCTCGTTGAGCGAGACGGCGGTCTCGCCGTTTGCCTGAATCGAGACGGCGATCTGGTTGGTCCAGACGACGGTCTCGAATTACGGAAGAGATTTTTTTATTTTTGTATTTTTTATTGCTTTTTTTGTTATTTTTTGAAAGAGGTAATAGGACCTGGTCTATAAACATTTTATGCATGCAATGTTTTTATGTTTTGATGTCCTATAATACCTATTTTGATTAAGTTTTCAGAAGGATTTAACCAACGTGTCTCGTTGCGCCGAAAGCCTTCTGTTTTACCGCGCTTACTCTTGGCTGTAACATGCCGAACTTCTTGTGACCGAAGGGTTATTTCTTTCTTTCTCTTATTTCTCTTTTTTCTTTCTTTTTTGTTTTTTTCTTTTGTAGAGCACTTTTGTCATGTGGTGTCCCTTTTTCCTTGCTTTAGGGATTTCAATCCTCTTGTTGATTATACGCCTCCATATTCCCAAATTAATTATTAGAATATTGTCGTGAGGGTCAAGAGAAAAGAAGTAAAGGGGTAAAAATCAATGGTTTGTGTTTTAAAGGGTTGATTTTTATTGATAAAAGGATTTGTAAGAATGGCTGGCTAAGGTTAAGCCTGGGTGTTTAGGCTTTGTCTGAGCAACATTTTTCTTTTTGTATTTGCGCTCTTTGGTTTTATTTCCATTGCTTTTAAATGGCTAGCTGATTTCCCTAGATCGCCCTTTGGGTTTTCGAACTAGGATACTGTGTATTGGCCCTAACTTTTGTCTAGGTTCCTTCTTTTGTAAAATTTGGAGAAATCCTAGCGGACCTTATTTGTAACCCTAACTTTTGCCTAGGCTACCCTTTATTGTTGTTCGGGTATCCTACCGGGTCGACCCTATCTTTTGTGTAGCCCCCTTAGTGGGTTTCCTACCGGGTAATTTGCCCTTTTCTTTGGCCTTTGGCTTCTCTGGGCTTTTTCTTTTGTTTGGATTCATATTTTTGTTCATAGTATTGGCGAAGCATGACTTTCTTTATGGATTGGGTGAAGTCTTATTTTTATGTGCTTCTAATCAACTAACTTGATGGCAATAGCAATGGTAAAGGTTGATTATTTGGATGCGCTTTTGGTTCTTCTTCTTTCTTTTTTTGTTTACTTAGACATGGTTATTTATGTGGTCCAGTCAAAAGTAGAAAGAAGAGAAGCAGATAGAAAGAATCATTCTTTATTAATTAATGAGGGAATATGTGCCCTAAGATGCCCAGGGGTCGGGCTCGCCCCGGGGAATAATCTCTATCACTCATGGGGTTTACATCCCTTAAACAAAGAAAAAGATTTCCTAATGACTAGAGTGACTCTTGACGCTTGCACTCCTCCGCTTCGGAAAATTTACTTGAGTGTGCGGAGGGGAGACTTCCCTTTTCTCCTTTCTGCTCGGCCCTTAGTAGGGTCATATCCTAGGCCATACTTGCAAGGATTGTCTTTGAATTCTGGGGGTTCCCTCATGCCTTGGGAATCTGCCCCCAGTCCTTGGCCAGGATGGTAACCGTGCTTCAACATTATGCGGGCTACCTTTGTGATTCTGGGAAGTCGCTCTATACTGGCAATTTTGAGCGCTTGAAAAGATGTTTCAAGGGCCTCTTCAGCCGCATCCACATAAGGTTGGGTGGATGGTCCACTGATCAGGATATCATCTTTCGCTTGGACCGTGACCAGTTTGTTGCCCACTACGAATTTGACTTTCTGGTGGAGCGTCGAAGGTACTGCCTTAGCGTCATGAATCCAAGGCCTGCCGAGGAGACAGCTATATGCTGGAGTAATGTCCATTACATGGAAATCGACGTTGAAGGTAGTGGGTCCCACTTGGATTGGCAAATTGATCTGTCCCACTACTTCTCGTTTTGATCCGTCAAAGGCTCGAATGATGGTGCTGCTTGGGCGCAGACGGGTTCCTTGGATAGTCAATTTATCCAATGTGCACTTGGGCATCACGTTCAAGGATGAACCGTTATCCACAAGGACTTTGGCGATGAGGTACTCCTTGCATTTAACCGAGATATTCAAGGGCTTGTTGTGGTTTGACCCCTCTAGGGGGAGTTCTTCCTCTGTGAAGGTGAGGTGATCGTTTTCTGTAATGTGACCGACGATCCTCTCAACCTTTTCTTGGGATATTGTGTGAGGTACATGCGCCTCGCTCAAGACCTTCAGCAGGGCATTTCTATGCGGTTCTGAGCTCATTATCAAAGATAGCAACGTGATCTTTGCAGGTGTGCGATTGAGCTGGTCTATAATGGAATACTCACTTTGCCTTATGAACAAGAGTAATTCCTCTGTCTCCTTCTTGGATTCTTTATTTTCTTTTTCTCCTTCGGTCTTTTTATTTTTTCCTTTATTTTGGAGGACATCTTCTTGCGTGTCCTTGGGGGAGTAGATTCTTCCACTTCTAGTCGTGCCCCCAATGCCGGCTATGTTTGTTATTTCTTCTTTTATCGGTGAAGATTCCCCATATCTCCACGGTACAACTTTATTTGACTCGTAGGGGAAAGGACGTGGCATAAATAGTCGCACTGGCGTCCTTGCCCCCTCTTCTTTACTCTTGAGGACCAACGGCCGAGGCTTATTTTCCTCTTGTGATGATTCGACCGTTGGGGTGAGCTTTATTAGGAGTGGCTTTCTCTCCATTCTTCTGAGTTGGAAGACGTGTTAGTTAATCCTTCCTTTTTATTATCTTATTTATTAAGTGTGAAGGAGGGGAAATTTAAATATGCAAATGAATGTTTATGCATGCAAGTAGACAGTCATTTGAACAAAAAGAAGATTTTATTTATTCAAAGAGAAGGTGTACATTCCCCTATTCTATACTGCGAAGCAACTTTTGGCAAAAGCGGAAAACTTTAAAGAAACCCACAGGAGGGTCTTGATTCCTCTGTAGTTCTCTCTCAGCTTCCCGGACATGACGGGCACGTGCTTCGCTTTGTTTGCGGACCGCCTGGCTCATATCTTCACTGTACTGTTGAGCCTCTTTGATCTTCGTCTCTTGATGAACGACCAAGGCTTGTAGTTCATCGAGCTTTTCGACGGCTTGGTCTTTCTCTTGAAGTACTTGGCTATACTGAGCTAGCCCTTCTTTTTCTCTGTGGCGTAGCTCAGAGAGACTCTTGGTGAGTCTCCTGTTGGCCTCTTGCTCTTGGCGGATGTCTAACCGAGCCTTGAGGAGCCCTTCCGACAACTCCTTGATCGTCTGAGCCTGCTTAGCTGATTCGGCCTCAAGGTGTGCTGTTTTGGTGGTTATCTCTTGCAGTTGGCTATCCGAACTGGTTCTAGCAGCTTTGGATGTTCGGATAGCTTGTTCGTTAGCGTCAGCACATTGGTCCTTGAGGTGCTCTATTTCATGATCCTTTTTCTTGCCTTGCCTTCGCAGACCATCAATCGTGAGGATAGATTCTTGCTCTTTTTCTTCAAGGGCCCTCATCTGGGCTCCCATGATCTCTATCCTCTGGGTCAAGGCGTCGATTTGAGCCTGCAGCCCTTCATTTCTGGCGCTCGTGGTAGGTGTGGAGGATGATTGGGCCACTTCTCTTCTATTTCTCCATGCCTCATAGTCACTGGTGACAGCCACCCGAGCTCTTCCTAGCTCTCTGTCTCCCATGTTGACTGGCCTCTCCCATGCTTTTCTCACGGCGAGAGAGTTGGCGATGGTGCATGGGTCTCCAAAGAAGCACAGTCCTCCGAGTTCCCCTCGGGAAATGGTAGTTTGGGTCCTCATGAGCTGCCTCATAGCTACTTTGGGTGAGTAGGCTATGCAGCCCCTGAGTCCGATCAAGGGTACACTCGGATAGTCCCCACATCTGATGAGAACTGGGTCGGGTCGGAACCAAGGACAGACCCGGGATATACTCGTTGGCGTCCTTGCGTTCCCACTCATCCCTCCATTCCGAGGTCGACGACGCTCGGAGGGGGATCTTGGAGAAACTTCTCAAAGGGTCGGGGAATATCCCCATGTGACCGGAGGCGTACAGGTGAGTGGCGCTCCACACAAATAGCAATGAAGAGCAGCAGCGGAGTATTTTACCCTGCTTCTGGTGACAGAATTCCACCGAGAGCAGGGTGTCGGCAAGAATAGCAGGCAGGGGACTTTTCGAATTCACGTCCCAGGCAAAGAAGGCGTCCATGACGGCTTGATCTATTGTGTCGAAATGGAAGGGGAACAAGACTGTTCCAAAAATTATGAGTGCCAGGGTTTTGTTGAAGGCAACCCACTCTGTCCGTTCAGCCAGGTAGGACAGGTAGTCTTCTAACATCGCTACTTTCCAACCCTGGGTGTTCCCCTTCTTTATCAGGGTACTCTGGCGGAATGGCAACTTAATAAGGGCAGCGACTGGTGCTGCGGGAGTATATTCCTCGTGGCAGACGTGGACCCCGACTGATTTGGGCCACCTCAACATAGTCTCATACTCCTCTAGGGTGGGCACCAGGTCGAACTGCAGAAACTCGAAACATCGCAGATTTGGATTCCAGTAGTGAATTAGTGCCCTTAAGAACACCTGATCGACACATATCTTTAGGAGGTCTAAAATCCGTCCGTAGGATTTTTCGAAGTCGGCGCAGACCTCCGATGGCATTACCGTGCTCAGCCGTTCCAACCTCTCAGTATGGAAACGGGGAATGTCCACCTTCTTTGTCTGTCTACTCGTCCCCTCCATTTCTAAAACAAGAATGCATGTTTGATGAAAATGATGCTTATTTGAATGTATGTGAGTGTTTATTTTCTATTTATCATGTTTTTCTACATGATATTTGCGTATTTTATTTTGGAAGAATAAACTATCTATATGAATGTTTTGATGAGTATAATATTTTTGGACCAGGTCTTAAATTGCTAAATTGCTGATCTTCCTTAGCCCATCCTTCATTCGGGTTTGGAAAGAGGCTGATCATCTACTTTTGGAGTAGAGGCATCGAAGGTAATCCACCCTGCATCTATTAAATCTTGGACCTTATGTTTTAAGGTTATGCAATTCTCCACCGAATGCCCAGGAGCGCCTGAATGGTAATCGCAGTTCTCATTAGGTTTGTACCATTCTGGGTAGGGTGGATCCATCTTCTTTGGAGGGACATATGCTAGGAGATTGTCCTTTATTAATTCTGGCAGCAGACTCCCATAAGAGATTGGAATGGGGGTGAATTTCTTCTCTTGTCTGCGTGACTGCCCAGCTGGTTGTGAAGAGGAAGAAGGGGTAGCAAAGTTCATGGCATTTACACTTCCCTCCTTTTTCTTGCCAAAGGGCTTCTTGAATGATGCGTGGGATTTCTTAAACTTGGGAGGGAATCGAGTATTTTTGACATCGGTTACCTCCTTTACATCAAAGTTGTATCCCTCTAATGCCCTTAATCTCTCCTCTAAGGCAAAAATTCGTTGCTCAGAGACCGTATTGTGGAAGCATTGCTGATACATTAGCTCAGTTAATTGCGCTATTTGTTCCTTTATGACATTAAGCTCGGTGGTGAGCATACGGTTCTCGCTCCTCTAATTTCTCCATCTTCTTGGCTTTTTTGAACGCGAGTGAGAACAGGTAGAAGACCAGCCACTTTCTAAATGATTTAAAGATTTTTATTATTATTTTTTTTTGAATGATTAATGTGGAATAGATATGCCTTAGACAATAGCTTTGGTATCTTCTCAAAAGCCTATGTTTTAAGGAGTACCATACCCACTTCAGTGTGATGGTTCCCTTTTTTTCAAAAGGTTATCATCATACCTTAGCGCACTTATCTCTTTTAGGAAGGTTATAAACGCACTTGGGTCTCTTTCGCTATTATCTAAGGATATCTAATGCATCCTAGAATGAATGTGCTTTATGCATGCAGTACAAAAATACTTTTTTATGACAGTAGATATTGAAAGTGGCATAACTTTTGACTGGATTGTCCGATTTGGACGCACAACATGTCAAAACGAAGAGAAAAGGGTGAAGAACCAAGCTGCAAATTCCCAAGGCGATTTGGCCCAGTAATTTTCCCAAAAAACGTCTCTAAGACCCATTTTTTAGGGGTTTATTAAAATGATGAGCATGCTGCAATTATTTTCTCTCTTAGTTTTACCACTTATTGGATGATATGGTATGAATGATACGACTTTGCCAAGATTCTTTTTATTATAAAAAGGAATTTTTATGGCTTTCAATCGTTTTTATATTTTTTATGACCCTTTATCTCTTCTGTCGGTCAACGTGGCTACTTAGCTTACAAAGAACCTGAAACCAGGCTAGCTTAACTGAAGACTGTCCGAGATAAAGGGGATGTTATCTTATCGCTTTTTTGATTTTTAGGGTTTTTCATTTTGTTGTCTGTTGTATGATTACCCTATGCTAATGCATCAATACAAATGCAGCAAACAAATGCACACACAATTCATACATCCACGAGCAGAGCCACACTTATTTAATCACGAGGTAGGGTTTTCCTGCAGAAACGTGCTTGGTTTAGGTGGTTCTATACTGTTCTCACCAAGGCCAAAGGTCCCCAAGGTGCCCCCATTATAGGGACCTCTCAATCTCTCAGTCCTCGGGTCATGCACGGAACTCCGTGGCGACACCCTTAGACCAAAAGAAGAGAGTTATCACCTTGAGTTGGTGGTTTTCCGACAACGGTAGTAGCCCCGTGTGCCAACTAACCGATCGTATCTGCCACCCACTCCCTATAGGTATTCACTCTTGCCCCCGGGTATAGAGGGACTGTTGTGTGCAAGGGTTTTTGTGTGTAATTTATATTTCAAACAATTGCAGAAATAATCATACAGCAGTTATTTAAAGCCATACAATAAAAACATACAGAAGGGTAAAGGCGTAATTTCAAATCTTTGCTTAATTTGAATTTATCCGTCACTAAATGGGATCAACTCTCGGACTTCCCCAGTGGAGTCGCCATCTGTCGCCGCCGTCCGTTCCGACGTCCTGAGGACGTCTCGAACGTTTATGCGAGCGGTCGCGAAAAGATGGTTGAGACTCGCGTTTTTTGTTAAAATTGTGTTCATTGCTTCTGAGGAGCTCAACACTGAACTGTCCTCTAATAAAAGCAAGGTTTTCGAAAAAGGGTTCTTTTGGAGTCGCCACCAATGTTTTGACCGGAAACATTGGAAAAGGAAAAAAGACGTTGATTTTAATAAAAACCAACTTGGCCATTATAACCAGAGTTGGGTAAGGGAGTTAGTTACGTGTGGGGAAGGTGTTAGCACCCCACAACGCCCCTTTCGGGTTCCCTATGACGGATTAATTCATTAAGTGAAGATTATGAGAAATTACGCAGTTACCCTTATTTTATTCGTACAATAAATATGGCTAGCTACATGATTTTATTTACATTTTATGAAGCAATAAATAAAGCAGTAAAGGAGAAGAGATTTGAGAAGAACCTCCGTAGCAAGCTTTATATATCAACTCTATTACAATAAGGACGCTTTTCGGCAGTCCCTCGCTCTACAATGACTCTCCTCTCGATTACAGACTCGAATCGACTAAATTTTCTAGAAGAATCGAATGCCGGAATACAAATTCCTTAACTGATTGTTACCTTTTAAAGGCAATCAGAAAGATCATTCGAGAGAGGGAGAGAAGTAGACAAGTCTTCTGAGTTGTCTGGTGTGTGGAGAATAACAAATGAACCTCCTATTTATAGGTTTTTTTGCTGCCTGGAACTTTGGGACGGCCGTCTGGGTTGGGACGGCCGTCCCAAACGCGGCCGTCCCAAACGCATTTTCTGCATTGTGCCAATCTAGGATGGCCAGTCTGGGTTGGGACGGCCGTCCCAAATGCAATTTTACAAAGGCTGAGACCCCCTGACGTTTGGGACGGCCGTCCCACATCTGGGACGCGCGTCCCACTTGTTCTGGGCCAGTTGGGACGACCGTCCCAACTATGGGACGGTGGTCTCGGCCTGTTTTGTCCAGCTTTCGCGTTCTGGGACCCCCGGGAAGCTTTCCTTTCCTGTTTCGGACGTGGATTGATGTCGATATATGTCCGTTGAAGCTTTATCTTTATGTAGGAAGTCTTCTTGGCCTTCATTAAGATGCCAGGCGAACTTTTCCTTTGTTTGTACGAGGTCTTTTTAACTTTTATCGTGCAGATGAGCAAGCTCCGTGTTGTTGCAGGAGGTTTCCTCGGTTTTGGGAAGCCGGATGAACTCCATCTTCGGGCGAAGTTCTTCTAGCTTTTATTTTGAGAGGGTGGGCAAAATTAGGGGTCTACATCGTCCAATGAGACCGCCGTCTCGACCTGCCAAACGTGGCGAGACCGCCATCTGGGGAAACGAGACCGTCGTCTCGTCCTTCGCACGTGGCGAGACCGCCGTCTCGTCAAGTGAGACGGGGTCTCGCCACTTGCGTGAGGCGAGACGGCGGTCTGGAAAGTCCAGAGGGCGGTCTCGTCCCAACAAGGCGAGAAAACTTATTTTTCGGTACAGAAACTCCCTCCTATCCTAGTATGCGGCCTAATAGTCTCTCCTAATGGCTTGTTAGGCTTCGTCCATCTTCAAATAGGAGGTCTTCTGGTCTTTATTTGGAGGTCGGGCAAGATTTGGGGTCTACAGGGTAAAAATCGATGGTTTGTGTTTTAGAGGGTTGATTTTTATTGATAAAAGGATTTGTAAGAATGGCTGGCTAGGGTTAAGCCTGGGTGTTTAGGCTTTGTCTAAGCAAACATCTTTCTTTTTTGTATTTGCGCTCTTTGGGTTTCATTCCCATTGCTTTTAAATGGCTAGCTGATTTCCCTAGATCGCCCTTTGGGTTTTCGAACTAGGATACTGTGTATTGGCCCTAACTTTTGTCTAGGTTCCTTCTTTTGTAAAATTTTGGAGAAATCCTAGCGGACCTTATTTGTAACCCTAACTTTTGCCTAGGCTACCCTTTATTATTGTTCGGGTATCCTATCGGGTCGACCCTATCTTTTGTGTAGCCCCCTTAGTGGGTTTCCTACCGGGTAATTTGCCCTTTTCTTTGGCCTTTGGCTTCTCTGGGCTTTTTCTTTATTTGATTTATATTTTTATTTTTTCATAGTATTGGCAAGCATGACTTTCTTTAAGGATGAGGTGAAGTCTTATTTTGATGTGCTTCTAATCAACTAACTTGATGGCAATAGCAATGGTAAAGGTTGATTATTTGGATGCGCTTTTTGTTTTTCTTCTTTTTTATGTTTACTTAGACAGGGTTATTTGCGTGGTCCAGTCAGAAGTAGAAAGAAGAGAGGCAGATAGAAAGAATCATTCTTATTAATTAATGAGGGAATATGTGCCCTAAGATGTCCGGGGGTCGGGCTCGCCCCGGGGGATAATCTCTAACAATCATGGGGTTTACATCCCTTAAACAAAGAAAAAGATTTCCTAATGACTAAGGTGGCTCTTGACGCTTGCACCCCTCCACTTCGGAAAATTTGCTTGAGTGTGCGGAGGGGAGACTTCCCTTTTCTTCTTTCTGCTCGGCCCTTAGTAGGGTCATATCCTAGGCCATACTTGCAAGGATTGTCTTTGAATTCTGGGGGTTCCCTCATGCCTTGGGAATCTGCCCCCAGTCCTTGGCCAGGATGGTAACCGTGCTTCAACATCATACGGGCTACCTTTGTGTTTCTGGGAAGTCGCTCTATACTGGCGATTTCGAGCGCTTGAAAAGATGTTTCAAGGGCCTCTTCAGCCGCATCCACATAAGGTTGGGTGGACGGTTCACTGATCAGGATATCGTCTTCTGCTTGGACCGTGACCAGTTTGTCACCCACTATGAACTTGACTTTCTGGTGGAGCGTCGAAGGTACTGCCTTAGCGTCATAAATCCAAGGCCTGCCGAGGAGACAACTATATGCTGGAGTAATGTCCATTACATGGAAATCGACGTTGAAGGTAGTGGGTCCAACTTGGATTGGCAGATTGATCTCTCCAACTACTTCTCGTTTTGATCCATCGAAGGCTCGAACGATGGTGCTGCTTGGGCGTAGACGGGTTCCTTGGATGGTTAACTTATCCAGTGTGCACTTGGGCATCACGTTCAAGGATGACCCGTTATCCACAAGAACTTTGGCGATGAGGTACTCCTTGCATTTAACCGAGATATGCAAGGGCTTGTTTTGGTTTGACCCCTCTAGGGGGAGTTCTTCCTCTGTGAAGGTGAGGTGATCGTTTGTCGTGATGTGACCGACGATCCTCTCAACCTTTTCTTGGGATATTGTGTGAGGCACATGCGCCTCGCTCAAGACCTTCAGTAGGGCGTTTTTATGCGGTTCCGAGCTCATTATTAGAGATAACAATGTGATTTTTGCAGGTGTGCGATTGAGCTGGTCTATAATGGAATACTCACTTTGCCTTATGAACTGGAGTAATTCCTCTGCCTCCTCCTTGGATTCTTTATTTTCTTTTTCTTCTTCGATCTTTTTATTTTTTCCTTTCTTTTGGAGGACATCTTCTTGCGTGTCCTTGGGGGAGTAGATTCTTCCACTTCTAGTTGTGCCCCCAATGCCGGCTATGTTTGTTATTTCTTCTTTTATTGGTGAAGATTTCCCATATCTCCACGGTACAGCTTTATTTGACTCGTAGGGGAAAGGACGTGGCATAAATAGTCGCACTGGCGTCTTTGCCCCCTCTTCTTTATTTTTGAGGACCAACGGCCGAGGTTTATTTTCCTCTTGCGATGATTCGACCGTTGGAGTGAGCTTTATTATGAGTGGCTTTATCTCCATTCTTCTGAGTTGGAAGACGTGTTAGTTAATCCTTCCTTTTTATTATCTTATTTATTAAGTGTGAAGGAGGGGAAATTTAAATATGCAAATGAATGTTTATGCATGCAAGTAGACAGTTATTTGAACAAAAAGAAATTTTATTTATTTAAAGAAACCCACAGGAGGGTCTTGATTCCTCTGTAGTTCTCTCTCAGCTTCCCGGACATGACGGGCAAGTGCTTCGCTTTGCTTGTGGACCGCCTGGCTCATATCTTCACTGTACTTTTGAGCCTCTTTGATCTTCGCCTCTTGATGAACGACCAAGGCTTGTAGTTCATCGAGCTTTTCAACGGCTCGGTCTTTCTCTTGAAGTACTTGGCTATACTGAGCTAGCCCTTCTTTTTCTTTGTGGCGTAGCTCAGAGAGACTTTTGGTGAGTCTCCTGTTGGCCTCTCGCTCTTGGCGGATGTCTAACCGAGCCTTGAGGAGCCCTTCCGACAACTCCTTGATCGTTTGAGCCTGCTTAGCTGATTCGGCCTCAAGGTGTGCTGTTTTGGCGGTTATCCTTGCAGTTGCCTATCTGAACTGGTTCTGGAAGTTTTTGATGTTCGGATAGCTTGTTCGTTAGCGTCAGCACATTGGTCCTTGAGGCGCTCTATTTCATGATCCTTTTTCTTGCCTTGCCTTCGCAGACCGTCAATCGTGAGGATAGATTCTTGCTCTTTTTCTTCAAGGGCCCTCATCTGGGCTCCCATGATCTCTATCCTCTGGGTCAAGGCGTCGATTTGAGCCTGCAGCCCTTCATTTCTGGCGCTCGTGGTAGGTGTGGAGGATGATTGGGCCACCCCTCTTCTATTTCTCCACGCCTCATAGTCACTGGTGACAGCCACCCGAGCTTTTCCTAGCTCTCTATCTCCCATGTAGACTGGCCTCTCCCATGCTTTTCTCACGGCTAGAGAGTTGGCGATGGTGCATGGGTCTCCAAAGAAGCACAGTCCTCCAAGTTCCCCTCGGGAAATGGTAGTTTGGGTCCTCATGAGCTGCCTCATAGCTACTTTGGGTGAGTAGGCTATGCAGCCCCTGAGTCCGATCAAGGGTACACTCGGATAGTCCCCACATCTGATGAGAACTGGGTTGGGTCGGAACCAAGGACAGACCCAGGATATACTATTGGCGTCCTTGTGCTCCCACTCATCCCTCCATTCTGAGGTCAGACGACGTTGGAGGGGGATCTTGGAGAAACTTCTCAAAGGGTCGGGGAATATCCCCATGTGACTGGAGGCGTATAGGTGAGTGGCGCTCCACACAAATAGTAATGAAGAGCAGCAGCGGAGTATTTTGCCTTGCTTCTGGTGACAGAATTCCACCGAGAGCAGGGTGTCGGCAAGAATAGCAGGCAGGGGACTTTTCGAATTCACGTCCCAGGCGAAGAAGGCGTCCATGACGGCCTGATCTATTGTGTCGAAATGGAAGGGGAACAAGATTGTTCCAAAAATTATGAGTGCCAGGGTTTTGTTGAAGGCAACCCACTCTGTCCGTTCAGCCAGGTAGGACAGGTAGTCTTCTAACATCGCTACTTTCCAACCCTGGGTGTTCCCCTTCTTTATCAGGGTACTCTGGCGGAATGGCAACTTAATAAGGGCAGCGACTGGTGCTGCGGGAGTATATGCCTCGTGGCGGACGTGGACCCCGACTGATTTGGGCCACCTCAACATAGTCTCATACTCCTCTAGGGTGGGCACCAGGTCGAACTGCGGAAACTCGAAACATCGCAGATTTGGATTCCAGTAGTGGATTAGTGCCCTTAAGAACACCTGATCGACACATATCTTTAGGAGGTCTAAAATCCGTCCGTAGGATTTTTCGAAGTCGGCGCGGACCTCTAATGGCATTATCGTGCTCAGCCGTTCCAACCTCTCAGTATGGAAACGGGGAATGTCCACCTTCTTTGTCTGTCTACTCGTCCCCTCCATTTCTAGAACAAGAATGCATGTTTGATGAAAATGATGCTTATTTGAATGTATGTGAGTGTTTATTTTCTATTTATCATGTTTTTCTACATGATATTCGCGTATTTTTATTTTGGAAGAATAAACTACCTATATGAATGTTTTGATGAGTATAATATTTTTGGACCAGGTCTTATTTATGAACCTTGGAAAAAATGGATTTTTATTTTTATTTTTATTTGTTTATTTTATAGCCTTTTATCTCTTCTGTCGGAACTGCGTGGCTACGTAGCTTACAAAGAACCTGAAACCAGGCTAGCTAAAAGGCAGACTGTCCGAGATAAAATATGGCTTTATGTGAAAGAATATTTAGCGTCCCTTATCTCTTCTGTCAGAACTGCTTGGCTACTTAGCTTACAAAGAACTTGAAACCAGGCTAGCTAAAAGGCAGACTGTCCGAGATAAGGGTGTTTATTTGTGAAAAACATTTTTGGTTTTTGTTTTGTTGTTTGTTTATGCTATGCAACATACAAATGCAACAATCATATGCACACACAATTCGATCATCCCCGAATAGGCGAGATTTCATTTTTATCACGAGGTAGGGTTTTCCTGCAGAAAAGTGCATTGGTCAGGGTTGGTTCTAACTGTTCTCACCAGGCTAAGGCCCCCAAGGTGCCCCCATTATAGGGTCCCCACTTTCCAGCCGTCCGACCATGCTTAGCACTGAGGCCATAGTCAGTCTTATTGCCAAAAGGGGAAGGTTATCACCTTGAGTGGTGGTTTCCGATCACACTGGTGGGCTCAAGGCCCTCACTACAGCGAACCGTACCTACCACCCACTCCCTATGGTTATCTCACTTGCCCCCGGGTATAGGGGGAACTGTTGTGTGCAAGGGATTGTGTGCAGTTTATATTTCAAGGAATTTGCGCAAGTATAAACAAACAACAATTTATTAAAGTCAAACATTAAAACATGTTATAAATACAAGTTAAGGGCAAAAGTGTCATTTTCTTGGTTTATTTATTATTTAAGCCGGCCCATCACTAAATGGGATCAACTCTCGAGGCTTCCCCAGCGGAGTCGCCATCTGTCGCCGCCGTCTCAAAAGAGAGAAGGTCGGTCGGAGCGACGCGATGGTTTTTTTTACCCTTTTGTTTTCGCGTTTCTTGTAGGTGGTTACAACGCCTTTAGGTTGTCCGATAACCGGGCTAACCTAGGGGTGAGGTTTTCGAAAGGTGTCCTTGAGTTGTCCGATAACCGAGCTAACCCAAGGACTTATTTATTTTGGGTTCTATGGAGTCACCACCGATGTTTTTACCGGAAACATCGGAAAAAGTTTTTAAAAGGCGTTGGTTTTCGAAAACCAACTTTGGTCATTAGAACCAGAGTTGGGTAAGGGAGTTAGTTACGCGGTAAAGGAAGTATTAGTTCCTTTACTACGCCCCTTTCGGGTTCCCTATGATAGGCCAGCTTTTATTGTTAATAAATAAACCGGAAAATATACTTTTGCTCTTTTTATTGTGCGGAATTTAAAAGTATGACTACATGGCCCTAGTCTATTGCATAATTTAAATTTAAAGCGATAAAAGGGAGAGGAATAGTTTTAAACCTCTGAAGCAAGCTTTCTTTTATATCTCTTTAAAATAAATGGGTGCTTTTTGGCAGCCCTTCACTCTACACGACGTCTGAAACTCTTCTAAACGCCGAGAAATGCTCTCAAAGACACTCAGAAACTCCGGAAATGCGTCAGAGGGATTCTAGAGAGAAGTTTTAGAGAGAAGGGAGAGCAAGAAGCTTGAGGTGTGTGGAAATGAGGGGGGGAGGACCCCTATTTATAGGTTTTTGCGCTGTCAGGTGGCGAGACCGCCGGTCTCGTCGGACAGGGTCGAGACCGCCGTCTTGCTCTGCCAACGCGGCGAGACCGTCGTCTGGAGAAACGAGACCGCCGTCTCGTCCTTCGCAGGTGGCGAGACCGCCGTCTTGTCAAGCGAGACGGCGGTCTCGCCACTTGCGTGAGGCGAGACGGCAGTCTGGAAAGTCCAGAGGGCGGTCTCGTCCCAACAAGGCGAGAAAACTTTTTTTTCGGTACAGAAACTCCCTCCTATCTTAGTATGGGGCCTAATAGTCTCTCCTAATGGCTTGTTAGGCTTCGTCCATCTTCAAATAGGAGGTCTTCTGGTCTTTATTTGGAGGCCGGGCAAGATTTGGGGTCTACAGATCCCTAAGAAGTAAAGAAAAAAAATTCCCCAGGGATCGCTAAAAAGAAAAGAGGAAAAAGATATCTTTTCATCCAAAGAAAAAGCCAAATAGCATAAAAGGCGCACATATGTGAAAGCCAAATCGCGAAAAAGAGATACAAATCGCGAGAAAAAGGTAAAAACCCATTCCCCAGCAGGAATAAGAGCATAGGCAAAGCCAGTTCAAACAACAACACCCAATAAGGAGTCAAAAACTCCATCCCTCCCTAGGGGGCAATTCAAAATAGATCTTCGGAAAAACGATCAAATCCCTGGTGGATCACCAAAAAGAAAAATCCCCAGCAAGCCTACCAGCAAAGGTAAAAACTACAAATTCATATCCTCAGGGAATTAATCGCCTATAACGCCCAATATGGATATCCCCAGTGAGATGCAAAGTCTTCACTCCCAAGAAAGCCTCTGCCTAAGGCAAGCAAAAAACCGATATCCCCAAGAAACGGGAAATCAACCTATATAAGAGGTAATACAAGTCCAAAGCACAAAGCTTCCAATAAAGCATCTGCCTACTCAGAGGTATTATCAAGAGCAAATATCCTCAAGCAGAACGTCGGCCTATTCAGAGGCAAAAAAACAATAAAGTCTTCACCACTATTGAAGCATATGCCTAAAAACAAGAGGCACAATTAACAAGAAATCAACAAATCCCCAGGAGATTCCTGCCTAAAATAAGAGGCAACCAACAAGAAATCCCCGGCAAGACCGGATGGCTAAAAGCCAAAAACACAAAGAATCCCTGGCAAAGACTAGATGGCTAAAAAGAAAAGCCAAAAACAAAGAAATCCTCGGTAAAACCGGATGACTAAAAAAGAAAAGTCAAAAAGAAAAATCAATCATTCCCCATGGAATAGGCGCATGATCAAAGACAATAAGCCGCCAACACATCTCCAAAAACCGAATGAGGGTTTGTACTCATCAATCAAAAAGACTAAATGCCGAAAAAGAGCATCCCAAGAGCCTTATAGAATAGCGTTCGTACCAGGTGGGGGTAGGTACCCACAAGAGCCTTATAGAATAGGGTTCGTACCGGGTGCGGGTAGGTACCCACAAGAGCCTTATAGAATAGGGTTCGTACCAGGTGGGGGTAGGTACCCACAAGAGCCTTATAGAATAGGGTTCGTACCAGGTGGGGGTAGGTACCCACAAGAGCCTTATAGAATAGGGTTCGTACGGGTGAGGGTAGGTACTCACCAGAGCCTTATAGAATAGGGTTCGTACTGGGTGGGGGTAGGTACCCACAAGAGCCTTATAGAATAGGGTTTGTACCAGGTGGGGGTAGGTACCCACAAGAGCCTTATAGAATAGGGTTCGTACTGGGTGGGGGTAGGTATCCACAAGAGCCTTATAGAATAGGGTTCGTACCAGGTGGGGGTAGGTACCCACAAGAGCCTTATAGAATAGGGTTCGTACCAGGTGGGGGTAGGTACCCACAAGAGCCTTATAGAATAGGGTTCGTACCAGGTGGGGGTAGGTACCCACAAGAGCCTTATAGAATAGGGTTCGTACCAGGTGGGGGTAGGTACCCAGAAGAGCCTTATAGAATAGGGTTCGTATCGGGTGAGGGTAGGTACTCACCAGAGCCTTATAGAATAGGGTTCGTACCGGGTGAGGGTAGGTACTCACCAGAGCCCTATAGAATAGGGTTCATACCAGCTAGAGCCTTATACAATAAGGTTTATACCGGATGAGGGTAGGTACTCATCAGAATCTAGCAAAAATGCAGATTCATACCAGGCGGGGGTAGGTACTCTTCAGAGCCTTATAGAATAGGGTTTGTACCGGGTGAGGGTAGGTACTCACCAGAGCCCTATAGAATAGGGTTCATACCAGCTAGAGCCTTATAAAATAAGGTTTATACCGGATGAGGGTAGGTACTCATCAGAATCTAGCAAAAATGCAGATTCATACCAGGTGGGGGTAGGTACTCACCAGAGCCTTATAAAATAAGGTTTATACCGGATGAGGGTAGGTACTCATCAGAATCTAGCAAAAATGCATATTCGTACCAGGTGGGGGTAGGTACCCACCAGAGCCTTATAAAATAAGGATTGTACTTGATGAGGGTAGGTACTCATCAAAACCTAGCAAAATGCATCGGGTAGAGTAAAATACTCACCAGAGCATTACAAAAAACGGTTTGCAAATACCTTGCTTCTATTAGAGGAGAGTTCAAGTGTTGAGTACCTCGGAAGTAGGTACCCACAAGAGTCTAGTGAAATGTATACTCATACCTGGTGAGGGTAAGTACTCACCAAAGCCTTACAAAGTAAGGCTCAAACCAGATAGGGGTTGGTACCTATAAAAAGTATTTATCATCCGGAGGATCAGCAAAGGAGCATCTGAAGGATAACCGGGCAAAAGAGTTAACTCCTTCCCCTACCAACTAATTTTGTCGGCATATTAAGCCAACAAATTAGCCAGGCAGGTGAAGGGGGGGCAGCTGTAGACCCGTAATTTTGCCCGGCCTCTCAATAAAGGCTAAGGAGACTTCCTATAACAAGATAAAGCTCGCCTGACATCTCAATAAAAGCCAAAGAAGACTTCCTATATGAAGATAAAGCTTCAATGGACGTCTATCGGCATCAATCGACGTCCGAATAAAGAAAGGAAAGCTTCCCGGGGGCCCCAGAACACAAAAGCTGGCCAAAACAGGTTGAGACGGCCGTCCCAAATGTGAGACGGACGTCCCAAATTGCCAAATTCAAATGAGACGCGCGTCCCAAGTGAGACGACCGTCCCACTCTTCAGTTGGTTGTCCCAAAGGTAAAAATTCAAATGAGACGGCCGTCCCAACTTCTCCAGACGCTCATCCTAGATTTCCAAGTCCCGGTCGGCCGTCCCAAGCTGCCAGGCTGCAAAAACTATAAATAGGAGGCTCATTTGCCACTTTTTCACACCCCAGACAACTCCTAGTACTTGTCTTCTCTCCCTACTTCGAATGAACTCTCCGATTGCCTTAAAAAGGTAACAATCGGTTAAGGAATTGTGTTCCAGCATTTGATTCTTCTTTAAAATTTAGTCGAGTCGATACTGTATTCGAGGAGGAGAGTCTTTGTAGAGCGGGGGATTGCCAAAACGCATCCTCACTGTAAAAGATTTGCAATACAAAGCTTGCTACGGAGGTTCTTTTCAATTCTCTTCTCTTTTATTGTTTTATTTATTGCTTTCTGTATGCAATGTAAACTAAAATCATGTAGATAGCTATTTTTAAATACTGTATAAATAAAATAGGGTAATAGCGTAATTTCTCGTAATCTTCACTTAATGAATGAATTCGTCATAGGGAACCCGAAAGGGGCGTTGTGGGGTGCTAACACCTTTCCCACACATAACTAACTCCCTTACCCAACTCTGGTTATAATGGCCAAGTTTTGTTTTTATTAAAATCAAAGCCTTTTTATCCTTTTCCAATATTTACAGTCAAAACATTGGTGGCGACTCCATAAGAACCCCTTTTCGAAAACCTTGCTTTTATTAGAGGATAGTTCAGTTGTTGAGCACCTCGGAAGCAATGAACATATTTTAACATAAAAACGCGAGTCTAAACCATCTTTTCGCGATCGCTCGCATAAACGTTCGAGATGTCCCTAGACATCGGAACGGACGGCGGCGACAATTAGAAATAGAAGAGTATGGGTTGAAAAGGGAACTATAGCTTCAAAAGTTAGAAATCTATCATATTCAAAGACCACATCTAATGCATGTTTTTATTGTATGAAACATGGTCATACTTCAAATAGATGTAAAATTAAGCATTATGGTGTTCCTAAAGGAAAATATGTTTGGGTGTCTATAGTTAAATGATTTGTTTGTCTCTAACCCCAAGGACCCAAAAGTTATGGGGACCTAAGATTACTATGTTCTTGTTTTGTAGGAAACTTCCAAATCCAAAAAGTCTATGTGGTATCTTGATAGTGGATGCTCAAAACATATGACCGGAGACAAAATGAAATTTGTAAGTTTCAAAGCTAAAGAACAAGGATATGTAACCTATGGGGACAACAACAAAGGAAAGATACTTGAAATTGGAAATATTGGTGGTGCAAACACTTTGGAGATAAAGGATGTGCTTCTTGTTGATGGGCTAAAGCATAATCTCCTAAGTATAAGTCAACTTTGTGACAAAGGATTTAAGGTAATTTTTGAAAGTAAGTTTTGTACCATTCACTTAGTAGATTCCGAAAATATTGCATTGAAAGGCATTAGGCATAATAATATATATTTGATTGATTTGGATTGTGTACATAACACTAGTATAACATGCTTAGTTGCTAAGGAAGAAAACCCATGGTTATGGCATAAGAGAGAGGCTCATATAAATATGCATCATTTAAACAAATTAATATCAAAGGACTTAGCTGTTGGTTTGCCTAAATTAAAGTTTGAAAAAGATAGATTATGTGATGCATGTCAAAAAGGTAAACAAGTAAAATCATCCTTTAAATCAAAGAATGTTATTTCCACATCAAAACCTTTAGAACTATTACATTTAGACTTATTTGGTCCTTCTAGGATAAAAAGTTTTGGTGGAAATTATTATGCTCTTGTGATTGTTGATGATTTTTCTAGATACACTTGGACATTTTTCTTAACATTAAAAGTGAAGCTTTTAAGGTCTTTAGGAAGTTTGCCAAGCAAATACAAAATGAGAAAGACTTAAGTATTAAGGTGTTAAGAAGTGATCATGGTGGAGAGTTTCAAAATGAATGGTTTGAAAATTATTGTGAGGAAAATGGAATTTTGCATAATTTTTCTGCACCTAGGACTCCCTGACAAAATGGTGTAGTAGAAAGGAAAAATAGGTCACTAGAGGAACTTGCTAGAACAATGTTAAATGAATCAAATGTTCCTAAATATTTTTGGGCTGATGTTGTAAGTACTACATGTTATGTTTTGAATAGGATGCTCATTAGGCCTATTATAAAATTAACTCCCTATGAACTATTAAATAGTAGAAAGCCTAATGTTGCTCACTTGAAAATATTTGGATGTAAATGCTTTGTTTTGAATAATGGAAAAAATAACTTAGGAAAATTTGACTCAAAAGCCGATGAGGGCATTTTCTTAGGTTATTCACTAACTAGCAAAGCATATAGAGTGTTTTATAGAAGAACTTTAAATGTTGAAGAATCTGTACATGTCACCTTTGATGAAATTGTAGACCTTGGGGGAAATCCTCTTGAGTCAAATAAAGAACTTGCAGGTGATGATGAGTACATAAGAGAGGCTCTAGAAGAAATGTACTTAAATGAGAATGAGTCATCTCAACCAACTGATTTAGCAAAAGAATGGCAATCACCAAGAGGACTTTCAATGGACAATATAATTGGTGATATCACAAAAGGGGTAAGAACAAGAAATATGACTAATTTCTACATGTCTATAGCTTTTGTTTCACAGATAGAACCCAAAAATGTTGAGGAAGCACTTAAGGATGACCAATGGTGCATAGCAATGCAAGAAGAACTTAATCAATTTGAAAGGAATCAAGTCTGGGAACTAATTCCAAGAGAAGAATCTCATCAAGTGATTGGAACAAAATGGGTATTCAGAAACAAACTTGATGAAGATGGAAATATAACAAAGAATAAAGTCAGACTTGTTGCCAAAGGTTACTGTCAAGAGGAAGGTATTGATGATGATGAAACTTATGCTCCTGTTGCTAGAATTTGCTAAGATAATGCAGGGTGAATTTGAAATGTCAATGATAGGAGAATTAACATTCTTCCTTGGACTTCAAATTAAACAACTTAAAGATGGCATTTTTGTGTCTCAAACCAAATACTGCAAAGAGATTCTCAAGAAGTTTGGAATGGACACTTCAAAGGAAGCTAACACACCCATGGGAACTTCATGCTATTTAGACAAGGATGAGTCAGGTTTGGAAATTAATCAATCTATGTATAGAGGTATGATAGGTTCACTGTTATACTTAACTGCAAGTAGACCTGATATTATGCATTTTCTTTGTGTGTGTGCTAGATTTCAAGCATGTCCAAAAGAATCTCATTTAACTGTAGTAAAAAGAATTTTAAAATATTTAAAAGGAACTACAGGTTTTGGTTTATGGTATCCATCTAAAGCTTCTCCTAGTTTAATAGGTTATTCTGATGCTGATTATGGTGGATGTAAAATAGATAGAAAGAGTACTAGTGGAACATGTCATTTGTTAGGATCATCATTAGTGTCTTGGCATTCTAAGAAACAAGCATGTGTTGTTTTATCCACTACTGAAGCTGAATATATTACAGCTGGTAATTGGTGTGCTCAAATTTTATGGATAACTAGAAGATTATATTATATTTCTAAGTGATATTCCACTAATGTGTGATAATACAAGTGCAATCAATCTTACTAAGAATCCAGTAATGCACTCTAGGACTAAGCATATAGAAATTAGACATCATTTCTTAAGAGATCATATCAGTAAAGGAAACTGTAAAATTGAGTACGTTGATACAAAGCATCAATTAGCAGATATTTTTACTAAACCTCTTCTCAAGGATAGATTCTATGATCTTAGAAGAGACTTAGGAATATTAGAAATAGCTTAAATTCCACTTAATTAAATAGTTTTTGCATAATTGTAATGATATAATCGATTATGTAGGGTATTAATGGATTATCATGTGTCTAAACCTCAAAAATTTGATGATCTCTCTGGAATAATCGATTATTTGAAGCTATAATCGATTATTTGCACCTAAATGTCCAAAAATCTGAAGTTACTCACTGAATTAATCGATTATTTCATCAAATAATCGATTAACTACAACTTTAATCGATTAACAGCTTGATTTAATCGATTAAATGGGTCTATTACTGGTTTAATCGATTATTTCAAGTTTTAATCGATTAAACCTGATAGTTTTTGTTTACTAGTCGTTGCCAACGGCTCTTTTGGTTCCTATACACTCTCAAATGACTTTTTATGACCGTTGGAGATGTTGTTTATAAATAGGAAACCTTTATTTCAATTCTCCACACTTCAAACTCTTGAATCCAAGCATTCTAGCATAATTCAAGCTTTCTTGCCTTCTTCTAACCTCACTTGTGTTCCAAATCTCTCTTGTCTTTCTTCTAAATCTAAAATGGCCTCATCTTCTCATGCTAAAATCCCTACCCAAAGAAGATTTGCTCCTGCCTCTCTTCCCCGTCCAAATTCTGTTGAAGGATGGATCTTCGATAATGAGGGCCAACAAGAATTTCTCACTTTTTGGAAGGAACGAGGTATCATTACTCCAAAATTCATTATTGGTGATCAATTCATCAATAGAGGATTTAATTTTCCTAATCTTCTTGAAATTCAAGGTGTTCTCCCTTTTATCCAAATGCAAGGTACATACTATCCTGACTTAGTTAGGGTATTTTACTCTCGCTTTAAATTTAGAGATCAAGTAGCTACTTCTCGTGTCAAGGGGGTAACCATTATTCTTGATGACGATATATGGAAAATGTTGCCCATTTTAATATTAGAGATGATGGCATTAATGTTTTTGCGGAGTTAGATGACTTTGACAGGATCATGGCTTACCGTTCTTTTCTCCGAAACCCCTCCATGGAGATTGGGCGTCTTCTTCTTGCTGGGCCATTAAAGAAGGAGGAACGCTTGCTCCTGCATCTTCTTGTCTGGATTTTATGTCCACGGGCAACCAACCATGCCCAATGCTCATCAATAGATCTTCGCATTATTCATGCAATCATCAATAGTGAGCCACTCGATTGGGGCAGCCTTGTCACAATGACCATGCTGAAGGCTAAGCGTCATCCTACTTTCAAAATTCCCTATGCTCTTCTTATCTCTTGCATTCTAGAGTACAAAGGAATGAATGTTGAAGGGGAGCAAACGATACGAACACCAAACTTAAACCGAATGTTGGACAGCACATTAACACAACTTCAAATGGTGCGTGTCAATAATATTTATGTTCACAAGGATGATGTTTCGAACATAGATGCATATGCTGAAGATTCTGACGAAGAAATGCCTCCTGCTGCTGAGTTTCCCTCTGAACAGATTCATAATGCTGGAACATCTTCTGCTCCTCCTGAAACCTGTCAATCTATGGAAGAAATGTTATTTGATATGAATAAGAGGATGCAAGCATTCTTCACCATCTCTGAAGTACGACATGAGGAAATCATTCGCCGTATCTCCGATGTAGATGATAGGGTCTGTAATCTAGAGGATCGATTTGATGCTTAGTTTAATAGTGATGCAAGTGAAGAGTTTTAATCTCTTCCACATATCTCTTTATTTGTAAAAATTTTAATTTATGAAATAAATTGGTATTTTTTTTTTGCTTTGCTTGAGGGGGAGTTATTTATAAATTATGCATCTATTAAGGGGGAGCTTTTATTTTTTTTGATCATAATCAAAATAGGGGGAGAAATTTATTTAAAGCCTCTTATGTTTATTAAATTTAAATATTATTTGGTATGTTTAATGTTTTTGTTAGTGTGACAGACGAAACAGGTTATTACAAAGGGATTTAAAGGAAATTTTGATCATCATAAAAAAGGGGGAGATTGTTGAAACATACAAGGACATGAATGTTGAACTTACATGGACATGAAGCTTGTTAATTTTGATGATGATTCAAGAACAAAGGACTTAGAGAGTTGAATACTTGTATTCTTTTTTTTTTTAATACTCACTAATCTATATATTCAAGTGACTTCTTCTGCAGAATTATTATTCAAAGAGGTGTTTGTCTTCATCAAATAGGGGGAGACTGAAAGTGATGAAGATCTTATTGAATTACTTTGGCAAAGATCTTGTTGATTTGATGAAGTAAAAAATGAAGTCAAAGGCTACTTTATGGCAGTCAAAGATCACTTAGATAAAAGAGTAGTGGGATTAGTGAGTCTACATCTCTGCTTAGGTATAATCATTTTTATCTCTCTGCTGCATGAGGTTTCTTCATTTAAAAGATTTTTTGCAAAATGCCTCTAAAAAGCGATCAAACGGTTAAAAACAAAGTATTTTGGTAAAAGGTTTTTTAATTAACTATTTTAACTAATAGTATACAAGATTTATCAACTAAAATGTTCTTAACACTTTTGAAATAGGTTTTTAACTTATATGTTTTCGAAATAATCGATTGATTTCATTAAAGGAAGTTTTGAAAACCTTCTATCGGTATTTTAACTGATATTGTTTCGAAATAACCGATTAAAATCACTTAAAATGTTCAGGGAAGTGTTCTAGAAGTATTTTAATCGATATAACTTCGAAATAATTGATAAAAACCACTTGGAGTATTTGTTGACCGATCAGAATGTGCATATGATCGATCAGAATGAGCATATGATCGATCAGAATGCGTTTTTGATCGATCAGAATTATTTTAATCGATTAAACTGCGTTTTAATCAATTAAAACAACTTAAGAGAATTTCTACTACGCGTTTTAATCGATTAAAACAGATTGTTATCTGTTAAAATCACTTAGAAAAGTTTATAAGAATGTTTTGCAGTATTTCAATCGATTGAAAGACGAATCAATCGATTAAAACAGTTTGGAAGATTTTTTACAAAGAGTTTTAATTGATATAAACGGTGTCGTATCAGTTAAAACAAATCTGGAAAATAATCAAGAACTTTTTAACAGATTAAAAGAAGTTTTAACAGATTAAAACAAGTCTTTTAACAGATTAAAAGATTATTTTAACAGATTAAATAAACTAGCAGTTTTGAAAATCTTCGATATAAATAGAATTGCTTGAACCTTTTATAACACATCTTTTAGCAATCAATCAAGCAAGCATAAGTGCTACTTTCAAGAGAGAATCACGCTAGTTTTTGTAAAGTTCATAAGAGTTCTTTCTTGAGGCAAAATTGCAATGTTTTGGAGAAGAAACTCATACTATAGAGTTGCATAAATCTGGTTTGAGCGTTCTAATTTCTTCTCTTTGTTTCTTTACTTTCTTTTCTGTATTATGGGTGCCTAGAATTGTGGGCACTGGTTTCTGTAGCTGGAATTTGGCTGCAGGGGTTGGTCAAGAACTGGAATTTGGTTCTTGGTGAAGGTTTAGGTGCATGAACTGGAATTGTGGTTCTTGTGGTAGATTGAGTGTGAGATTAAAGTTGTAATCTGTAAAACGTTCAATCTAGTGGAACCCAGCTGGAATTTGGCTGGAGACTGGATGTAGCCCTGGGATTGGGTGAACCAGTATAAACCTTGGTTGTATCTTTCTAAACCTTTCTCTACTTTATTTTTGTCACTACATTTACTTTTGATTGCTTGTTGTGTATGATTCAAGAATTGACCTGAAATTTTAATCTTTGAAATAGATAATCTGTAATTTGCAAAAATCTTTCAAAGATCAATTCACCCCCCCCCCTCTTGATCTCAGCCTACATTTCTAACAATTGGTATCAAGAGCAAGGGTCTTGAAAAATACTCAAGGCTTTCGGTCCAAATCTTTAATGGCTGAAAACAAATTACCTTTTTCTGAGGGAGCTTCTATTAATAGACCTCCACTGTTTTGTGGAACAGATTATCCATTTTGGAAAATTAGGATGAAGATCTTTATTGAATCTATTGATAGAAATGTTTGGGATGTAATTGCTAATGGTCCTTTAATTACAGAAAAAGAATGGTCTAGTTTAAATGATGAAGAAAAGAAAAAAGTTCAAAGTGATTGTACTGCTAAAAGCATAATTACTTCTGCACTAAATATGGATGAGTTTTTCAGGGTCTCCCAATGCAAATCTGCCAAGGAAATGTGGGAAGTTCTTGAGGCTACTCATGAGGGAACAGCTGATGTAAAAAGAGCCAGAAAGCATACTCTCATAAGAGAATATGAGCTGTTCAAAATGCAAACTAGAGAAAGTATTGCAGATGTGCAGAAGCGCTTCACTCATATCATCAATCATCTAATGGGCTTAGGTAAAACTTTTGATAAAGAAGAACTAAATATTAAAGTCTTGAAATGTCTTGAAAGGTCATGGCAGCCCAAGGTCACAGCTATTTCAGAATCAAAAGACTTATCCATCATGACAACAGCCTCCTTGTTTGGCAAACTCAGAGAACATGAAATGGAAATTAACATATTCAATGAGCAAGAAGTTTCTGAGAAAAAAGGTAGAAGTATAGCACTCAAGGTTGAAGAAAGAAGTCAAGAATTAGAGGAGGAAAGTGAAAATCTTGGACTGCTTGTCAGAAAGTTCAACAAATTTCTCAAGAAAAAGATTCAAGATAAAGAAAAACACAAAAGGTATGAAAAGAAATTTGATTCTTTTAACTATAAATGCTATGGATGTGGTAAGAAGGGCCATGTAAGAATGGAGTGCCCAGAAAAGAACAAATACAATGATAAGAAAGAGGAAAAAGTCAAAAGAAGAGCATATGTTGCATGGGATGATAATGATACTTCATCAACAGAAAATTCTGATAATGAAGAAGTTAACTTGTGTCTAATGACAAATCAAAATCATCAAACCAGCAGTGTAAGTTCTAACTCTTCTTCAAATTTGGTGAATTATAATTCATTACAAGAAGCATTTAATGAAATGCATGAAGAAACTAAGAAACTGCAAAAAGAAAATGATAGGCTAAAAGGATTGAATAATTGGTTAGTAAATAAAGTAGATTCTCTTGAAAAGAAAATTCTTGAAGATGAAACTGATCTTGATTTTTTAAAATTAATCCATGATAATTCTGATTGTGTATGTAATAAACCATGTAATAAGTGTTCAGAATTACAAAAGAAGATTGATTTTTTATCACAAACTGTTTCAAAGTTTACACAAGGTCAAGCTAATCTTGATGTTCTTCTTGGGTCACAAAAACTTATTTTTGACAAATCTGGCATTGGATTTATACCTAACAAGAAATTCATAAAAACAAATAGGAAGTCATACTCATCATCTGTGATTAAATGTTTTTACTGCATGAAAAAAGGTCATTCTGTGAAATATTGTAGAATTAAGAAGTATGTTATTCCTAGAGGAAGAATGAAGTGGATTCCCAAAAATTCATTTCAAATAACCTGATTGGACCCAGTACTTATAAAAGGGGTACCAGAAACATGCTAAATCTGTTTTGTAGGAACAAAATCTGGAAGTCCCTTGGTGTTCATAACAGCAAAAACGGTTCTGGTTTCATAAACTGAATGTTTTAATTGATATAAAATAGTTTTAATCGATTAAAATCACTTACGAGAGAATACCGTAAAAGTTGTTCATACAGTTTTAATCGATTAAAATACGAATTAATTGATTAAAATGCTCTCGAGATTTTTAGTTTAGTTGTTTTAATCGATTAAAAAGGATTTATATCAGCTTAAAACCACTAAGAGGTCAAGTTTAATCGATTCTTCTTTGTTTTAATCGATTAAAATTCTGTTATCATGTTATTTTCTTCCAGTACAAAATTAATCGATTCTTTTATGCATTAATCAATTATTTCACTGTTGCATTTTCAAACCCAATATTAAAAATCAAATTAATAGGTTAATTTGTTGATTAATCGATTAAATTGTTCCTGAAAATCATTTTTACAACATCCAATTGAAAATTGGTCAGCAAATTAGAGTCAAAAATCCAAGTTTTTGTGTTAATCAAAATCTGCATAATACATTTATTGCATCTGTTGACCAAGTCAAAAAATTTATCAAAGAACAAAATAGCTGATGTACCCATCATCCAGAAACCTGTGCTTCTGTCTTTGGTCAAGGGGACAATTGCATTTAAAGCTGAAACGTTGCAGTTCTGTCTCCTTGGATTTCAAAAATTTGAAATCCAATCTTCATCAAAGCAAGTTACCATTTCTCAACTTATCATCTTTCTTCTGTTTTCATATTTTCAAAATCTCCTCTCGAAACTCTGCTACAAACATGTTCAAAAGATCAAAATCAAGGAAGAAACAAAAGGGAGAGTCTTCCTCTGCTGGAAATCAAGGAGGTCATCTTGAAAACTGGTTCAGTGGTGATATAGATAAGATGAATAATTTCATCACTCATTTCAGTCAAAAGCAACTTGTAATTCCCAAATTTATAAGGTTTGCTTGGTTGGATGGTGAAGGGTTCACTTCTTTAAGAAGAAAATTGAAGAATCAAAAACTGAAGAATTTTCTGGAATATACTGGCAACATTCAACCAGATTTGGTAAGAGTGTTTTATGCAAATCTCACTCGCAGTGGTTCCACATTAAGATCTCGTGTAAAAGGAGTTAATATGGTCATTTCTCCCGATATTTGGGATGAAGTTGCTGGTCTCAAAGATGTTGGTGTAAAAGTCTCTAGAGGTAATATTGTTGAATTACTAGAGTTTAACAAAATTCAATTTTTTCGTACCTGTCTCAAAGATCAAGATGATTCGGTAAGAATTTTCAATGCTGGGAAGATGAGACTTGAATCAAGAATTCTTGCCTTCATTATTGCATGGATGCTTACTCCAAGGGGGAGTAATCATGCTATACTCAATGAGGGTGATTTAGCTCTCATGTATTGCATTGAAAATAGGATTCGTGTTAATTGGGTCTATGTTATTAAGGATCACATGGTAAAAGCCAAGAGGCTTGCTGATTATAAACTGCCTTATGCTCTGTTAATCAACAAATTTTTTAGACATTTTGCAGTAGATTTAGAAGGGGAGTATGTGGAAACTCCGAAAGCATCTAATGAGATTGATGACTCTACTTTATGGAAAATGGGGTTTATTAAAATTGATGATGAGTGGATCTCTAAAGTTGATGTTGGGATGTCAGAAGATGAGGAAGATGTTGAAGAAGAAGATGAGCAAGGTCAAATTCCTTCCTCTCCAGCTACTGCTGAAGTTCCTAAATCCACTGGTGGGGAGGCATCATATGAGAACATGGAGATAATTCCCTACTTGGAACAACCTGACCGAGGAACTCCTTTGTCTCAATTTGAAAGGTCAATGCTTTCTCAAATGGCCATAATGCAGGAAAACCAGAGAAAGCATATGCAAATGACATATCAACATTTCCAGCAGACCAACAATCAGTTCACAAACCTTGGACACCAGATTGCTGATATCTACACCAAACTGGAAGATATGCAGCTCAACCAAGGGAATTGGGATGATTGAGTTTTTTTTTTTACAAAAAGGGTCCCTTTCTATCTTTTTCTTATGGCATATTTCTTTTACTGCTAATTTTCATTTCTGGTCTGTAATATTAACTGGTTGTAAACCAGGAACAATCTTTTTAACTTTTCTAAATATGATGTAGGTTTTAAGTTGAATTAAGAAGAGCCTAGATAGGATCAAACATAATTCTTTGATAATTTTAGCTGATACAAATTAGATTCAATCGATTAAATCAATTTACATAGGCAATTCACATCAAAACAATCGATTAATTTGCGTATTAATCGATTAAAACCTGTATGTCATGTGTTTGTATCAACCAAAACTAGTTTACATCAGTTAAATCAACTAAATAAGATACTGTTCTAATTTTGATGGATCTATAGGTTAAAATTTAATCAATCTAGTTGATATTATTTTAAAACATTTTCCTAATAATTGTTTTTTTCAAAATCCGAACTGAATTAGGCATGATAGATGCATCAAACATTTCTTAGTTTTTCAAAACTGGTTGTTTTAATCGATAAAAACAAACTTTAAATCGATTAAAAGCACTTATACAACATTTTTCTTACTATTTTAATCGATTAAATGTCGATTTAATCGATTAAATCAACTTATGTTTCAAACTTTCGAAATTCTTCACTGTTTTAATCGATTAAAACATTATTCTAATTGATTAAAACTAATAACAATATCATTTTAATCAATTTCGTCCTGTTTTTAATCGATTTTTACTCTGGAAAGAAAAATTAAAGGCTTTAGTTAATGCCTGTTCCTGTAACATGCTACTAAAGCATGATTCCCTTATCTTTACACGTATTAATTGTATTAATTACAAACGTGTTAATGAAGATAAGTTTGAATCAACTTTGATTGATCTTTATATGAGTCAAGTATCTTGTTCTTACTGTTTTTTTTTCAAAAACTAAAATTTTGATAATTGCCATGCATTATTCCTCTGTTCCCTATTTTTGATGAAATCAAAAGGGGGAGAAATATTGTTTTGCTTTATAATTGATTTCTTTTATTTAGGGGTGTAGCAATATAGGGGGAGAAATAGGAAAATCATTATTTGTTTGAATACTCACTAATCTATATATTCAAGTGACTTCTTCTGTAGAATTATTATTCAAAGAGGTGTTTGTCTTCATCAAATAGGGGGAGATTGAAAGTGATGAAGATCTTATTGAATTACTTTGGCAAAGATCTTGTTGATTTGATGAAGTAAAAAATGAAGTCAAAGGCTACTTTATGGCAGTCAAAGATCACTTAGATAAAAGAGTAGTGGGATTAGTGAGTCTACATCTCTACTTAGGTATAATCATTTTTATCTGTCTGCTGCATGAGGTTTCTTCATTTAAAAGATTTTGCAAAATGCCTCTAAAAAGCGATCAAACGATTAAAAACAAAGTATTTTGGTAAAAGGTTAACACTTTTGAAATTGGTTTTTAACTGATATGTTTTCGAAATAATCGATTGATTTCATTAAAGGAAGTTTTGAAAACCTTCTATCAGTATTTTAACTGATATTGTTTCGAAATAACAGATTAAAATCACTTAAAATGTTCAGGGAAGTGTTCTGGAAGTATTTTAATCGATATAACTTTGAAATAATCGATTAAAACCACTTGGAGTATTTGTTGACCCATCAGAATGTGCATATGATCGATCAGAATGAGCATATGATCAATCAGAATGGGTTTTTGATCGATCAGAATTATTTTAATCGATTAAACTGCGTTTTAATCGATTAAAACAACTTAAGAGAATTTCTACTACGCGTTTTAATCGATTAAAACAGATTGTTATCAGTTAAAATCACTTAGAAAAGTTTATAAGAATGTTTTGTAGTATTTCAATCGATTGAAAGACGAATCAATCGATTAAAACAGTTTGGAAGATTTTTTACAAAGAGTTTTAATTGATATAAACGGTGTTGTATCAGTTAAAACAGATCTGGAAAATAATCAAGAACTTTTTAACAGATTAAAAGAAGTTTTAACAGATTAAAACAAGTCTTTTAACAGATTAAAAGATTATTTTAACAGGTTAAATAAACCAACAATTTTGAAAATCTTCTATATAAACAGAATTGCTTGAACCTTTTATAACACATCTTTTACCAATCAATCAAGCAAGCATAAGTGCTACTTTCAAGAGAGAATCACGCTAGTTTTTGTAAAGTTCATAAGAGTTCTTTCTTGAGGCAAAATTGCAATGTTTTGGAGAAGAAACTCATACTACAGAGTTGTATAAATCTGGTTTGAGCGTTCTAATTTCTTCTCTTTGTTTCTTTACTTTCTTTTCTGTATTGTGGGTGCCTGGAATTGTGGGCACTGGTTTCTGTAGCTGGAATTTGGCTGCAGGGGTTGGTCAAGAACTTGAATTTGGTTCTTGGTGAAGGTTTAGGTGCAGGAACTGGAATTGTGGTTCTTGTGGTAGATTGAGTGTGAGATTAAAGTTGTAATCTGTAAAACTTTCAATCTAGTGGAACCCAGCTGGAATTTGGCTGGAGACTGGACGTAGCCCTGGGATTGGGTGAACCAGTATAAACCTTGGTTGTATCTTTCTAAACCTTTCTCTCCTTTATTTTTATCACTGCATTTACTTTTGATTGCTTGTTGTGTATGATTCAAGAATTGATCTGAAATCTTAATCTTTGAAATAGATAATCTGTAATTTGCGAAAATCTTTCAAAGATCAATTCACCCCCCTCTTGATCTCAGCCTACATTTCTAACAGGTTTGTTGTGCATTCTAGTTTTGGTTTATTGTGCATTCTAGTGGACTTTACTGATTTATATCGGACTGCACTGATTATATTATTTAGATTGGACTAGATTATTGGATTGGTATGGCCGCACATGCGTCATCATGTGTCTTGAAATCGCAAAAACAATAAAAATACAAATTTTCTTAAAACCCAAAACAAAATTTAAAATTCTTTCAAAAATACTAAAATATTTCAAAACATTAATCAAACATACAAACTTTTTTTATCAAAGAACTACGTATCTCTGATTTCTCATTCTAAATGAGAATACGAAAGAGTAAGGTCAATCCTTGTTGGGCCAAAAAAAAACTAAAAATATTTTAGTTTATTATTATTTTTCTTTATTTTCTAATTTTTGGGGGAAATAAATATTTTAAAAATGACACTTAATCTCGTGCATTCAATTAAGGGTAACTTTCCTAGGACGAGATGTTATAAGATGTTAATACCTTCCCTACACGTAACCGAATATGGTTTTCATAAATTTTGTCTTATCTTTATGGTTTTTTCGTAGTTTTCTAAAATAAACTATGGTGGTGACTCTAAAATCTTGATTTAATTTATTTTAAATCTTTTCTTTTAAATTTTTTTGGTTCATCGTTCCGTTGTGATTTCAGTTGCAACAGATGCAAGGGTATTTAGATATGGATTATCCTCGCTGAAAGAAAAGCATGCACATATATAAACATATCATACACATGCACATACTGTCATTGATGCTCACATATGTGGTGAACTATATTGTAAGAGTTGGCCATAGAACATGAGTATGAATGATGATATTAGAGTAGTTATTATGCAGAAAAAGCCAAGTGTAGAGGCGAGTACATTAGTCCTTGCTCTAATCAAATACTTATTACATTTATATAAGAAAAAAAGAATAAATTTGTTTATGAAATAAATATTAGTTTTATATAATTAAAGTAACATTTTTAGATATGCATTTATTTATTCTTTTTTGCTGAATGTTATATTAACCATATTTGAGTTTTCGGGGAAAAGAAAAAGATAATGTGATTTAGTGAAGACGGAGAAGAAGAATTGATTTTATTATCAATTTTATTGTGCACAAGCATTTTGGCTAAACAATAAAGGGAGAAGATAGATTTGTAATCTTTCAAAATATAAATTGAATATTTGTTGTATTTATTTAATTTTATTTAATTTTAATATTTTTTATGTTTATTTTGAATTTTTAATATATAAAAGTGCGGTTATCATGTGAAAAATTGTCTAATTTTAATAATATTTAAAGTAATTTTGATGTGATCTATTTATACTAATATATATATATATATATATATATATATATATATATATAATATAATATAATATAATATAATATAATAGGAGATTTATTTTAATATATATTTTAATATAATATAATATTAAAAAAGAAATACTTGAGTGGCTAAATATAATGATATTTTATTTTAAAATTAATTATTAATTTGGTCATTTGAATCGATCATTAAATCGGTCACTAAATCGATCAACGATTCGGTCATCGATTCGATCATTGAATCGGTCATTGAATCGGTCACTAAATCAATCAACTGAATCGGTCACTGATTCGGTCATCGATTCGGTCACTAATTCGGTCACTGATTCAGTCACTAAATCAGTCACTGAATCGGTCACTGATTCGGTCACTGATTCGGTCACTGATTTGGTCACTGAATCGGTCACTGTATCAGTCACTGAATCGGTCACTAATTAGTCACCAAGGAAATAATGACCGATTTCAGTTGGTCACTATTTTAGTTAGTGACCGATTTTGGTCATTTAGTGACCGAATTTTCGGTCACTATTAGGTGATTTTCTTGTAGTGTTAATCGATTTCCAAAAATGTGTTTTTGAAAGAGAAATCAAAACTGTATTTATAGAGTAAAAGAGAAAAACTAACAGTTTCAATTGATTAAAATGATGTTTTAATCGATTGATTTAATTTAAAACTCTTTCAATCGGTTAATTCGAGTTTTTAATGGATTAAAACTGCTAGAAGAAAGAATGGTAGCTCTCTGTTTTAGCAGATTAAAATTCATTTTAACAGATTAAAAATCTGAGATACTTAAAATGAAAAATGGTAGTTCTCTGTTTTAACAGATTAAAACTCATTTTAACAGATTAAAAATCTGAAATACTTAAAATGCGAATTATGACTTAGAATATTTTAATCTATTGATTTATCAATTTAACAAATTAATACTGTGAAACCCTTAACATGGAAAAACCATGAAGAACATTTTAATCTGTTGATTTTACGGTTTAATCAATTAAAATATTGGTTGTATATATACATTTCCTATTTTAAGTGATTTTAACAGATTAAAACTACTTTTTAACAGATTAAAAAAAATCAGTTTGTTCTTTCAAAGCTTAAAGGTTGGTTTTTCATGAAGTATGATAAATTCAATGAAATTCAACAGTTATAGGTGCTTATCACAAGATATATTGTAATTATCAAGAGATTAAATTCCATACCTATAACCTATCTACCTACATACCCACAAAATGAACTTTATATGTCTTCATCAAATCCAAAAAGTTCTTCATAGGCCCCCAAGGTGCCCTCATTATAGGGTCCCCACTCTCCAGCCTTTCGACCATGCATGGCACTAAGGCCTTAGTCAGTCTTTGTGCCAAAAGAGGAAGGTTATCACCTTGAGTAGTGGTTTCCGATCATACCGGTGGGCTCATGGCCCTCACTACGACAAATCATACCTGCCACCCACTCCCTATGGATTTCCCACTTGCCCTCGGGTATAGGGGAACTGTTATGTGCAAGGGTTTGTGTATAGTTTGTATTTCAAACAATTGCATAAAATAAACAAACAATAGTTATTAAAGCCAAACAAATAAAGCATGTTATAGAACAAGGCAGGGTAAAAGAGAAATTTTAATGTCCTTTATTTATCAAGCTGGTCCATCACTAAATGGGATCAATTCTCTAGCTTCCCTAGTGGAGTCGCCATCTGTTGCCGCCGTCAAAAGAGGTGGTCGGAGTCGCCATCGCTTCAACTGACGTTTTTAAAAGTGATGCTACAACGCCTTTAGGTTGTCCGATTACCGAGCTGGACCTAAAGGCGAGGTTTTCGAAAAGGGTTCTTGATTCGCCACCAATGTTTTATCCAGAAACATTGGAAAAGGAAGAGAAAGAAGGCGTTGGTTTAGAAAAAATCAACTTTGGCCATAATAACCAGAGTCGGGTAAGGGAGTTAGTTACGTGTAGGGAAGGTATTAGCTTCCCTACGACGCCCCTTTCGGGTTCCCTATGATGGACCGTTTATTTTATAAATAAAGAACTCTAAATTACGCTTTTACCCTTATTTATTCATTTGCGGAATTTAAAGTGTTGACTACATGACCCTAACAGCGAATGCACAAATAGATGTAAAAGAAAGTTGTAAAAGAAGATAGAAAGTGTAGAAACCTTCGCAACAAGTGTTATATTAATGTTCTTGGTAAAGAAAGGTGCTTTTTGGCAACCTCCATGCTCTACAGTGTTGATTGCTCTTTCTCGCAACACTATCAGATGCTCACTAAGAACACTAAGAAACTCTGGAAATGCTTCAGAGGGATCCTAGGAGAATAAGTTGACAGAAGTGTAGAAGGGAAAGTTGTTCTGTGTTGTGGAAAGCATGAGGTCGCCCCCCCCCCTTTTATAGAAATTCACATCTGTCAGGTCGGGACCATCATCTCACCAAACGGGACGGCGGTCTCGCCCTAAGCAAATGGCGAGAAGGTCGTCTCGCCAAACGAGACGGCAATCTTGCCAAATGAGATGACGGTCTCACCAAACGAGATGGCGGTCTCGCCAAACGAGACGTCGGTCTCGACCCTCTAGGTGGAATTTCTTATTTTTCCCATACAAAAAACCATTCTATTCTAATATGGGGCCTATTGATCTATCCTAGGGACCTTCTAGGCCTTGCCCATCTTAGAACAGAAGTCTTCTGCTCTTTATTTTGAGGTTGGGCAAGATTTGGGGTCTACACCGATTATCCAGATCAGGCTGCATGACAAACAAACTTTTTGCATGGCAGTAACCAGCAGGGAAGACAAATCCCCTTGGTATCATGATATCAAGCAATATCTTATGAAGGGCGAATATCCCAAGGGAATAAACGATAATGATAAGAGGACCATTCAGAAGAGAGGCGTAGGGTTCACGTTGATTGGAGGAACCTTTTATAAGAAAAATTTTGACTCCAGCTTATTGAGATGTGTGGACCGCAAAGAGGCTCAAACCCTAATTAAGGAAATTCATCAAGGAGCCTTCAGGACCCACACATCAGGGCATGTCATGGCAAAGAAGATCCTAAGGGCAGGATACTTCTGGTCCACGATGGAAGGTGATTGTCATCAATATGCCTAACGATGTCACAAATGCCAGGTTTACACCGACAATGTTCATGTCCCATCGACACCTCTCAACGTCTAAACTCAACACCCAACGCACATGCACAAAAAGATCAAAAGGTCTTTTCAGGTTGTAATAGGGGTAGGGACAAGGTAGAGGATATCATATGGGATAAGTAGTTATGAACCAGAGGAACTAGAGGAGTGTCGTCGCCGTCAAAAGAGGCAGTCGGAGCGATGCAATGGTTTTGTTCGACTCACATTTTTAAAAGTGTGGTTTAACACCTTTAAGTTGTCCAATAATTGGGCTGGACCTAAAGGCGAGGTTTTCGAAAGGTTCGAGGAGTCGCCACCAATGTTTTTACCAGAAACATTGCAAAAGGAAGA
This sequence comes from Sphenostylis stenocarpa, assembly GCA_963425845.1. Classification (NCBI taxonomy): domain Eukaryota; kingdom Viridiplantae; phylum Streptophyta; class Magnoliopsida; order Fabales; family Fabaceae; genus Sphenostylis; species Sphenostylis stenocarpa. Next base: position 19,155,367 of record OY731406.1, read on the forward strand.
AAAAGAAGGCAGTGGTTTTTTAAGAAAAAACAACTTTGGTCATTACAACCAGAGTTAGGTAAGGGAGTTAGTTACGTGTAGGGAAGGTATTAACTTCCCTACAACGCCCCTTTCGGGTTCCCTATGATAGACAATTTTTATAAAGAAATAACTTTAAATTGCGCTTTTACCCTTGTTTATTTATTGCAAAACTTAAATTGTTCACTACATGGCCCTAAATGATTAATGTACAACAATACTATCTAAAAAGCAGTAAAGTAGAGAAGGGAGTATATAGGAACCTTCAAAGCAAGCTTTTATAGTGAGTTCTTTGAAAGAGGGTACTTTTTGGCAATCCCCATGCTTTACAATGATGATCGCTCTTCTTCGCAACACTATAGAACGCGTTCTAAGAAACTCCGGAAATGCTTCAGAGGGGTCCTAGGAGAGTAATTTGAAAGAAGTATAGAAGGGAAAGTTGTATAATTGTGTGTAAACAGTAGGAAAGTCCCCCCCTTTTATAGGGATTTGCACCTGTCAGGTTGGGACCGTCGTCTCGCCTGACAAGGTCGGGACCGCTGTCTCGCCAAATGAGACGATGGTCTCACCTTCGGCGAGTGGTGAGATAGCCGTCTCACCCAATAGGACGGTAGTCTCACCCTTGTCGAGTGGCGAGACGGCAGTCTCGCCGTTAGCCGATGGTGAGATGGCGGTCTCGCCAAACGAGACGACGGTCTCGGCCCTTTAGGTGGAATTTCTTATTTTTCTTGTACAAAAATCCTTCCTATTCTAATATGGGGCCTATTGATCAATTCTAGGGACCTCTTAGGCCTTTCCCATCTTCAAACGGAAGTCTTCTGCTCTTTATTTTGAGGTCGGACAAGATTTGGGGTCTACAAGGAGCAATGGGGAAATAAGTAAAAAATAAGCACTAGAAGCATGCCCAGAAACCTCTAATAAACCTCTAATATCAAACCTCCATTATTGCCTTTGCCTCAACCACAACTTTTCTTTCCTTTGAATTTCTTTATAAATTTCACATTTTTTTAAAGCAGAAAACGAAATTACATAAACTGTACAATAAGGAACCAACTAGCCAGTATATCATCCAATGAAATAGAAATACGCCCCTATACTTATTCAATTATTCCCAAAACAATTCCAAAGCTCCAAAAATCCCTAAGGTTAAGGTAATCATGGTTTTTCACTTAAGGCTTTTAATGAGCTTCAAAAGAAATAAAGAGAAACATAGGCTGAAAGGGGCTATCAAAGGAATTAATTCAAGGTATGCTCATTTGGCTAGAGGCTAATCAGAACAAAAATTCCTTAATCATCTCCAAACATGCATGTGAATCAAGAAGTATCAATCAGATTCAAGCCAAGGCTAGTGTGCAAGCAATCAAGAGGCATAACACACAGGAAAGAACAGATAGTGGCTCAATTCCTCACAAAGGGTAAGATTGTCGCATTCAATTCAACCTCTCCAACATCATAACCAACTTGACAAACAGAGAAAAATAGGGATTTCAATCCAAAAAGCATAAAGCAACTCCTATCCAAGAGTGAAGAAAGTGCCCATAACCTAAACAAAACCTAGAGATAAAAAAGAAACATGCAAAATTGTACATAAAACATAAACCTAAATTACTACACCTAAACTAATCTCCCCCCCCCCCCCCACACTTAAACAACACATTGTCCCAATGTAGTAGAAACACAAGATTAGGCAAGTAAAGCACTTATAGAATTAGACAAGTGTATAAAAACTAAAGAGAAGAAGGAAAAAACAAAACTCCCTAAGTCATGGTTGGAGAGAAGTGCGATCAATCAGGGATATCTCCTCCACAACTGCATCCACTAGAGAAAGATTGTTGAGGAATTATTTCAATCGATGCCCATTAACCTTGAAGCTCTTTTCTATGGATTCACTTTTGATTTCAACTGCACCATAAGGATAAACATTAGTAACAATAAAAGTTCCAATCCACTTTGAACGCAACTTACCACCCATGAGACCCAATCTAGAATTGTACAATAGCACTTACTGACCAACAAAGAACTCCTTCCTAGCTATGGAGCTATCATGGAATCTCTTAGTTTCTCTTTGTAGAACATGGAGTTCTCATAAGCTTCCAAACGGATCTCATCCAATTCATTTATCTGTAGCTTCCTCTCCTCTCCAGCTTAATCAAGTGAGAAGTTGCATGATTTCACAGCCCAATATGCTAGGTGCTCTATCTCCATTTGTAGGTGGCATGGCTTACCAAAGACAACACGATAGGGAGACATCCCTATAGGTGCCTTGTAAGTAGTCCTATGCGCCCAAAGAGCATCCTCTAGTCTATTGCTCCAATCCTTTTTGTTGGGCTAAACAATCTTCTCTTAGATCCTCTTGATCTCCCTATTTGAGATTTCAGCCTGCCCATTAGTTTGGGGGTGGTAAGGTGTAGAGACTTTGTGAACAACCCCATACTTCTTGAGCAAGGCCTGCATGGACCTGTTACAGAAATGGGTGCCTTGATCACTAACAATGGCTCTGGGTACTCCAAATCTACAAAAGATGTTAGATCTGACAAAATCCACAACAACCCAAGCATCATTAGTTCTTGTGGCTTTGGCTTCCACCCATTTTGAAACATAATCAACAACAAGGAGAATATAATAAAAACCAAAAGAAACAGGGAAGGGACCCATGAAATCGATACCCTAGACATCAAACACCTCACAAAACAACATGGGTTGTTAGGGCATTTTCTGTCTCCATGTAAGGGACCCTCCTGCTCTCTAACACTACTCACAAGTGCTGCAAATCCTCCACACATCCTTGAAGATGGTGGGCCAATAGAAACCATAGTCAAGCACATTGCGAGCTGTCCTCTGAATGCCAAGATGACCACCGATTGTAGAAGAATGATAAAATTGTAGGACCGAGTCAATCTCATGGTCCGGAATGCATCTCCTGGTAACCTGGTCACTGCACAACTTCCACAAATACAAGTCATCCCAAATATAATACTTAGCATCGCTCTTAAGTTTATCACATTGAGCTCTGGATGCTAAGAGAGGAAAAATAGAAGCAACCAAATAATTCATAATATTTTCAAACCATGGGGTGGTAGGGTAAGAAACAGAGACAGAAGAAACAACTAACAAATTTTCATCTGGAAAATCATCCTGGATGGGTAACAGTTCAGCATTATCCTCAACTCTCTCAATTCTGCTAAGGTGGTCTACTACCAAATTCTAAGCTCCACTCCCGTATCGGATATCCAAATCAAATTCTTGGAGCCAGAGCATCCACCTGATCAATCGAGGCTTGATTTAGCCTTCTTCAGCAGGTACTTTAGAGCGGCATGGTCAGTATAAACAATAACACGAGAACCAAGCAAATAAGATCTAAATTTATCAATAGCAAACACAATGGCAGGAAGCTCTTTCTCAGTGGTGGTATAGTTTGCTTGAGCAGCGTCCAAAGTCCAAGAAGCATTGTAGACCCCAAATCTTGCCCGACCTCACAATAAAGAACAGAAGACTTCCGTTCGAAGATGGACAAGGCCTCAAAGGTCCCTAGGCATGCTTACTAGGCTCCATGTTAGAATATGAAAGCTTTTTGTACGCAAAAATAAGAAAATTATGCCCGGAAGCTCGATATGGTCGTCCCGATTATCCAGACGGCCATCTCACCACTTGTCGCCACCGTCCATTCCGACGTCCTGGGACATCTCGAACGTTAATGCGAGCGGTCGCGAAATGATGGTTGAGCCTCGTGTTTTTTGTTAAAAATATGTTCATTGCTTCCGAGGCGCTCAACGCTGAACTATCCTCTAATAGAAGCAAGGTTTTCGAAAAGGGTTCTTTTGGAGTCGCCACCAATGTTTTGACCATAAACATTGGAAAAGGAGAAAAATGCATTGATTTTAATAAAAACCAAACTTGGCCATCATAACCAGAGTCGGGGAAGGGAGTTAGTTACGTGTGGGGAAGGTATTAGCACCCCACAACACCCCTTTCGGATTCCCTATGACGGATTAATTCATTTAAGTGAAGATTATGAGAGATTACGCTATTACCCTATTTTATTCATACAGTATTTAAATATGGCTATCTACATGATTTTATTTACATTGCATACATAAAGCAATAAATAAAGCAGTAAAAGAGAAGAGAATTGAGAAGAACCTCCGAAGCGAGCTTTATATTATAAGTCTTTTACAAAGAGGATGCTTTTCGGCAATCCTTCGCTCTACAATGACTCTCCTCTCGATTACAATATCGACTCGACTAAAATTTTACTGAAGAATCGAATGCCGGAATACAATTCCTTAACTGATTGTTACCTATTAAAGGCAATCAGAGAGATCATTCGAAGGAGGGAGAGAAGAAGACAAGTCTTGGAGTTGTCTCGGGTGTGGAGAATGACAAATGGGGCTCCTATTTATAGATTTCACTGCCTGGAAATCTGGGACGGCCGTCTGGGTTGGGACGGCCGTCCCAACTGCAAAATTTGCACTGGGCCAAGCTGGGGGGAGAGTGGGACGACCAGTTTGGGTTGGGACGGTCGTCCCACTTGAATTTTGGGTTTTGGGACGTTCGTCCCAAAGGTGAGACGTGCGTCTCACTTGTCTTTTGACGTTTAGGACGGCTGTCCCAACCTGTCTTGGCCTGTTTTCGCATTCTGGGACCCCTGGGAAGCTTTCCTTTCCTTTTTCGGACGTAGATTGACACCGATAGATGTTCATTGAAGCTTTATCTTCATATAGGTAGTCTTCTTGGCCTTTATTAAGATTCCGGGCGAGCTTTATCTTCGTGTAGGAAGTCTCCTTAGTCTTTATTGTGTGGATGGGTGAACCCTGTCTTGTTGCGGGAGGTCTTTCTCGGTTTTTGATATGCAGCCGGGTGAACTTTATTTTTGTGTGAAGTTTCCCTAGCCTTTATTTTGAGAGGCCGGGCAAAATTAGGGGTCTATAGCTGCCCCCCCTTCGCCTGCTTAACTAATTTGTTGGTTTTAATATACCGACAAGATTAGTTGGCAGGGGAAGGAGTTAACCCTTTTGCCCGGTTATCCTTCGGATGCTGCTCTTTTTCTGATCCTCCGGATGATAAATATTTTATATTGTCTTCGGGATGCTTCCTTGCTGGGGAAGCTGATCCCTCAGACGATATGTGTGAAGCTTCAGGATGCTCCTTTGATACGGTAGCTGACCCTTCGGCTAGTGAATGAAGATTTTTCCCTTAGGATGCTCCTTTGATGTGGTAGCTGACCCCTCGGATAATGAATGTGAACTTCCAGGATGCTCCTTCGATGCAGTAGCTGATCCTGTGGTTGATGAGTATGAATTTCGTAGCTTTGGGATGCTCCTTCGATGCGGTAGCTGACCCCGTAGCTGACGAGTGTGAAGCCTCAGGATGCTCCTTCAGTGAGGTAGCCGATCCTTACATTTGCAGGATGCTTCTTTGGTGAGGTAGCCAATCCTTCAGTCTGTAGGATGCTCCTTCGGTGAGGTAGTCGATCCTTCGGTTTGTAGGATGCTCCTTTGGTGAGGAAGCCGATCCTTTGATTTGCAGGATGCTCCTTCGGTGAGGTAGCTGATCCTTTGATTTGCAGGATGCTCCTTCGGTGAGGTAGCTTATCCTTTGATTTGCAGGATGCTCCTTCGGTGAGGTAGCCGATCCTTTGATTTGCAGGATGCTCCTTTGGTGAGGTAGCCGATCCTTCGGTTTGCAGGATGCTCCTTCGGTGAGGGAGCCGATCCTTCGGTTTGTAGGATGCTCCTTTGGTGAGGAAGTCGATCCTTTGATTTGCAGGATGCTCCTTCGGTGAGGTAGCCGATCCTTCGGTTTGTAGGATGCTCCTTCGGTGAGGTAGCCGATCCTTCGGTCTGCAGGATGCTCCTTCGGTGAGGTAGCCGATCCTTCGGTTCCTATCTGGTTTGATGAGAATGAACCATCATCTGGTCCGAACCTTCTTTTGTAAGGCTCTTGTGAGTAAAAACCTTCATCTGGTTTTGGAGATGTGTTGGCGGCTTACTGTTTCTGATCATGCGCTCATTCATGGGGAATGATTGATTTTTCTTTCTGACTTTTCTGCTTTAGTCATCTGGTTTTCTGGGTATTTCTTTGTTTTTGGCTTTTCTTGTTTAGCCATCCGACTTTTGTCGGGGATTCTTTGCTTTTTGGCTTTTCTGTTTAGCCATCCGGCTCTGCCGGGGATTCTTTGTTGGTTGCCTCTTATTTAGGCAGGAATCCATTGAGGATTTGTTGATTTTTGCCGATTTTGCCTTTTGATTAGGCGGATGCTCCACTTGAGGATATTTGCTCTTGATAATACCTCTGAGTAGGCGAATGCTTTTTTGAAAGCTTTGTGCTTGTATTGCCTCTTATAGGTTGATTTCCCATTTCTTGGGGATATCGGCTTTTTGCTTGCTTTAGGCAGAGGCTTTCTTGGGAGTGAAGACTTTGCATTTCACTGGGGATATCCATATTAGGCGTTACAGGTGATTAACTCCCTGAGGATATGAATTTGTAGTTTTGCCTTTACTGGTAGGCTTGCTGGGGATATTTTCTTTTTGGTGATCCACCAGGGATTTGATCGTTTTCTGGAGATCTATTTTGAATTGCCCTCTAGGGAGGGATGGAGTTTTTGACTCCTTATTGGATGCTTTTGTTTTGAGCTGGCTTTGCCCATGCTCTTATTCCTGCTGGGGAATGAGTTTTTACAGTTTTCTCGTGATTCGTATCTTTTTTCGCGATTTGGCTTTTATATATGTGCGCCTTTTATGCACATTGGCTTTTTCTTTGGATGAAAAGATATCTTTTTTCTCTTTTCTTTTTAGCGATCCCTGGGGAATTTTTCTTTTCTTGGGGGATCTAATCCTTGATTTGATTTTTTTTATGATGATGGAGTCTTGAGCTCCTGGTCTTTTGTGAAGCTTTTCATTGAGCGGAATGAAGAAATTTTCTTCTTTTCTGTTTTTGGAGATTCACCGAGGAGTCTGTCGGTTTCCTAGGGATCCAAATTTGATGATGGAGTCTTGGCTCCTGGCTTTGTGAAGCTTCTTATTTGAGCTGGAAGATGGAAAAATTTTTGTTTTCCTCTTTTTGTCTTTTTGTAGACTTTTCTTGATATACTCTTCTTGGAGATTTTTTTATTTGGCCTTTTTCGTTGTGGCCTCTATTGGGGAATGAAAGTTTTTCTTTTCTTTCTTTTTGTTGCCCCCTGGTGATATGGAGGATTTGTCTCCGTATTTTCTTTGATGGACTCTTGTGTAGTCCTTATTCTCCTTATTCTCCTTTGGGGAAGTGGCGGAGATTCTGGATGAGTTTGCTTGATGACTCATGTGGTGATGAAGCTGAGTCGTGAGGTAATCTTTTTGTCTTGCCTCTGGAGTAAGCAAGGATCCACTTGGGGATGATCAAGCCTTTCCGTTGGCTTTTTCATGTTGATGACTTCCTTTTCCTTAGGTGGAAGGATGTTGATTGAATCTTCAACTGACTCTTTTTGAAGACTCATGTGGTGGTGCTGAGTCATGAAGTAATTTTTGTTTTGCCTCTGGAGTAGGCAAGGGTCCGCTTGGGGATCATCGAGCCTTTCCGTTGGCCTTTTCCTGGTGCACCTTCTTTTATTGGGATAGAAGGTTAGAGCTATTTTCCTTGAAGCTCTTTATTCTGCTAGAATGGTTTTGATTTCACCTGTTGCGATTTTGATTTTCATATGGAGACTAGATTCTGGCGCCTCCTGTTTTCAATCACAAGCATGGAGACTATCCTCCTTATATGCATGTTTATTATTCTTGTTTGAAGAAAATTATTTTTTCTTGATTTTGACAAAGTCGTATTATGCAACTACTTTGTGTGTGGATGTCCTAGATGCAATCTATTTGTTTATTTTTTGATGCACTTAGAAAGTAACTGGCCTTCTCCCGTTGGCTTTTTATGAATACGCCGATGGGCTCCTCCTTTATGACCATGATGGTGGGCTCCTCTTTTATCCATCTTTTGGTTTTAACCCTATCTTTTGCCTAGACCGCCCTTTACGGGTTTTCGATCTAGCGGGCTGCCTTAATTTTTTGCCTAGAATATCTTAGGGGGCTTTTGCCTTATCTTTTGCCTAGATCGTTCTTTTGGGGTTTCCGATCTAGCAGGCTACCCTAATTTTTACCTAAGAATATCCTAGCAGGCATTATTTTTATGCTTCCTCCTTTTAGATGCATGCTTGATCTTTGATTAAAAGTCTTTGCGCATATTTATGATTTATCAATAAAGAGGCATTTCCGTAATATTTGGTCAAGAGAAAGGAAATGAAAAGGAATTTTTATTGATAAATGAGAAAAAGTTTTATTTCTTTTATAGAAGGATTTCAAAAGGTATTTAGAAGAATGGGTGGTCGGGGTTGGTTGTACTCGTTTAGGCTTATACAAGTCATGTCCATGATATCTCGCCCCTGGTTCTCCTAATTGCTTCAGCTTGAGATGCCCGAGCTCGAGTGAAGACTATGCGGATCGCTTGCTTCCGGAAGAATGTTACCTTAGCCGCCTTTTCGGTTTTCAACTAAAGTAACCATTGTTCTTAGTTTCTTTTTTTATTTACTTTTTTTTTACCTCTTCTTTTTGCCTAGGACGTATCCTAGCGAGGAATATGGACCCTATCTTTTGCCCAAGAATGTCCTTTGCGGATTTTCATTCCTGACGGGTCTTGAGCAATGTCTTCAAGCATAATACTTCTTCACCTATACCGGAGTTGATTAGGTGTCGAAGTTCTTTTCCATCCATATTGGCGAGGATAAGAGCCCTTTCTGAGAAAGCTCATTTGACCACAAGGGGTCATTCGTAGTTCACTGCCCATTTTCCAATTTTATCCTTTTGGGCTGGAAGCAACTTATTTACCATTAAATCCTTCTTATGGTAACTGTGAGGGTTGATCTTTTTCATAAGCCTTTTTTACTTTCCTTTGATAGGCTTGTCCTGACATATAATATTCAGCTGTTTTTCTTAATAAGGTTTAGCTGGTCATATCAGCTTCGAACCCATTCAGCTTCTGTTAAGTTTACTTCCATCATCATGTGCTTTCGTCAACATGATTAGCTGTACCGATTTGCCGTCTCGGATCTTTGCTATAACCGAAGAGTAATCATTTTGAATGTAGAGCAATTGTCATGTCAATGCTCCTCTTCCTTTCCTTAGGGATTTCAATCCTCCTATTGATCACCATATTTCCACATTTCCTAGTCAATTACTTGAATGCTTTATGATGAAGGGTTAAGAGAATAGAAAGAAAGGGATTTATTGCAAAGGCTTGTGTTTTAATGAGATTCTTTTTATGAAATAATAGTTTCTGTAAGAATGGCTAGCCAAGGTTGGTCGGTGTTTAGGCTAGTTTAAACAAACGTTTTGTTTTTAATGAGGTGGCGTCTTCAATTGATTACTTTATGGCGCCTATTTATGACTGATTATGAATGAAGTCTGCCCTTTTTGGGTTTTCGGCCTAGGATGCTGTGGTATGTCCTAACTTTTGTCTAGGTTCCCCTTTTTCATTTTTTGGGATACCTAGCAGACTTTATTTTGTCTATGACGCTTTGATTATTTTGACGTATTTTGGAACAAAACGTTTGTCTAAACCTTGGTTATTTATGGGGTATAGACATTTTTAGCGAGAAAAGAAGCAGATAGTAAGAATAGCATTCTTTTGTATTTCAAAGGGAAATGCGTGCCCTAAAGATGCTCTGGGGTCGGGCACACCCCGAGGAGTGATCTCTAATAGTCATTGGGTTTACGTCCCTTAAAATCGGAAGAAGGACATCTAATGACTAATGCTACCCTTGATGCTAATATCCCTCCTTTTCGGAAGATCGTCTTTAAGGTATGGAGGGGAGACTTCTCTTTTCTTTGTACGACTTGATCTTTTGTAGTGTCGTACTTTCAAGGATTATCCTTAAAATCTGGTGGCTCTCTTATTCCTTGAGCATCCTTTCCAAGCCCTTGTCCTGGGCTATATCCATTGAGCTTATTTTTCCAACAATCTTTGCATGTCCGGGGAAATGGTCCCCTCCTCACTGTCTGACTCAATCCATTCGCCTTCGGCTTTCAGATCCCGCAGAGAGCTTTTAGTCACAGACATGACTTTTTATATGGTCCTTATTTGGGTCTAGATTTTATTCAATTTTTTGGAATGAGAGAGAAAATAATGAGAAGCATATGAATATTATGAAAAATGCCTCATTGTATTGATGAAAAGAGAAACATATACAAAGCCCCTTTTATCAAAAGATCTTGCGGCCATGGGCAGAGACCGCGAGAGATACATCAGAAGCTTTTTTGTAATTTTTTATTTTTTTTATTCTTTTTATTTATTTAATGAGGAGCCCTAATCAGCTGGTCTTCTCTACCTACCCAGGCTCACTGTTCTGGTTGTGATAGAGGCTTGTCATCCACCTAAGGGTTGGGAGCATCGAAAGTAATGTGCCCGACATTCAATAATTCTTGAACCCTATATTTTAAGTTGATGCAATCTTCCACGGAATACCCAGGAGCGCGCCTGAGTGGTAATCACATTTTTCATTGAGCTTGTACCAACCGGGGTAAGGTGGATCTTTCTTCTTCAGAGGGATACGTGTTAGGAGTTTGGCCTCTAACAGCTTTGGCAGCAGACTCCCATAAGAGGTTGGAATGGGGGTGAATTTCTTCTCTTGTCTGCGTGATTGCCCAGCTGGTGGCGAAGAGGGAGAAGGAGTAGCAAGGTTGATGTCATTTACGCTTCCTTCCTTCTTCTGGCCAAAGGACTTGTTGAATGATGCGTTAGAAGAGGAAGGTTGTGCAATCCTTCCGCTCTTCAGTCCTTGCTCTATTCTTTCACTGACGGTTACCACATCTGCGAAAAGGGTTGATGTGTTCCCTATCATCTTATCATAATAGGGGCCAGTCAAAGAATTGATGAACATGGATGTAGTCTCCTTGTCGGACAGAGGAGGTTCTACTTGGGCTGCTAATTCCCTCCAACGCTGAGCATATGCCTTGAAAGGTTCATCGTTTCTTTTATTTAGAGCTTGTAGATCTGACCTATCCGGAGTCAGATCGATGTTGTACTTGTAACGACGAAGGAAGGCATTTGCCAGTTGTCTCCATGTTTGGACTTGCCCTCCTTCCAGTTGCATATACCAATTTAGGGCTGACTCAGCCAGGCTCTCCTGAAAGCAATGGATCAGGAGCTTCTCGTTTTCAGCATATGCAACCATCTTACGGCAGTACATTGTAAGATGGCTTTTGGGGCAAGTTATTCCCATGTATTTTGGGAAATCTGGAGTTTTGAATTTGTTGGGGAATTGGATGTTTTTAACGAGCCACATATCAGCCGCCTCTTTGACATCAAAGTTATGCCCATCCATGGCTCTCAACCTCTCCTCAAGGGCAGTAATTTGTTGTTTTGATATTTCCGGGGCATGAATATGTACTGCCCTTGTATCCGATTGGACTTGTGCATCATTGGGTCCCTCTTCCTCTTCTTGATGAGAAGCTTGTCTGCTCTAGGGACCTTCCTTATGGAGATTTTGCTGGCGCATCATTTCCAACATTTGAGCCATTTGCTCTTTCAGCGTATTAAGTTCAGTGGTGAGCTTTCGATTTTGCTCCTCTAGTTGTTCCATCTTTTTAGCTTTCTGAGCACGAGTGAGGACGGGCGGAAGACCAGCCACTTTCTAAATGATTTAGAGATTTTTATTATAGCTTTTTATTATGAATGATTAGTGTGAGATAAATATGCTTTAGACAATAGCTTTGGTATCTTCTCAAAAGCCTATGTTTTAAGGGTACCATACCCACCTTAGTGTGTTAACTTCCGTTTTTTTTTTTAAAAGGTTGCCAACATACCTTAGCGCACTTATCTCTTCTAGGAAGGTGATAAACGCACTTGGGTCTCTTTCGCTATTGTCTAAGGATATCTAATGCATCCTAGAATGAGTGTGTTTATGCATGCATTACAAAAATATTTTTTTATGACAGCATATATTGAAAGTGGAATAACTTTTGACTGGGTCGTCCGATTTGGACGCACAGCATGTCAAAACGAAGAGAAAAGGGTGAAGAACAAGTCTGCGAATTTTGGAAGGGGATTTGGCCCAGTAACTTTCCCAAAAAACGCTCCTAAGACCCATTTTTTGGAGGTTTATTAAAATGATGTGCATGCTGCAATTATTTTCTTAGTTTTACCACTTATTGGATGATGTGGTATGAATGATACGACTTTGCCAAGAATCTTTTTATTATAAAAAGGAGTTTTTATGGCTTTCATTCGTTTTTACATTTTTTATGACCCTTTATCTCTTCTGTCGGTCAACGTGGCTACTTAGCTTGCAAAGAACCTGAAACCAGGCTAGCTTAACTGAAGACTGTCCGAGATAAAGGTGGTTATATTATCACTTTTTGATTTTTAGGGTTTTTCACTATTTTTGTTTGTTATATGATTACCCTATGCTAATGCATCAATACAAATGCAACAAACGAATGCACACACAATTCATTCACCCACGAGCAGAGCCACGCTTATTTAATCACGAGGTAGGGTTTTCCTGCAGAAACGTGCTTGGTTTAGGTGGTTCTAACTGTTCTCACCAAGGACAAAGGTCCCCAAGGTGCCCCCATTATAGTGACCTCTCAATCTCTCAGTCCTCGGGTCATGCACGAAACTCCGTGGCGACATCCTTAGACCAAAAGAAGAGAGTTATCACCTTGAGTTGGTGGTTTCCGACAACGGTTGTAGCCCCGTGTGCCAACAAGCCGGTCGTATCCGCCACCCACTCCCTATAGGTATTCACTCTTGCCCCGGGTATAGAGGGACTGTTGTGTGCAAGGGTTTTTGTGTGCAATTTATATTTCAAACAATTTGCAGAAAATAATCATACAGCAATTATTAAAGCCATACAATAAAACATACGGAAGAGGGTAAAGGCGTAATTTCAAATCTTTACTTAGTTTGAATTTATCCGTCACTAAATGGGATCAACTCTCTAGCTTCCCCAGCGGAGTCGCCATCTGTTGCCGCCGTCCATTCTGACGTCCTGGGACATCTCGAACGTTAATGCGAGCGGTCGCGAAAAGATGGTTGAGACTCGCGTTTTTTGTTAAAAATATGTTCATTGCTTCCGAGGCGCTCAACGCTGAACTATCCTCTAATAGAAGCAAGGTTTTCAAAAAGGGTTCTTTTGGAGTTGCCACCAATGTTTTGACCATAAACATTGGAAAAGGAGAAAAAGGCATTGATTTTAATAAAAACCAAACTTGGCCATCATAACCAGAGTCGGGTAAGGGAGTTAATTACGTGTGGGGAAGGTATTAGCACCCCACAATGCCCCTTTCGGGTTCCCTATGACGGATTAATTCATTTAAGTGAAGATTACGAGAGATTACGCTATTATCCTATTTTATTCATACAGTATTTAAATATGGCTATCTACATGATTTTATTTACATTGCATACATAAAGCAATAAATAAAGCAGTAAAAGAGAAGAGAATTGAGAAGAACCTCCGAAGCGAGCTTTATATTATAAGTCTTTTACAAAGAGGATGCTTTTTGGCAATCCTTCGCTCTACAATGACTCTCCTCTCGATTACAATATCGACTCGACTAAAATTTTACTGAAGAATCGAATGCCGGAATACAATTCCTTAACTGATTGTTACCTATTAAAGGCAATCAGAGAGATCATTCAAAGGAGGGAGAGAAGAAGACAAGTCTTGGAGTTGTCTCGGGTGTGGAGAATGACAAATGAGGCTCCTATTTATAGATTTCACTGCCTGGAAATCTGGGACGGCCGTCTGGGTTGGGACGGCCGTCCCAACTGCAAAATTTGCACTGGGCCAAGCTGGGGGGAGAGTGGGACGACCAGTTTGGGTTGGGACGGCCGTCCCACTTGAATTTTGGGGTTTGGGACGTGCGTCCCAAAGGTGAGACGTGCGTCTCACTTGTCTTTTGACGTTTGGGACGGTTGTCCCAGTTTGGGACGGCTGTCCCAACCTGTCTTGGCCTGTTTTCGCGTTCTGGGACCCCCGGGAAGCTTTCCTTTCCTTTTTCGGATGTAGATTGACACCGATAGATGTCCGTTGAAGCTTTATCTTCATATAGGTAGTCTTCTTGGCCTTTATTAAGATTCCGGGCGAGCTTTATCTTCGTGTAGGAAGTCTCCTTAGTCTTTATTGTGTGGATGGGTGAACCCCGTCTTGTTGCGGGAGGTCTTTCTCGGTTTTTGATATGCAGCCGGGTGAACTTTATTTTTGTGTGAAGTTTCCCTAGCCTTTATTTTGAGAGGCCGGGCAAAATTAGGGGTCTACACCACTTATAGGGCGAGATCGCCTTCTCGTCACTTTGCGAGACGACCGTCTCGACCTTTGCCAGGCAAGACGACCGTCCCAGTCTGACGGGCATGAATTTATATAAATAGGGGTCTCCTTTCCTCGTTTTCCACAACTTCTCCACCTGACTTGATCCTCATAAACTCTTCTAGAACCTCTTTGAAGCATTTCCAAAGTCTTAGGGTTCTTTTTAGACCTTCTAAAGTCCTTCAATAGAAGAGTGAGCAACATTGTAGAGCGTTGGGTTTGCCAAAAAGCGCCTTTTACAAGAATATATATTAAAGCTCGCTTCAGAGGTTTTTACATCCCTTATTCTCTTTCTTTTATTGCTTTTATTACTCTCTCTGTGCATTAGATATTAGGGTCATGTAGTCAATTATTTAAATTTCGCAATGAATAAATAAGGGTAAAAGCATGATTTTAATGTTCTTATTTTTTAAAATAAATAGTCCATCATAGGGAACCCGAAAGAGGCATCATGGGGAAGCTAATATCTTCCCCGCATGTAACTAACTCCCTTACCTAACTCTGGTTGTAATGACCAAAGTTGGTTTTTCTTAAAACCATCGCCTTCTTTTTTCCTTTTCCAATGTTTTTGGTTAAAATATTGGTGGCGACTCCAGAACACCATTTATGAAAACCTCACCCTTAGAATAGTTTGGTTATCCGAAATCCTAAGGGTGATGATCACACTTTTAAAAAAAACGCGAGTCAAATCAAAAAATCATCGCGTCGCTCCGACCGCCTCTTCTGACGGAGGCGACAGATGGCGACTCTACTGGGGAAGCTAGAGAGTTAATCTCATTTAGTGATGGACTAGTTTGGGAAATAAAAACTTGAAATTATGCTTTTACCCTTATTTGCTTTTATAACATGATTTATTGCTTGGCTTTAATAACTGATATATGCTTACTTTATGCAATTGTTTGAAATAACAACTGTACACAAACCCTTGCACACAACAATTCTGAAGCACTTGTTGGATTTGATGAAGACATATAAAGTTTATTTTTTGAGTGTGTAGGTAGATAGGTTATGGGTATGGAATTTAATCTCTTGATAATTTCAGTATATCTTGTGATAAGCGCCTATAACTGTTGCATTCCATAGAATTTATCATACTTCATGAAAAAACAATCTTTAAGCTTTGAAAGAACAAACTGTTTTTCTTTTTAATCTGTTAAAATCACTTAAAATAGGAAATGTATATATACAACCAATATTTTAATTGATTGAATCATAGAATCAACAGATTAAAATGTTCTTGATGGTTTTTTCATATTAAGGGTTTCGCAGTATTAATCTGTTGAATTGATAAATCAATAGATTAAAATGTTCTAAGCCATTTTTTTTATTTTAAAGTATCTCAGATTTTTAATTTGTTGAAATAAATTTTAATCTGTTGAAACAGAGAGATATCATTTTTTATTTTAAAGTATCTCAGATTTTTATCTCGTTGAAATAAATTTTAATTTGTTGAAACAGAGAGCTACCATTTTTCTTCTAATCTGTTTCAATCCATTAAAAACTCGAATTAACCGATTGAAAGAGTTTTAAATAAAATCAATCGATTAAAACATCATTTTAAATCGATTGAAACTGTCAGTTTTTCTCTTTTACTCTATAAATACAGTTTTGATTTCTCTTTTAAAAACATAATTTGAAAATCGATTAAAAGCAATCTTGGAGCTCTCATATTCGTGTGTTTTTCTGAGCATTCATACACATTTCATATCATAAGGCGTTTTGATCAAGATTGTTGAAATATCTTCAAGAGAGAAAGTTCAGAGTTAGAAAAATTTCTTCTGGACTTCTATATTGTAAAAGCTGCAGCCCAGGTTTATTCTTTTCATATACTTGTATGAATTTTAATTATGTAGATTGGGTTTGAATTTGCACTGGTTACAGCAACTGGGTTTGGTTGCTGGGTGGTTTTTCAAGAGTCTATATTGTAATGTTGTAAGGTAGATCTTGGGGTAGATTG
This sequence comes from Sphenostylis stenocarpa, assembly GCA_963425845.1. NCBI lineage: Eukaryota > Viridiplantae > Streptophyta > Magnoliopsida > Fabales > Fabaceae > Sphenostylis > Sphenostylis stenocarpa. The sequence continues at coordinate 19,171,668 of OY731406.1, forward strand.
GTGTGTATCTACTGGTTTGTATTTTCACTTAGTATTAGTGGAACTTGAGAGATTTGTCAAGAATTGGATGTAGCTCTTGGGAAGAGTGAACCAATATAAACTCTTGTGTTGTATTTCTACATTTATCTCTTTTCATTTCTGGTTTATATTCTTGCTTTGTTTAAAACCAAATCTGCCTAATAAAAGATTGGATAAGGATTAATCATTCTTCAACAAAGAAAGCTTGTTTTTCGAAAAAGATTTCTAAGTTCAATTCACCCCCCCCCCCTCTTGAACTCAACCATTAATTCTTACAATTGGTATCAAGAGTTGGTTCTTGTAAGTTACTCAAGAATTCTGTCCAAGAAAGTTTAAATGGTTGAGGGAAAGATGAATTTTTCTGAAGGAGCCTCCATCAATAGGCCTCCTCTATTTGCTGGTGTGAATTTTTCCTTCTAGAAGGTTAGAATTAAAATCTTTATTGAATCTCTTGATAGGGGTATTTGGGATACAATTGTTAATGGTCCTTTCAAACCAACTCATACAGTGGATGGTAAAATTGTTGAAAAAGATTGGGCTGACTTAACTGATGCAGAAAATAGGAAAGTTAAATATGACTATACTGCTAATAACATTATTACCTATGCCTTAAATCTTGATGAGTTTTTCAGGGTTTCTTAATGCGCCTCTGCCAAATAAATGTGGGAGATTCTAGAAGTCACTCATGAGGGTACCTCTGATGTGAAAAGGGCAAGGAAGCATGAATTAATTTGAGATTATGAATTATTCAAAATGCAGCAAGGTGAAACCATTGCAGATGTGCAGAAAAGATTCATGCATATAGTCAACCATCTAATTGGATTAGGCAAGACGTTTGACAAGGAAGAGTTAAACATCAAAATTCTAAAATGCTTGGATAGATCTTGGCAACCAAAGGTGACAGCCATATCAGAATCAAGAGACTTAACTGAGATGACTACTGCATCATTGTTTGGTAAGTTAAGGGAACACGAGTTGGAGATCAACAGATTTAAAGAACAAGAAAATGCAGAAAAGAAAAGAAGAAACATTGTTCTTAAGACAATTGAAGAAAGTAGTGACTCTGATAAAGAAGGATCTGAGAATCTTAATTTGTTGGTTAAGAAGTTTGGGAAATTTCTTAAGAAGAAGAACAGAACTGGCCAGATTAAAAGGTACAATGATAAAAGAACTAATTCTCTTCAAAATACTTATACTTTTTATTCTTGTGGTAAGCAGGGACATATAAGAAGTGACTGTCCAGAAAAATCCAAAAATCAAAACAAGAAAGATATGAGGTATAAAGGGAAGAAGGCCTATATAGCATGGCAAGCCAATGATTCATCCTCAAGTTCTGGATCTGAGAGTGAAGAATTGAATGTATGCTTAATGGCTGGCTATGAATCCTCTTCATCCCATGTAAGTTCAACCCCCACAGAGAATGAAATGAATTACAACACATTATTAACTACTTTCAATGAAATGCATGATGAAGCTAAGAATTTATCCTATACAAATAATCGGTTAAAAGGACTAAATAACTGGTTAGAGAATAGGGTTAAAGTTCAGGAAGAAGAATTAGTAGAAAGCAAAACAGATACAGAACATCTTGAAATAATATACAATAATTCATCTTCTGATAATGCTACTGCTAACAAAGATTGTGAAAAGTGTATCTCTCTGTAGAAAAAGGTTGAGTATTTGATTAAAACCTTATCTAAGTTTACTCAATGTAAAGAAAATTTAGATACACTTCTTGGGTCTCAAAACTGTGTTTTTGATCATACTGGCATTGGTTACAAACCTAAGTTTGGCGTTAAAACTAAAAGGTATTTGAATTTCTTTTCTTTCAGAAAATCAATAGCATCTCCCTTCTCATCTTGTCACTATTGTATGAAAAAAGGGCATACTATAAAATTTTGTCATATTAGAAAACATCTTGTGCCACAGGGTAAAATGAGATGGGTTCCAAAATATGTTAAACAGAAAATTTGACCACTAAGGACCCAAAGTATTTAAGGGTACCAAATACTTGATGCTTGATTTTTCAGGAACAGCAGCAAGAATCACTTTGGTACTTGGACAACAGATGCTCAAGGCATATGACAGGTGATATTTCCAAATTTCAGAAACTGAGATTGAAGACTAGAGGTCACATAACATATGGAGATAACAACAAGGGAAGAATCTTAGGTTCTTGAGACATAGGAGATGGTGAGACTGTGACCATTCACAATGTTCTTCTTGTTAAAGGTCTTAAGCACAACTTAATCAGTATAAGTCAATTATGTGATCTTGGTCACAAGGTTATCTTCAAACCAGAAATTTGTCTAATCTGTGAGCCAAAATCTGACACGGTAATGCTGGTTGGTAAGAGATTAAACAACATTTACATGCTAGATATCAAGCATTCTATCTCATCTCAAAGTTGTCTTCTTACTAAAGAAGAAGAATCTTGGTTATGGCATAGAAGGCTTTCCCATATTCATCTTAATCATCTTGACAAACTAATTTCTAAAGATTTAGTTTCTGGACTACCTAAGCTTCAAATTCTGAAAGACAAAATCTGTGAAGCTTGTTCAAAAGGTAAACAAACTAGAAAATCCTTTTCAAATAAAAACATTATTTCTACTTGTAGACCTTTGGAACTACGCCACTTAGATTTGGTTGGTCCTTCAAGAAACAAAAGGCTAGGTTGTAATCTTTATATCATGGTAATTGTTGATGATTTTTCCATATTTACATGGACTGTTTTTCTAAAAGCCAAATCAGATTCTTTCAAATCTTTTAAAAAACTTGCCAAGGTTTTACATAATGAGAAAGGTTATTTCATTACTTCTATTCAAAGCGACAATGGTGGAGAATTTGTAAATGAAAAGTTTGAATTATTCTATGAAAAGTATGGCATAAAACACAACTTTTCTGCTCCAAGAACTCCTCATCAAAATGGTGTTGTGGAAAGGAAGAATAGATCCATTGTGGAACTTGCTAAAATAATGCTTTGTGCAAAATCTTTACCTAAATACTGTTGGGCAGATGTTGTAAACACTGCTTGTCATGTTTTGAATAGAGTTTTGATTAGGCCCATTCTTAAGAAAACCCCATGTGAACTTTACAAAGGAAGAAAACTCAACATAAACTATTTCAGGGTTTTTAGATGTACATGTTTTGTTTTAAACAATGGGAAAGAAAATATTGGCAAGTTTGATGAAAAATTTGATAAAGGGATCTTTCTTGGTTATTCTTTTAACAGTCATGCATATAGAGTCTATAATTTAAGACTAAAATCTGTTGAAGAATCAGTACATGTTGTTTTTAATGAGTCTCCTCGAGTGTTGCAGAGTAAAACAACAGGTATTGCAGATGATGACGAATTAGCTGATAATTTTTATCAGTTAAAACATCCCAGAAATACAGAACAATGTATTGTTGAAGAAGGTGATCAATCGATTGATCCTACAAAAGTTGACCCACCAGAAAGAATTGTTGAAGAACAAGAAAAAGATACCCTGGATGAGCTTCCTAAAGAATGGATTGTCCCAAGAGATCTTTCTCTAAACAATGTTATTGGGCAAATCAATAAGGGAGTATCCACTAGAAATTCTCTTAATCAATTCTGCAATCATATGGCATTTATTTCACAAATTGAACCTAAATCTGTTAAGGATGCATTAAATAATGAATATTGGGTTAATGCCATGCTTGATGAACTTAATCAGTTTGAAAGAAATAATGTGTGGGAATTAGTTCCTAAAACAAAAGATATCAATATAATTAGTACTAAGTGGGTATTCAAAAACAAATTAGATGAACACAGCATTATTACTAGAAATAAAGCTAGGTTGGTAGCCAAAGGATATAATCAACAGGAAGGAATTGATTTTGATGAAACCTTTGCACCCGTAGCTAGACTTGAAGTTGTTAGACTGTTATTAGCTTTTGCGTGTATTAGTGGTTTCAGATTACTTCAGATGGATGTCAAGAGTGCCTTTCTAAAGGCACTCATCAATGAAGAAGTCTATGTTTCTCAGCCTCCTGGTTTTGAAGATCACAAACATCCTGACCATGTCTACAAGCTGAAAAAGGCTCTTTATGGATTAAAGTAGGCCCCTAGACAATGGTATGAGAGGCTAAGTAATTTCTTAATTGATCAAGGATACAAACGAGGTGAAGTTGATAAAAATTTATTCATTAAGAAATCTGGATCTGACATTATTCTGGTGCAGGTTTATGTTGATGATATCATTTTTGGTTCTACTAATAATGCCTTGTGTAATAAATTTGTTAAGGAAATGAAAAGTGAATTTGAGATATTTATGATGGGAGAACTGAATTTCTTCCTTGGTCTCCAGGTTAAGCAATTAAGGAATGGTATTTTCCTAAATCATTATAAATACTGTAATGAGTTGTTGAAGAAATTTGATATGCATAATTGCAAAGAATCCTCCACACCCATGTCTACTAACTACTGTCTAGATTTAGATGAAAAGGGGAAATATGTTGATTGTCGTCGCCGTCCGTTCCGACGTCCTGGGACATCTCAAACGTTTATGCGAGCGGTCGCGAAAAGATGGTTGAGACTCGCGTTTTTTGTTAAAAATATGTTCATTGCTTCCGAGGCGCTCAACGCTGAACTATCCTCTAATAGAAGCAAGGTTTTCGAAAAGGGTTCTTCTGGAGTCGCCACCAATGTTTTGACCATAAACATTGGAAAAGGAGAAAAAGACATTGATTTTAAAAAACCAAAGTTGGCCATTATAACCAGAGTCGGGTAAGGGAGTTAGTTACGTGTGGGGAAGGTATTAGCACCCCACAACGCCCCTTTCGGGTTCCCTATGACGGATTAATTCATTTAAGTTAAGATTACAAGAAATTACGCGATTACCCTTATTTTATTGCATAATGTTAAGAATGACTATCTACATGATTTTATTTCTTATTGCATACAGAAAGCAATAAATAAAGCAGTAAAAGATAAGAGAATTGAACAGAACCTCCGTAGCAAGCTTTGTATATCAAATCTTGAATCACAAGGATGCGTTTTGGCAATCCTTCACTCTACAAAGACTCTCCTCTCCAAATACAAGATCGACTCGACTCAATTTTACAGAAGAATCGAATGCTGGAATATGATTCCTTAACTGATTGTTACCTTATAAAGGCAATCAGAGAGTTCATTCGAAGAGGGAAGAGGATAGACAAGTACTGGGAGTTGTCTGGTGTGTGGAACAGTGCCAAATGAGCTTCCAATTTATAGTTTTCACTGCCTGCACCCTTGCGACGCGCGTCTGGAGTGGGACGGTCGTCTGGGTTGGGATGGCCGTCCCAAATGACACATTTGCACTGTCTGGGACCACCTGGGGAGCTGGGACTGGCAGTCCCATTTGGGACGGCCGTCCCACTTAGCCAGGGAAGGTTGGGACGGCCGTCTCGACCTGTTTTGGCCAGCTTTCGTGTTCTGGGACCCCCGGGAAGCTTTCCTTTGTGTATTCGGACGTCATTTGATGCCGATAAACGTCCGATGAAGCTTTATCTTCATATAGGAAGTCTTCTTGGCCTTTTACAGAGATGGCAGGCGAGCCTTGTCTTTGTTGTAGGAAGTCTTTTTAGCCTTTATTGAGAAACCGTTTAAACTCCGAGTTAGTTGTAGGAGGTTTCCTTGGTTTTTATTTAAGAAGCCGGGCGAACTTTATATTCGTGTGAAGTTTCCCTAGCTTTTATTGAGAGGCCGGGCAAAATTAGGGGTCTACAGCTGCCCCCCCCCCCCTTCACCTGCCTAGCTAATTTGTTGGCTTGATATGTCAACAAAATTAGTTGGTAGGGGAAGGAGTTAACCCTTTGCTCGGTCATCCTTCGGATGTTGCTCTTTGCTTGATCCTTCGGATGATAAATATTTTGATAGGTACCAACCCCTATCTCGGTTTGAGTCTTATTTTGTAAGGCTCGGTGAGTACTTACCCTCACCCGGTATGAGTCCGCATTTTGCTCGGACTTTAGTGAGTACCTACCCCCACTTGGTATGAACCTTGTTCTGCAAGGTTTTGGTGAGTACCTACCCTCACCCGGTATGAGTTCGCATTTTGCTAAACTCTTGTGGGTACTTACTTCCGAGGTGCTCAACACTGAACTATCCTCTAATAGAAGTAAGGTCTTTGCAACCCATTTTTGAAATGCTTAGGTGAGTATTTTTACTCCACCTAATGCATTCTGCTAAGTTTTGATGAGTACCTACCCTCATCCGGTATAAACCTTATTTTTAAGGTTTTGGTGGGTACCCACCCCCACCCGGTGTGAATCTGCATTTTTGCTAGATTCTGATGAGTACTTACCCTCATCCGGTCCGAACCCCGTTCCGCAAGGTTCCGGTGGGTACCTACCCCCACCCGGTCCGAATCTCGTTCCGCAAGATTCCGATCGGTACCTACCCCCACCCGGTCCGAACCCCGTTCGCAAGGCTCGATGGGTACCTACCCCCACCCGGTCCGAACCCCGTTCCGCAAGGCTCGATGGGTACCTACCCCCACCCGGTCCGAACCCCGTTCCGCAAGGCTCGATGGGTACCTACCCCCACTCGGTCCGAACCCCGTTCGCAAGGCTCGATGGGTACCTACCCCCACCCGGTCCGAATCCCGTTCTACAAGATTCCGATGGGTACCTACCCCCACCCGGTCCGAATCCCGTTCCGTAAGATTCGATGGGTACCTACCCCCACCCGGTCCGAATCCCGTTCGCAAGATTCCGATGGGTACCTACCCCCACCCGGTCCGAACCCCGTTCCGCAAGGCTCGATGGGTACCTACCCCCACCCGGTCCGAATCCCGTTCCGCAAGATTCGATGGGTACCTACCCCCACCCGGTCCGAACCCCATTCCCGCAAGGCTCGATGGGTACCTACCCCCACCCAGTCCGAACCCCGTTATGCAAGGCTCGATGGGTACCTACCCCCACCCGGTCCGAATCCCGTTCGCAAGATTCGATGGGTACCTACCCCCACCCGGTCCGAACCCCGTTCCGCAAGGCTCGATGGGTACCTACCCCCACCCATCCGAATCTCGTTCCGCAAGATTCGATGGGTACCTACCCCCACCCGGTCCGAACCCCGTTCGCAAGGCTCGATGGGTACCTCCCCCACCCGGTCCGAATCTCGTTCCGCAAGATTCCGATGGGTACCTACCCCCACCCGGTCCGAACCCCGTTCCGCAAGGCTCTTGATGGGTACCTACCCCCACCCGGTCCGAATCTCGTTCGCAAGATTCCGATGGGTACCTACCCCCACCCGGTCCGAACCCCGTTCCGCAAGGCTCGATGGGTACCTACCCCCACCCGGTCCGAATCTCGTTCGCAAGATTCCGATGGGTACCTACCCCCACCCGGTCCGAACCCCGTTCCGCAAGGCTCGATGGGTACCTACCCCCACCCGGTCCGAATCTCGTTCGCAAGATTCCGATGGGTACCTACCCCCACCCGGTCCGAACCCCGTTCCGCAAGGCTCTTGATGGGTACCTACCCCACCCGGTTCGAATCTCGTTCGCAAGATTCGATGGGTACCTACCCCCACCCGGTCCGAACCCCGTTCCGCAAGGCTCGATGGGTACCTACCCCCACCCGATCCGAATCTCGTTCTGCAAGATTCTGATGGGTACCTACCCCCACCTGGTCCGAACCCCGTTCTGCAAGGCTCTCAGGATGCACTTTTTGGTAGTTAATCCTGTGATTATCTGTTTTTGGAGATATGTTGGCGACTTATTATTTCTGTTCATGCGCCCATTCCATGGGGAATATTTGATTTAACTTTTTTACTTTTCTTTTAGTCATTCGGTTTTTGCCGGGGATTCTTTGTTTTTGGCTTTTTCTGTTTAGCCATCCGGCTTTTGCCGGGGATTTCTTGTTTTTGGCTTTCTTGTTTAGCCATTCGGTTTTGCCGGGGATTTCTTGTTTTTGGCTTTTCTTGTTTAGCCATCTGGTTTGGCCGGGGATTTCTTGTTCTTGGATTTTTAGCCATCCGGTCTTGGCGGGGGATTCTTGATTTTTGGCTTTTCTGTTTAGCCATCCGGCTTGGCCGGGGATTTCTTTGTTTGGTTGCCTCTTTTTAGGCGGGAATCCATTGGGGATTTATTGATTTTTGTCGATTTTGCCTCTTGGTTAGCCGAATGCTCCACTTGAGGATATTTGCTCTTGGTAATACCTCTGAGTAGGCGGAGTGAAAGTTTTGCAGTTCACTGGGGATATCCAATTTGGACGATTAACTCCCTGTGAATTTAAATCTGTATTTTGCCTCTGCTGATAGGCTTACTGGGGAAATTTTTTTTTTCTTTTTGGTGATCCACCGGGGAATTGATTTGCCCCCTAGGGATGAATGGAGTTTTCGACTCCTTGTTGGATGTTTGTTGTTTTGAGCTGGCTTTGCCTATGCTCTTATTCCATTGGGGAATGGTTTTTTTGCTTTTTTCTCGCGATTGTGCTTTTTCGTGATTTGGGATTTTTTAGATGCGTGTGCCTTTTTCTTTTGTGCACGCAGGCTTTTTATTATCTGCTGGGGATGAAGAGGTTTTCTTTTTTCTCTTTTCCCTTTTTTAGCGGCCCTGGGGAATTTCATCGGCCTGGGGGTATGATGGAGTCTTGGCTCCTGGCTTTGCAAAGCTCTTATTTGAGCTGGAAGATGGAAAAAAAATTTGTTTTCCTCTTTTTGTCTTTTTGTAGACTTTTCTTGATATGTTCTTTTTGGGGATTTTCGTGTGGCCTTTCTGTAGTGGCCTCCTGTTGGGGAATGAAAGTTTTTCTTTTCCTTTCTTCTTTGTTGCCCCCTGGTGGTTATGGAGGATTTGACTCCGTATTTTCTTTGATGGGCTCTTGAGTAGTCCTTATCCTCCTTATTCTCCTTTGGGGAAGTGGCGGAGATTCTGGATGAGTTTGCTTGATGACTCATGTGGTGATACAGCTAAGTCGTGAGATAGTCTTTTTATTTTCCCTCTGGAGTAGGCAAGGATCCTCTTGGGGATGATCAAGCCTTTCCGTTGCCTTTTTCTATGTTGATGACTTCCTTTTCCTTGGATGGAAGGATGTTGATTGAAGCTTTAGATGATTATGTTTGACGACTCATGTGGTGGTGCTGAGTCATGAAGTAATTTTTGTTTTGCCTCTAGAGTAGGCAAGGATCCGCTTGGGGATTATCGAGCCTTTCCGTTGGCTTTTTCTGGTGTACCTTCGTTTATTGGTGTAGAAGGTTAGAGCTAGTTTCCTTGAAGCTCTTTATTCTGCTGAAATGGTTTTGATTTTCGCCTTTCGCGATTTTGATCTTCTTATGGAGACTGGATTCTGGCGCCTCCTGTTTTTAATCACAAGTATGGAGACTAGCCTCCTTATATGCATGTTTAATATTCTTATTTTAAGAAAATTATTTTTTCTTGATTTTGACAAAGTCGTTCTGTGCAACTACTTTGTGTGTGGATGTTCTAGATGCAATCTTATTGTTTATTTATTTTTGATGCATTTAGAAAGTAATTGGCCTTCTCCCGTTGGCTTCTTATGAATATGCTGATAGGCTCCTCTTTTATGATGGGCTCCTCCTTTATGATGATGATAATGGGCTCCTCTTTTATGACCATGATAATGGGCTCTCTTTTTTTTTATTCATCTCTTGGTTTTGGCCCTATCTTTTTCCTAGACCTCCCTTTATGGGTTTTCGGTCTAGCGGGCTGCCTTAATTTTTGCCTAGAATATCTTAGGGGGATTTTGCCTTATCTTTTGCCTAGACCGTTCTTTTGGGGTTTCCGATCTAGCAGGCTACCCTAATTTTTACCTAAGAATATCCTAGCAGGAACTTATTCCTTTATTATTTTTATGCTTCCTCTTTTTAGATGCATGCTTGATCTTTGATTAAAAGTCTTTGCGCATATTTATGATTTATCAATAAAGAGGCATTTCCATAATATTTGGTCAAGAGAAAGGAAATGAAAAGGAATTTTATTGATAAATGAGCAAACATTTATTTCTTTTATAGAAGGATTTCAAGGGGTATTTAGAAGAATGGGTGGTCAGGGTTGGCTATACTGTATAGGCTTATATAGTCATGTCCATGATATCTGCCCCCTGGTTCTCCTAATTGCTTCAGTTGAGATGCCTGAGCTCAGAGTGAAGACTATGCAGACTGCTTGCTTCTGGAAGAATGCTACTTTAGCCGCCTTTTCGGTTTTCGACTAAAGTAACCATTGCTCTTAGTTTCTTTTTTTTTATTTACTTTTTTTTTACCTCTACTTTTTGCCTAGGACGTATCCTAGCGAGGAATATGGACCCTATCTTTTGCCCAGGAATGTCCTTTGCGGATTTTCATTCCTGACGGGTCTTGAGCAATGTCTTCAAGCATAATACTTCTTCACCGTACCGGAGTTGATTAGGTGTCGAAGTTCTTTTCCATCCATATTGATGAGGATAAGAGCCCCTTCCGAGAAAGCTCATTTGACCCCAAGGGGTCGTTCATAGTTCAATGCCCATTTTCCAATTTTATTGTTTTGGGCTGGAAGCAACGTATTTACCATTAAATCCTTCTTTTGGTAAATATGAGGGTTGACCTTTTTGGTAAGCCTTTTTTATTTTCCTTTGATAGGCTTGTCCATGACATAAAACATTCAGCCGTTTTTCTTCAATAAGGTTTAGCTGGTCATATCGGCTTTGAACCCATTCAGCTTCTGTTAAGTTTACTTCCATCATCATGTGCTTTTGTCGACATGATTAGATGTACCAATTTGCCGTCTCGGATCTTTGCTATAACCGAAGAGTAATCATTTTGAATGTAGAGCAACTGTCATATCAATGCCCCTCTTCCTTTCCTTTAGGGATTTCAATCCTCCTATTGATCACCATATTTCCACATTTCCCAGTCAATTACTTGAATGCTTTATGATGAAGGGTCAAGAGAATAGAAAGAAAGGGATTTATTGCAAAGGCTTGTGTTTTAGTAAGATTTTTTGTAATAAAGGTTTTTGTAAGAATGGCTAGCCAAGGTTGGTCGGTATTTAGGCTAGTTTAAACAAACGTTTTGTTTTAATGAGGTGGCGTCTTCAGCTGCCTATTTGTGACTGATTAACATTCCTAGTCCACCCTTTTGGGTTTTTAGCCTAGGATTTTTCCCTTTTATCTTTTTGTCTTGGCCTTTGACCTTGACGGGCTTCTTTTAATAATAATTTCTTTTCTCAAACCATTGTCGAAACACAATCTTCTTATTTGTGTCTCTAGCTAATCAATCATGTTAACTTTGGCTTCATATTGTCTATGGCATTTTGACGCATTTTGGAACAAAACGTTTGCCTAAGCCTGGTTATTTATGGGGTATAGATATGATTAGTGAGAAAAGAAGCAGATAGTAAGAATAGCATTCTTTTGTAATTCAAAGGGAAATGCGTGCCCTAAAGATGCTCGGGGGTCGGGCACACCCCAAGGAGTGATCTCTAATAGTCATTGGGTTTACATCCCTTAAAATCGGAAGAAGGGCATTTAATGACTAATGCTACCCTTGACGCTAATATCCCTCTTTTTTGGAAGATCGTCTTTTTAAGGTACGGAGGGAAGACTTTTTCATCGTACGACTTGTTCTTTTGTAGGGTCGTACTTTAAAGGATTATCCTTAAAATCTGGTGGCTCTCTTATTCTTTGAGCATCCTTTCCAAGCCCTTGTCTGGGCTGTATCCATATCTTTTCATTATATGGGCCACTTTTAAATTGCTAGGAATTCTTTCCATATTTTCAAATGTCTTCTTCAGCCGCATCCATCTAAGGTATGGTGGACGATTTGCTGATTTGAATGTAGTCTTTAGCTTGAACCATGATCAATTGTTGCCTACCACGAATTTTAACTTTCGGTGGAGCGTTGAAGAAATTTCCCTAGCACCGTGAATCCAAGGTCTGCTCAATCTTCCCCTTGGATTCTTTTTTCCTTTTCCTCTTCGTTTTTTTTATTGTTCCTTTGTTTTTAGGAGCATTATCTTGTAGCTCCTTGGATGAATAAAATTTTTTTGCTTATCGTCCTGCCCCTAATGCTGGCTATGTTGAAGATATCTTCATTGATGGGCAATTCTTTTGTGTATCTCAATGGTACAGTTTTATCTGATGTATACGGGGTAAAGACGAGGCATGAATAAACGCAAAGGTGTTATTGCCCCTTCCCTGACATTATCAATTTGGGTATTGACATTTACTTCTTTCTTATTATCTCTTTGTCCCAAATTGAAGGCCTTAGTTTTTTCCTTATGGGGCTGTATCAATTGAGTATTTTTTCTAACAGTCTTTGCATGTCCGGGGAAATGGTCCCCTCCTCACTGTCTGACTCAATCCATTCGCCTTCGGCTTTCAGATCCCGTAGAGAGTTTTCAATCACAGACATGACTGTTTATATGGTCTATATTTGGGTTTAGATTTTATTTGATTATTTTGGAGTGAGAGAGAAAAGAATGAGAAGCATATGAATATTATAAAAAATGCCTCATTGTATTGATCAAAAGAGAAATATGTACAGAGCCCTTTTAATCAAAAGATCTTGCCGCCACGGGCAGAGACCGCAAGAGATGCATCGGAAGCTTTTTATTATTATTTTTTTATTTCTTTTTTTTTTTTAACCAAAAGATGCACAAAATGGGGAATCCTAGTTAGATGGCCTTCTCTACCCAAGCTCACTATTCTGGTTGTGATAGAGGTTTGATGTTTACATTTGGGTCGGGAGCATCGAAAGTAATCCACCCGGCATTCAATAATTCTTGAACCCTATATTTCAGGTTGACGCAATTCTCCACGGAATGCCCAGGAGCACCTGAGTGGTAATCACATTTTTCGTTGAGTTTGTACCAACCTGGGTAAGGTGGATCTTTCTTCTTTGGGGAGATACATGTTAAGAGCTTGGCCTCTAAAAGCCTTGGCAGCAGACTCCCATAAGAGATTGGGATGGGAGTGAATTTCTTCTCTTGTCTGCATGACTGTCCGGCTGATGGTGAAGAGGAAGAAAGAGTAGTAAAGTTCATGGCATTTACACTTCCCTCCTTTTTCTTGCCAAAGGGCTTCTTGAATGATGCGTGGGATTTCTTAAACTTGGGAGGAGATTGAGTATTTTTTACAAGGTGTACATCGGTTACCTCCTTTACATCAAATTTGTATCCCTCTAATGCCCTTAATCTTGTTGAACATTCAAGGACTTGATGTTGCAAATAATGATCATGAAGAATGTTGATTTTGATGATGATCCAAGAGCTTAAAGACTTAGAGTATTGAAGATTGAAGATTGATGATTTCTGTATTGTAATAACTCTGTTTTAGTTTGATTGAGTCTGTAATTATAGAGTCTAAGATAGCCGGTACATAGTCTATAACTTAGAAGCTTCAAAATGCTCAAATTTATCATGCAGGCTCGGCTTTAATCGATTATATAGGGAAATAATCGATTAAAACAATGAGAAAACCATTTTCAAGCATATACTCACTGTTTTAATCGATTAAAACATCAAAATAATCGATTAAAAGGTCAAATAATCGATTATTTCACCAAATAATCGATTAAACCGAGAGGATTGGGTTCTGCGTATTTGGCTCTGTTTTAATCGATTAAAACTCCATTTAATCGATTATTTCGATCTGTTTTTGTTTTTAAATTTCAAATTAACCCTATTTTCGAAAACCCAATTACCAAGAACCCTAGTTTCGAAATCCCCAATTCCTTAACCCTAATTTCCCTACTTAAACTCTGCTTTGGCACTCGAAAAGAAGAACAACTCTTTCCATACAAAAGTTAAGTGTGTGAGTGCCGGAGAAGCTGTTTGTTGCAAGGAAAGGGGGCTTTTGGAAACCTGGTGTGAGGCTAGAAGCGATAAGAATCACTAAGTGGAGTTCTTAGTGGATTGTGTCTTTGTCTCGTCTCTAGGGAAAGTCTGTTCTTCATCTCTTGTGGATTTCAAGAGAGGTGTTGTCTTTACTTTATCTCTTTGATTTGTAATCTGTTTATAACAATTTGTTCTTAGTGACAGCGTTAATCCTCTTTTGAGTGATTAGCAACTGGACGTAGGGTCTTTTGATCCGAACCAGTATAAACCTACTGTGTAATCTTCTCTATTCTTCTCTATTTACATTTACGCAGTTTTTAATCGGTAAAATTTGGGGAAAATTTTGAAAACCTAATTTTTATTAAGAAACCAATTCACCCCCCCCTCTTGGTTTTTTGTCCGACCACGCGAACATTCCGCTGCACGATTCTAACAAGTGGTATCAGAGCTTGCTTTGATAGTCATTCAAACTTTTCGAAAATGGCCGGACAAAATCAAACTTTTGCCGAAGGTGCGTCTATCAACAGACCCCCACTTTTTGCGGGTCAAAATTATCCTTTTTGGAAAGTACGTATGCAAATATTTTTAGAGTCTGTTGATAGAGGCGTTTGGGACGCAATTTTAAATGGTCCATTTATTCCTAAAATTACCGAGAACGGTGTTGACGTTCTTAAACCTATTTCTAGATGGACTGCTAGAAGAAAGTCGAAAAGCACAATTTGATGTTAGGGCTAGAAACATTATTTCATCTCGCTCTAACCCTTGATGAGTTTTATAGAATTTCGGTTTGTAAAAGTGCACGGGAAATGTGGGAAATGCTAAGGGTGACCCACGAAGGAACCGATGACGTCAAAAGAGCACGTAAAAATTCTTTAATCCAAGAATACGAGATGTTCGGATGCAACCCGCGAAACGATTTTCGACGTTCGAAACGTTTCACTCATATTGTGAATCATCTCACCTGGATTAGGTAAAGTATTTGATATTGATGAATTAAATGTAAAAATTTTGAAATCTCTCGGATAGGAAATGGCAACCAAAGGTGACGGCCATCTCGGAGTCACAAAATCTTGCCACTATGTCTATGGCGGCGTTATTTGGAAAGCTTAGGGAGCATGAACTTGACCTTGGAAGACTAAATGAGGAAGAGGGTCAATATCAAAAGAAGAACCTAGCTTTCAAGACCGAGATTTCAAAAAGCAAAAATAAGAAAGAAGAAGAAGAAGACTCCGAAATTGATGAAGAAGAAATGAGTCTTTTTATAAAGAAGTTCACCAAGATGATGAAAGCAAAAGGAAGACATCCTTTCAAAGGTAAGGGAAAGGTAAAAGAAAATTCTTCCATTAATATAAAATGTTTTGGTTGTGGTGAAGCGGGGCATATAAAGACCGAATGCCCAAACAAGAAAAATGATGAACACAAGGGCAAAAAGCAATTCAAGAAGAAAGCATATATTGCTTGGGATGACGAGTGATTCAAATTCAGAATCAAGCGACTCGGAAATTGAAGCAAACATTTGCTTGATGGCAAATAACAACAATTCTTCGGATTTTGAGGTTAGTGATTCCGATTCATCCTCTAGTGAAGAAAATGACCATGATGAATTGCAAAATGCTTATAATGAGTTATTTACTGCATTTATGGATATGAAAAAGGAATATAAAGTTGTAAAGAAGAATCTAAGAAAATCCGAAAAGGAAAATGAGTCCTTAAAATTGAAAATTGCATGTTTAGAAGAAAAGGAGGTAGCCAATACAAAAATAGTATGCTTAGATGAAGATAAGGACTTAGCATGTGCAAAATGTAAAGAGCATGAATATGATATAGATATTCTTAATCATTTGCTTGACAAAGCCGAAAAAGAAATTGATGATCTTAAGAAGAATGAAATGGTATTTGCTCAAAATAATGTAAATCATAGAGTTTCTTTGAAAAAGGGTAAAACTAAAAAGAAAAGAGTATGGGTAGAAAAAGGAACTAGAGCATGTCATGTTAATAATGTATCTTGTTCTAAAACTACTTCAAATGCATGCTTCTATTGTATGAAACAAGGTCACACTTCAAATAGATGTAAAATTAAGCATTTTGGAGTTCCTAAAGGAAAATATGTTTGGGTTCCTATAGTTAAATGAATTGTTTGTCTCTTTTATTTATTCAAAGAAAATGAATCATTTAGTATGTTTTAAACAGAATGATTGGTAAAAACATTTTATCTTTTCTATTGCATGAAGGTTCTTCACTTAAAGATTTTTGCGAAAAGCCTCTAAAATTGTTTTAAACAACCTAAAACAAAGTATTTTTACAAAAGCTTTCTTAAAACATGTTTTTAAGCGATGCAGTTTTGAAAGAACCAAATAAAATCACTTAGAATGGTCAAAGGAGTGTTTTTACAGCATTTTAATCGATACAACTTGTTTTTAATCGATTAAAACCATTTAGAACTCATTTTGACCGATCAGATTTTTATTATGAGCTGATCGAAACGTTTAAATCGATTAAAAACACGTTTCAATCGATTAAAATTACTTAAAGGGTCAGGATGATCGATCAGAATCAAATTATTACCGATCAGAAGCAAATGTAATCGATCAGATTTTAATTATGAGCTGATCAGAAATCTTTCAATCGATTAAAAACACATTTCAATCGATTAAAATCACTTAAAGGGTCAGGATGATCGATCAGATTTTTATTATGACCGGTCAGAATCAGTTATGATCGATCAGATTTTTATTATGACCGATCAGAACTCTTTTAATCAATTAAAAACTCGTTTCAATCGATTAAAACAACTTAAAAACTTTTTCTACACTGCATTTTAATCGATTAAAAGACGTTTTAACAGATTAAAGCTGCACTTTAACAGATTAAAAGAATCTTTTAACAGATTAATTAAACCGGCAGTTTTGAAAATAGTCTATAAAAGCAGTTTTGCTTGAACTTCTTAAAACACCCAAAGAATAGATTGTTTTGCAGTATTTTAAATAGATTATTATGTCTCTAACCTCAAGGACCCAAAAGTTGTGGGGACCTAAGTTTACTATGTTCTTGTTTTGTAGGAAACTTCCAAATCAAAGAAGTCTATGTGGTATCTTGATAGTGGATGCTCAAAACATATGACTTGGGAATAAAACGAAATTTGTAAGTTTCAAAGCCAAAGAACAAGGATATGTGACTTATGGGGATAACAACAAAGGGAAGATTCTCGGAATTGGAAATATAGGTGGTGCAAATACATTGGAGATTAAGGATGTGCTTCTTGTTGATGGATTAAAACATAACCTTCTTAGCATAAGCCAATTGTGTGACAAAGGATTCAAGGTAACTTTTGAAAGCAAATTTTGCACCATACATTTAGTAGATTCCGAAATAGTAGAATTAAAAGGCATTAGGCATAACAACATATATTTGATTGATTTGGATTGTTTATATGAGTCTAGTATAACATGTTTAGTTGCTAAGGAAGAGAATCCTTGGTTATGGCATAAAAGAGCGGCTCATATAAACATGCATCATTTGAATAAATTGATATCAAAAGACTTAGTTATTGGATTGCCTAAATTGAAATTTGAAAAAGATGGATTGTGTGATGCATGCCAAAAAGGTAAACAAGTTAAATCATCATTTAAATCAAAAAATGTGATTTCCACTTCAAAACCCCTAGAATTATTACATTTAGATTTATTTGGACCTTCTAGGATAAAAAGCTTTGGTGGAAATTATTATGGTCTTGTAATTGTTGATGATTTCTCTAGGTACACTTGGACATTTTTCCTAACTATGAAAAGTGAAGCTTTTAAGGTCTTTAGAAAGTTTGCTAAACAAATACAAAATGAGAAAGACCTAAGGATTAAAGTTTTAAGAAGTGACCATGGTGGTGAGTTTCAAAATGAAAAGTTTGAGTATTATTGTGAGGAAAATGGTATATTACATAACTTTTCTGCTCCTAGGACTCCCCAACAAAATGGTGTAGTTGAAAGGAAAAATAGGTCATTAGAGGAACTTGCAAGAACTATGTTAAATGAATCTAATGTTCCTAAATATTTTTGGGCTGATGCGGTTAGTACTGCATGTTATGTTTTAAATAGAATGCTCATTAGGTCAATTATGAAATCTACTCCATATGAATTGTTTAATGGTAGAAAACCTAATGTTGCACATTTGAAAATTTTTGGTTGTAAATGTTTTGTACTAAATAATGGAAAGGACAATCTAGGAAAATTTGATTCAAAAGCCGATGAGGGTATTTTTCTAGGTTATTCTTTAACTAGCAAGGCGTATAGAGTATTTAATAGAAGAACTTTGAATATAGAAGAATCTATACATGTTGCCTTTGATGAGATTGTAGACCTTGGGGAAATCCTCTTGAGTCAAATAAAAGACTTGCAGGTGATGATGAATATATAAGAGAGGCCCTTGATGAATTATACTTGGAAGATAATGTGCCTTCTCAAACTCCTCAATTAGCAAAAGAATGGCAATCACCTAGAGGACTCTCAATGGACAATATCATAGGTGATATCTCAAAAGGGGTAAGAACTAGAAATATGAATAATTTTTGTATGTCTGTTGCTTTTGTGTCACAGATTGAACCTAAAAACATTGAGGAAGCACTTAAAGATGATCAGTGGTGCATAGCCATGCAAGAAGAACTTAACCAATTTGAAAGGAATCAAGTGCGGGAACTAATCCCAAGAGAAGAGTCACATCAAGTTATTGGAACTAAATGGGTATTCAGAAATAAGCTTGATGAAGATGGTAATATAACAAAGAATAAAGCCAGACTTGTTGCAAAAGGCTATTGTCGGGAGGAAGGTATAGATTATGATGAAACTTATGCTCCTGTGGCCAGGTTAGAGGCTATACGCCTACTTCTTGCTTACGCATCTATGATGAAATTTAAACTATATCAAATGGATGTAAAGAGTGCATTTTTAAATGGTTTTATTAAAGAAGAAGTGTATGTAGAGCAACCCCTGGATTTGAAGATTTTAATAATCCTAATCATATTTACAAATTAAAGAAAGCATTATATGGGTTAAAACAAGCTCCTAGATCTTGGTATGAAAGATTAAGTAGTTTCCTAACTGCAAATGATTTTTCAAGAGGAAAAATTGATTCTACACTCGTTTATTAAGAAAGTTAAAGAACATATCTTATTGGTCCAGGTATATGTTGATGATATTATTTTTGGATCAAGCTGATAATTCTTTGTGTGTAGAATTTGCTAAGATTATGCGAGGAGAGTTTGAAATGTCTATGATGGGAGAATTAACATTCTTCCTTGGACTTCAAATCAAGCAACTTAAAGATGGAACTTTTATCTCTCAAACTAAATACTGCAAAGAGATCCTCAAAAAGTTTGGTATGGACACCTCAAAGGAAGCTAACACACCCATGGGAACTTCATGCTATTTAGACAAGGATGAATCAGGTTTGGAAGTAAATCAAACTATGTATAGAGGTATGATAGCATCACTATTATACTTAGCTGCTAGTAGACCCGATATTATGCATTACGTACTGTGTGTGTGCTAGATTTCAAGCTTGTCCTAAAGAATCTCATTTAATTGCA
The DNA here is from genome assembly GCA_963425845.1 of Sphenostylis stenocarpa. Classification (NCBI taxonomy): domain Eukaryota; kingdom Viridiplantae; phylum Streptophyta; class Magnoliopsida; order Fabales; family Fabaceae; genus Sphenostylis; species Sphenostylis stenocarpa. The sequence continues at coordinate 19,191,039 of OY731406.1, forward strand.
GTAAAACATATTTTAAAATACTTAAAAGGAACTACTTGGATTTGGCTTGTGGTATCCGTCTGATGCTTGTATTAGTTTATTAGGATATTCGATGCTGATTATGGTGGATGTAAAATTGATAGGAAAAGCACTAGTGGGACATGTCATTTGTTAGGTTCATCCTTAATATCATGGCATTCTAAGAAACAAGCATGTGTTGCTTTATCTACCATGAAGTTTGAATATATTGCAGTTGGTAGTTGTTGTGCTCAAATTCTGTGGATGAAACAACAATTAGAGGATTATAGCATATATTTAAATGACATTCCATTAATGTGTGATAATACGAGTGCAATCAACTTAACTAAAAATCCAGTAATGCACTCTAGGACTAAACATATTGAGATTAGACATCACTTTTTAAGAGATAATATCGACGAAAGGAAGCTGTAAGATAGAGTATGTAGACACTAAACGTCAATTAGCAGATATATTTACTAAGCCTCTACCCAAGGATAGATTCTATGATCTTAGAAGAGACTTAGGGATACTAGAAATAGCTTAAATTCTGCTTAATTTGAATGATTTTGGATGATTGTTATGATTAAATTCGTGATGCGGGATATTCATAGGTTATAATGTGTAAAAACCTTAAAAACTTAATATAGCCTCCGGAATAATCGATTCTTGGAAGTGATAATCAATTATTTTTCCTCAAAACGTCCAAAACAGGGTATTCTCCTCCGGAATAATCGATTATCTCGTGAAATAATCGATTAAATGCCTCTAAAAATCGATTATTTACTTGGAAATAATCGATTAAAGTTGTCTAATGTAGAGATAATTGATGAATTTTCTTTTGTTATTGTCTTGATGTTGTAAAATATGATGTTTCTTTCATGCTATGATTGAGGGGGAGCTTTCTCTAACTTATGCATATTTTGAGGGGGAGCTCTTATGATTGATGTTGCAGAGTTCTTTTTGATTATAATCAAAATAGGGGAGAAAAATTTAAAGCCTATGATTCAATATTAAATGTTATCCGGTATGTTTAATGTGTTTGTTAGTATGACGGATGAAACGAGGTTATTACAAGGGCTTTAAAAAGATAATTTTGATCATCATCAAAAAGGGGAGATTGTTGAACATTCAAGGACTTGATGTTGCAAATAATGATCATGAAGAATGTTGATTTTGATGATGATCCAAGAGCTTAAAGACTTAGAGTATTGAAGATTGAAGATTGATGATTTACGTATTGTAATAACTCTGTTTTACTTTGATTGAGTCTGTAATTATAGAGTCTAAGATAGCCGGTACATAGTCTATAACTTAGAAGCTTCAAAATGCTCAAATTTATCATGCAGGCTCGGCTTTAATCGATTATATAGGGAAATAATCGATTAAAGCGAGTGAGAAAACCATTTTCGAGCATATACTCACTTGTTTTAATCGATTAAAACATCAAAATAATCGATTAAAAGGTCAAATATCGATTATTTCACCAAATAATCGATTAAACCGAGAGGATTGGGTTCTGCGTATTTGGCTCTGTTTTAATCGATTAAAACTCCATTTAATCGATTATTTCGATCTGTTTTTGTTTTTAAATTTCAAATTAACCCTATTTTCGAAAACCCGATTACCAAGAACCCTAGTTTCGAAATCCCCAATTCCTTAACCCTAATTTCCCTACTTAAACTCTGCTTTGGCACTCGGAAAAGAAGAACAACTCTTTCCATACAAAAGTTAAGTGCTTGTGAGTGCCGGAGAACTGTTTGTTGCAAGGAAAGGGGGCTTTTGGAAACCTGGTGTGAGGCTAGAAGCGATAAGAATCACTAAGTGGAGTTCTTAGTGGATTGTGTCTTTGTCTTAGTCTCTAGGGAAAATTTGTTCTTCATCTCTTGTGGATTTCAAGAGAGGTGTTGTCTTTACTTTATCTCTTTGATTTGTAATCTGTTTATAACAATTTGTTCTTAGTGACAGCGTTAATCCTCTTTTGAGTGATTAGTAACTGGACGTAGGGTCTTTTGATCCGAACCAGTATAAACCTATTGTGTAATCTTCTCTATTCTTCTCTATTTACATTTACGCAGTTTTTAATCGGTAAAATTTGGGGAAAATTTTGAAAACCTAATTTTTATTAAGAAACCAATTCACCCCCCCCTCTTGGTTTTTTGTCCGACCACGCGAACATTCCGCTGCGCGATTCTAACAAATCTCTCCTTTAAGGCAAAAATTCGTTGCTCAGAGACCTCATTGTGGAAGCATTGTTGGTACATTAACTCTGTTAACTGCGCTATTTGTTCCTTTATGACATTATCCTCAGCGGTGAGCATACGGTTCTGCTCCTCTAATTTCTCCATCTTCTTGGCTTTTTGAGCGCGAGTGAGAACAGGTAGAAGACCAGCCACTTTCTAAATGATTTTAACAATTTTTATTATAGCCTTTCATTCCGAATGATTGGCGTGAATAAATATGCCTTAGACAATAGCTATGGTATCTTCTCAAAAGCCTATATTTTAAGGGTACCATACCCACCTTGATGTGCTAACTTCCTTTTTCTAAAGGTTGTCAACATATCTTAGCACACTTATCTCTTCCAGATAAATGCGCTTGGGTCTCTTTTGCTATTGTCTAAGGATATCTAATAAATCCTAAAATGAATGTGTTTATGTATGAGAGATTTATTATAATGATGTTTATGAAGACTTTTCTTAGTGCATTTGTGTTCTCTCTCAGTTTTACCACTTATTGAATGATGTGGTATGAATGATACGACTTTGCCAAGAATCTTTTTATTGCAAAAGGCATTTTTATGGCTTTAACTTGTTTTTATATTTTTTATGACCCTTTATCTCTTCTGTCGGTCAACGTGGCTACTTAGCTTACAAAGAACCTGAAACCAGGCTAGCTTAACTGAAGACTATCCGAGATAAAGTTGGTCTTATATCTTATCACTTTTTGTGATTTTTAGGGTTTTTTATTTTTTTGTTTGTTATATGATTACCCTATGCTAATGCATCAATACAAATGAAGCAAACGAATGCACACACAATTCATTCACCCACGAGCAGAGCCATGCTTATTTAATCACGAGGTAGGGTTTTCCTGCAGAAACGTGCTTGGTTTGGGTGGTTCTACACTGTTCTCACTAAGGCCAAAGGTCCCCAAGGTGCCCCCATTATAGGGACCTCTCAATCTCTCAGTCCTCGGGTCATGCACGGAACTCCGTGGCGACATCCTTAGACCAAAAGAAGAGAGTTATCACCTTGAGTTGGTGGTTTCCGACAACGGTTGTAGCCCCGTGTGCCAACAAGTCGGTCGTATCTGCCACCCACTCCCTATAGGTATTCACTCTTGCCCCCGGGTATGGAGGGACTGTTGTGTGCAAGGGTTTTTGTGTGCAATTTATATTTCAGACAATTTGCAGAAATAATCATACAGCAATTATTAAAGCCATACAATAAAACATACGGGAAAGGGTAAAGGCGTAATTTCAAATCTTTACTTAGTTTGAATTTATCCGTCACTAAATGGGATCAACTCTCTAGCTTCCCCAGTGGAGTCGCCATCTGTCGCCGCCGTCCGTTCCGACGTCCTGGGACATCTCGAACGTTTATGCGAGCGGTCGCGAAAAGATGGTTGAGACTCGCGTTTTTTGTTAAAAATATGTTCATTGCTTCCGAGGCGCTCAACGCTGAACTATCCTCTAATAGAATCAAGGTTTTCGAAAAGGGTTCTTCTGGAGTCGCCACCAATGTTTTTACCATAAACATTGGAAAAGGAGAAAAAGGCATTGATTTTAGAAAACCAAACTTGGCCATTATAACCAGAGTCGGGTAAGGGAGTTAGTTACGTGTGGGGAAGGTATTAGCACCCCACAACGCCCCTTTCGGGTTCCCTATGACGGATTAATTCATTTAAGTTAAGATTACAAGAAATTACGCGATTACCCTTATTTTATTGCATAATGTTAAGAATGGCTATCTACATGATTTTATTTCTTATTGCATACAGAAAGCAATAAATAAAGCAGTAAAAGATAAGAGAATTGAACAGAACCTTCGTAGCAAGCTTTGTATATCAAATCTTGAATCACAAGGATGCGTTTTGGCAATCCTTCACTCTACAAAGACTCTCCTCTCCAAATACAAGATCGACTCGACTCAATTTTACAGAAGAATCGAATGCTGGAATATGATTCCTTAACTGATTGTTACCTTATAAAGGCAATCAGAGAGTTCATTCGAAGAGGGAAGAGGATAGACAAGTACTGGGAGTTGTCTGGTGTGTGGAACAGTGCCAAATGAGCTTCCAATTTATAGTTTTCGCTGCCTGCACCCTTGGGACGCGCGTGCGGAGTGGGACGGCCGTCCGGGTTGGGATGGCCATCCCAAATGACACATTTGCACTCGTCCGGGACCACACGGGAGCTGGGACTGGCAGTCCCATTTGGGACGGCCGTCCCACTTGGCCAGGGAAGGTTGGGACGGTCGTCTCGACCTTGGGACGGCCGTCTCGACCTGTTTTGGCCAGCTTTCGTGTTCTAGGACCCCCGGGAAGCTTTCCTTTGTGTATTCGGACGTCATTTGATGCCGATAAACGTCCGTTGAAGCTTTATCTTCATATAGGAAGTCTTCTTGGCCTTTTACAGAGATGGCAGGCGAGCCTTGTCTTTGTTGTAGGAAGTCTTTTTAGCCTTTATTGAGAAACCGTTTGAACTCCGAGTTAGTTGTAGGAGGTTTCCTTGGTTTTTATTTAAGAAGTCGGGCGAACTTTATCTTCGTGTGAAGTTTCCCTAGCTTTTATTGAGAGGCCGGGCAAAATTAGGGGTCTACATTGATCAAACTAAATATAGAGGTTTGATTGGATCTCTTCTATATCTCACTGCTAGTAGGCCTGACATTATGTTCAGTGTTTGCCTTTGTGCTAGATTCCAGGAAAATCCAAAAGGAATCTCACCTCACTGCTACTAAAAGGATTCTCAAGTATCTTAAAGGAACCATTAATGTTGGACTATGGTATCCTGAAGGTGCCTCTCTTAAACTTGTTGGATTTTCTGATTCTGACTTTGCAGGTTGTAGATTGGATAGGAAAAGTACCTCTGGTACATGCCATTTACTGGGAAGCAGTCTCAGATCATGGCACAACAAAAAAAAAGCATGTATGGCTCTTTCAACTACAGAAGCTGAATACATTGCTACTGGGAGTTGTTGTGCTTAGAGTATCTACCTCAAACAACAATTGAAAGATTATGGGGTGTTTCTCAACACGGTACCTCTGGTTTGTGATAATACTAGTGCAATCAATCTAACTAAAAATCTTATTCAACACTCTAGAACTAAGCATATTGAAATTATACATCACTTTATTAGAGAACATGTCTCTAGGGGTGATTGTGAAATTTTATTCATTGATTCTGATAAACAATTAGCTGACCTGTTCACCAAACCACTGCCTAGAGATAGACTTAATATGCTTAGAACTAAATTAGGAATTTTGGATCTATCTAGTATTGTATGATTGATTCTCTATTATGGTTTTGTGCTTTTTAACAGGTTGATAATATGTTTAATCAATTAGTTGTCTGAAAATTTTGAAATATTTTTCAAACTATGTGTTTTTAATCGATTAAAACTGCGAAATAATCTATTAATTTCCTGGTTCTCAATCTGTGTTCCTGATCCATTGCCAAATTAATCGATTAAATATGTTTCTAATCGATTTATTTCATTAAATCTTTAGCTCTGCATGTTTTCCTTTTGAATTAATCGATTAAACCTTCGAATCAACCGATTCATTTTACTTTTGATAATCTGCTTCTATATCATTAATTGAAAATTAATTGATTATATGGTAAATCAATTGATTAATTTTCTAGGGCTAGTATTGTATGCTTTGCTTTTGATTATTTACTGCAGGTTGAGTTAAGTGCATTTTCAACTGCAAACAACTTCAACTACTCTCTTAAATGTGATGGTTATCCAAATTCACGCTGGAAGACTGTGATTGGAAATCAGAGGTGAAGAAATCTTGATTGATGCAGTTAATCGAGTAAGTTGCAGTACCCATTGTTCTCTCTCTGTATTTTCCATCTTTGACACAAGGAACAGAACTGAGGTAATTTACTACAAGACAAAATTGACTATTCAAAGTAGATGAAGAGTCAAGATTCTCACATTCCTTTTAGTATGCAGTAGTTGTTCAAAAAACCTTGTATTCACTCTTGGAAAAATATTCTCTCTTTTCGTTATTTGGTTCACCTCTCAAACATCATGTTCAAGCGCACCAAATCTGGAAGGAGAAAGTTCAGTAGAGGAGAATCCTCAGCTGCTGTCCAAGAAACATCAGGAGGAGGGCGCATTGAAACCTGGTTCAATGGGAACCAAGAGAAGATGGGGTTATTCATTCACGAAATGAGCATAAAACATATTAATATTCCCAAGATTCTGAAATTCTCGTGGTTGGACGCTGAAGGGTTCAAAGGGGTGCGAAAACTGCTGCAACACTAGAAACTTCAGAAGTTCTTAGAGCTCAATGGTAGAATCTATCCTGATCTTATCAAAGTTTTCTTTACAAACTTGTCATTTGAAGGTTCTACACTTAAAACTCAAGTCAAAGGAGTGGATATTGAGATTACTCCCACTGTCTTGAAAAATGTTGTTTGACTCAAGGATGAAGGTAAAAGTCGCTAAAGGTTACACTTCTGATGTAGAAGAGTTCAACAAAATTCAATATTTTCGTTCTTGTTTAAGAAATAAGCGTGACTCTGTGAGTTCCTTCAACATTGGGAAGCTTAAACTTGAAGAAAGATTACTTGCATTCATAGTGGCCTGGCAGCTTACTCCCAGGGGGAGCAATCATGCAGTACTGTTGTGCATTGGTGTGGGTAACTCAGTGTCTCCGACAATACATGGCTCGACACACAACATGGTTGGTCTCTAAAATGGACCCAATCAAGTACCTCTTTTGAGAAGCCCATTCTGACTGGAAGAATAGCTAGGTGGCAAGTGCTTCTCTCAGAGTTCGACATCGTTCATGTCACCCAGAAAGCTATTAAAGGTAGCCCCCTAGCGGACTATCTAGCCCATGGATCAACAAACGAGTATCAGTCCCTACAGGACGACTTTCCCGATGAACATATCATGCACATTGAACACGAAGAGACCAAAGAAGAGGCATGGACCATGTTCTTCGACGGAGCCTCAAACATGCTTGGACACGGGATAAGAGCTATTTTGATATCCCCTGAAAAGAAATATATCCCCGTAACGACCAGGTTGAATTTTGATTATACTAATAACATGGCCGAATACGAAGCGTGTGCACTGGGAATCCAAGCAGCTATAGATCATGGGGTTACCAAACTCAAAGTTTTCGGCAATTCATCCCTTGTCATCTATCAATTCAAGGGTGAATGGGAAACCCAGAACTCTAAATTAATCCCATATCTAGAGCACATCCGCGATTTAGTTTCGAGGCTGGAAAGCGTCACCTTCAAGTATATTCCTTAGGAGGACAATCAATTCGCAGACGCCCTTGCTACTCTATCATCCATGTTCTCTTTAGATCAAGAACATGAGATGCCAATCATTCAAATCAAGTTGGATGACAAACAAGCTTTTTGCATGGCAGTAAATGGCGAGCACGATCAAAACCCCTGGTATCATGACATCAAGCGATACCTCATGAAGGGCGAATATCCCGAAGGAATTAATGATAATGATAAAAGGACCATTTGTAAGAGGGCTATAGGGTTCACGTTGCTTGGAGAAACCCTCTATAAAAAGAGCTTCAATTCAACTCTATTAAGGTGTGTGGATCATGAGGAAGCCCAAACCTTGATAAAAGAAATTAACAAAGGAGCTTTTGGGACCCACGCACCTGGGTATGTCATGGCAAAGAAAATCTTAAGGACAGGGTATTTCTGGTCAACAATGAAGGCTGATTGTCACCAATACGCTAGGAAATGTCACAAGTGCCAAATCTATGCTGATAATGTTTGTATTTCGTCCGCACCTCTCAACACCCTGGCTACACCATGGCCATTTTCTATGTGGGGCATGAACGTCATCAGACCCATCAAGCCCAAAGCATCTAATGGTCACCGTTTTATCTTGGTGACCATTGACTATTTCACCAAATGGGTAGAGGCAGCATCATATGCGCACGTGACTAGAAAAGTGGTGACCACTTTCATCAAGAAGAATATCCTATGTCAGTATGGTATCCCTCATCGGCTCATTACTGATAATGGGACCAATCTAAACAACAAGATGATGGAGGAATTATGCCAAGATTTCAAAATTCAACACCACAATTCCTCTCCATACCGACCTACGATGAATGGTGCAGTAAAGGAAGCTAACAAAAATATCAAAAGAATCATCCAGAAGATGGTGATAACCTACAGGGATTGGCATGAAATGCTACCCTTTGCCTTGCACGGATATCGAACTTCCGTAAGAACCTCCATCGGGGCCACTCCATTCTCCCTCGTATACGACATGGAAGCGGTGCTGCCGGTAGAAATTGAGATACCCTCCCTAAGAGTTATTATGGAGGCAAAGCTAACAAAATCATAATGGGTCCAGAATCGGTACGACCAACTCAATCTAATCGAAGAAAAATGGTTGGACGCCATATGTCGCTGTAGACCCCTAATTTTGCCCCGCCGCTCAATAAAGGCTAAGAAGACTTTATATCTTAAGATAAAGCTTCGGTGGACGTCTATCGGCATCAATCGACTTCCGAATAAAGAAAGGAAAGCTTCCCGGGAGTCCCAGAACACAAAATCTAGCCAAAACAGTCGAGATGGTCGTCCCAGAAGTCGGGATGGCCGTCCCAGTCAGCCCAGACGGTCGTCCCACATGCCAGACGGCCGTCTCAGCCAGTTTTGTTACTTGGGACGACCGTCCCAGATCCCAGACGCCCATCCCGACCTCTTCAGATGGGCATCCCTATTTTCTGCACCCCAGACGACCGTCCCGAGCTGCCAGGCCAAAAAAACTATAAATAGGGGCTCATTTGAGCATTTTTTCACACCTCAGACACTTATCTTCTCTCCTTCTTTCGAATGAACTCTCTGATTGCCTAAAAAGGTAACAATCGATTAAGGAATATTCTTCCAGCATTCGATTCTTCTTAAAATTTTAGTAGAGTCGATCTTGTATTCGGGGAGGAGAGTCTTTGTAGAGCAAAGGATTGCCAAAACGCATCCTCACAGTTAAAGATTTACAATAAAAAGCTTGCTACGGAGGTTCTTTTCACTTCTCTTCTCTTTTATTGCTTTATGTATGCAATAGAAAATAAAATCATGTAGATAGCCATTTTTTTAATATTGTACAATAAAATAGGGTAATAGCGTAATTTCTCTTAATATTTACTTCATGAATTAATCTATCATAGGGAACCCGAAAGGGGTGTTGTGGGGTGCTAACACCTTCCCCACACGTAACTAACTCCCTTATCTAACTCTGGTTATAATGGCCAAGTTTGGTTTTTTCTTAAAATCAACGCCTTTTTATCCTTTTCCAATGTTTATGGTCAAAACATTGGTGGCGACTCCATAAGAACCCTTTTGCGAAAACCTTGCTTTTATTAGAGGATAGTTCAGTTGTTGAGCACCTCGGAAGCAATGAACACATTTTAAAATAAAATGCGAGTCTAAACCATCTTTTCGCGACCGCTCGCATAAATATTCGAGATGTCCCTAGACGTCAAAACGGACGGCGGTGACAGTCGCGGGCAAGTCTATCAAAAGAAGATTAAAAAAGCCTACGATAAGAAAATCAATCCCCGCGCCTTCCAAGAAGGGGATTTGGTAGTGAAGAAGTTGTTTCCTGCCCAGAAGGACAAAATTGGAAAATGGGCAGCAAACTATGAAGGACCCTTTGTGGTCAAGCGAGCCTTCTCAGGAGGAGCCCTTATCCTTACTAACATGGATGGAGAAGAGCTTTGACATCCAGTCAATTCAGACGCTGTAAAAAAATATTACGCTTGAAGACATTGTTCATGACCTGCCAGGATGAAAACTCGCAAAGAGCGTCCTGGGAAAAAGATAGGGTCCATATTCCTCGCTAGGACACGTCCTAGGCAAAAATTAGAGGGTCATTCAAAAAGAAAAAAAATGAGCAATGATTACCTTAGCCAAAAATCGCAAGCCAACTAAGGTAATACTTTCCTAGAAGCAAGCAGACTACTCAGTCTTCACTCCGAGCTTGAGCATCTCAACTAAAGTAACCAGGAAAAACAGGGAAACAGAAATCAGGGACATGATTATTATAGCCTATACAGTTTAGCCAACCTTGGCTAGTTCTGCTTCTAAATTCCTTTGTAAAACCTTCTAAATTAGAGGATAGTTTAGTTGTTGAGCACCTCGGAAACAATGAACACATTTTAAAATAAAACGCGAGTCTAAACCATCTTTTTGCCACTGCTCGCATAAACGTTGGAGATGTCCCTAGACGTCGGAACGGACGACGGCGACAGATGGCGACTCCACTAGGGAAGCTAGAGAGTTGATCCCATTTAGTGACGGATAAATTCAAACTAAGTAAAGATTTGAAATTACGCCTTTACCCTCTGTTGTATGTTTTATTGTATGGCTTTAATAATTGTTGTATGATTATTTTCTGCAAATTGTCTGAAATATAAACTGTACACAAAAACCCTTGCACACTACAGTCCCTCTATACCCAGGGGCAAGAGTGAATACCTATAGGGAGTGGGTGGCAGATACGACCGGCTTGTTGGCACACGGGGCTACAACCGTTGTCAGAAAACCACCAACTCAAGGTGATAACTCTCTTCTTTTGGTCCAAGGATGTCGACACGAAATTCTGTGCATGACCCAAGGACTGAGAGATTGAGAGGTCCCTATAATGGGGTCACCTTGGGGACCTTTGGCCTTGGTGAGAATAGTTTAGAACCGCCTTAACCAAGCACGTTTCTGCAGGAAAACCCTACCTCGAAATTAATGTGACTCTGCTCGTGGATGAGTGAATTGTGTGTGCATTCGTTTGCTGCATTTGTATTGATGCATTAGCATAGGGTAATCATACAACAGACAAAAATAGTAAAAATCCTAAAAAACCATAAAAGTGATAAGAATAAACCAACTTTATCTCGGACAGTCTTCAATTAAGCTAGTCTGGTTTCAGGTTCTTTATAAGCTAAGTAGCCACATTGACTGACAGAAGAGATAAAGGGTCATAAAAAATATTAAAAACAAATTAAAGCAATAAAAATACCTCTTACAATAAAAGGATTTTTTTTTTTGACAAAGTATTATTATTCATACAATATTTGCTCATAAAAATAATAAGAGAAGAAAATAGGACTCTCTTCATCAAAATCCATAAACATTCATATAGATAGTTTCCTTTTCAAGAAAAAACCAAGAACTATCATGTATCATACTAGGAATAAAACATGATAATACTTAGAAAAAACAAACACTTGCATGCATGCATTTACAAAGACTCATCCTCATATCATGCATTTTCATTTCTTTTAGATAATGGAGGGATCCAGTAATAGACAGTTAAAGAAAGTTGAAATCCTTCTATGCTGTGTAGAGAAGATAAGGCAGTTGTGTACATATATGCCGCCAGAGGTCAATGTTAATTTTGAGAAATCTTATGGAAGGATTCTTGACCTCCTGAAAGTCAGCATTGATCCTATCGTTGTTAGAGCATTGGTCCACTTCTGGAATCCCGACCTGCACTTCTTTGAGTTTTCGCAGTTCGATTTAGTACCAACCTTAGAAGAATATGAACTCATGGTTAGATGGCCTCAGTCAGTTGGAGTCTATGTCTGCTCAGGAGTATATGTCGTTGTGAATAAAGTTGCTACTATTATATTATTGCCTCCTCATCAATCCATCCCAGAGGTAAAAGGGAACATCCAAGGTTGGAAAATGTCAATAATAGAAGACCATTTAATCTCTTTGGTTGAAAAGAAAGATTGGTCAACCTTCAACAAAACTCTAGCATTGACAATGTTCAGAATCATACTATTCCCATTTCATGTGAACGTTGTGGATCATGCTGCAATAGATGCATTCTTTGCCTGGGATGTATACTCTAAGAGTCCTATACCTGCAATTCTTGATGATACCCTGCTTTCAGTAGATTTTTGCCGATAGAAACAGGGGAAAACACTTAGATGTTGTACTTCATTACTATATGTATGGGGCATTACTCACTTCTACGCTTCAAGCTACATGGGCACATTCCCTGATCCTTTAAGGAGCTTTTTGAAAATCCCTCTTCAACATCATCAAGCTTTAGAATGGAAAACCGAGTTAGAAAACTGGAAAATAGAGCATGTATCATGGGTTTGCCCTTGGTTCCGATCCGGTTATATTCTTATACGATGCGGAGATTACCTGAGCATACCACTACAAGGCCTTAGGGGTTGCATAGCTTACTCTCCCAAGATGGCTATGAGACAACTAATGAGAACCCAGACAGTGCCAACTCAAGAAGAGCTCAGAGGGCTGAGTCTATGCCATTACTCCCATAACTTTGAAGAAGTATCCGCAGTCCAGAAAGCATGGGAAAGACCAGTCTATATAGGAGATAAAGAACTCGGAAAGGTTTAGGTATCTACGTCCCATGAATATGAAGAATGGAGGAAAAGTAGAAGGATACCCCAACCATCTGCTTCATTCACTACAATAATAGTTAATGAAGAGCTACAATTACAGGTCAATGACTTAAATAAGAGGGTAGAAGTAATGGAAGCTCAGTTGGGGGCTTTTGAAGAGAAAGAACAAGAATCAACCCTTATAATAGATGGTTTAAAAAGGCAGTGTAAAAAGAAGGACCATGAAATAGAGCGCCTTAAGAATGATTGTGCTGATTACCAAAATTCTCCGTTTTTGTCAACACTTACTTCAAAGCATTGTATAGAAGGATGAACACTTTCTAGATAAAACAAAAAGGATTATCCTTAAACTGTCTATTGCATTCGTAAGTTGCATACATTCATACATCCCTCCTTATTTTAAATAAAAGATAATAAAAAGAAAGGATTAATTGATGTGCTTTCCACAAATCAGAATAAATGGAAAAGAAGCCTTTCGTCATCAAAATCTCTACAACGATCGATAGATCCAAAGATGATAATTGTCGCCGCCATCAAAACGAGGCGGTCGGAGCGACGCGATGGTTTTTTCAATCCTCTTTGATTTTCGCATTTTTTATGGGTGGGTACAACGTCCTTAGGTTGTCCGATAACCGGGCTAACCTAGAGACGAGGTTTTCGAAAAGTGTTCTTGGGTTGTCCGATGACCGGGCTAACCCAAGAACGGTTTTTGAAGGGTTCGTGGAGTCGCCACCGATGTTTTTACCGGAAACATCGGAAAAGGAGTTTAAAAGGCGTTGGTTTTCGAAAACCAACTTTGGTCATTAGAACCAGAGTTGGGTAAGGGAGTTAGTTACGTGTAAAGGAAGTGTTAGTTCCTTTACGACGCCCCTTTCGGGTTCCCTATGATAGGCTGGCTACTTTGGATAAATAATTAAACTGGAAAATTGCGCTTTTACCCTTTTATTATGCGGTATTTAAAGATTATGACTACATGGCCCTAGCGTCTATTGCATAATTTTAAATGAAAGCGGTAAAATTAGAAAGAGAGAGGATGCACCTCCAAAGCAAGCTTTTTATATTTCTCTTTAAAGAGTGGGTGCTTTTTGGCAACCCTTCACTCTACAACTCTCAGAAACTCCGGAAATGCCTCGGAGGGATTCTAAAGAAGATTTAGAACGCTCAATTTATGCCTAGAGACACTCAGAAACTCCGGAAATGCTTCGGAGGGATTCTAGAGAGAGAATATCTAGAGAGAAGGAGGAGCTACTGTGCTTGGTGTGTTGAAATGAGGGGAGGGAGCCCCTATTTATAGGTTTTCACGCCTGACAATGGCGAGACTGCCGGTCTCGTCTAACAAGGTCGAGACCGCCGTCTGGAAAATCCAGACCGCCGTCTCGACCATGCAGGGGGTCGAGACCGCCGTCTGGAAAACCCAGACCGCCGTCTCGACCTTTGCAGTGGCGAGACTGCCGTCTGGACAAGTGAGATGGCGGTCTCGTCCCTGGCATGAGGCGAGACGGCGGTCTGGTCTTCCCAGACGGCGGTCTCATCCCTTCAGGCGCGAGAACTTTATTTTTCGGGCCAAAAAACCCTCCTATCTTAGTACGGGGGCCTAATAGTCTCTCCTAGTGGCTTGTTAGGCTTTGGCCGTCTTCAAATAGGAAGCTTTCTGGCTTTATTTGGAGGCCGGGCAAGATTTGGGGTCTACAGCTGCCCCCCCTTTACCCGACCAGTCGACTGCTGGCCTTTTGTGCCAAGGTGATCGACTGGAGGGTAAAGAAGTTGACCCTCTTGCCGGTTACCCTTCGGATACTCCGTCTTTGCGGCGGATGATCTTCCGGGGAAATGTTGTGTTGTGCGCTTACGGGATGCTCCTTCGACGCGGTAGCCGACCCCTTCGGGCGATGAGTACGAACCCCCATCCGGTTTGACGAGTACTAACCCCCGCCCGATAAGCCCCCTTTTGTAAGGCTCGATGAGTTTACACCCCCATCCGGTGTTTGACGAGTACGAACCCCGCCCGGTAAGCCCCCTTTTGTAAGGCCTAATGAGTTTACACCCCCATCCGGTGTTGTGCCTCCGGATGCTCCATCTTGCGGTAGGCGATCCTTTGGTTGACGAGTACGAACCCTCGTCCGGTTTTGGTGCCTCTGGATGCCCCTTCTTGCAGTGGCTGATCCTTTGGCAATGGTGGCGTCTTACTGATTCTGACCATGCGCCGTTGACTGGGGAGTGATGTTGGTAGATGCTCTTGGATTTCTTGGATGGTCGTCCAGGCTGCTCCTGGGGACTTTGTTGTTTGTCCATCCAGCTTTGTTGGTTGCTGGGGATTCTTCGTGATTATCCGACCCTTGTTGGCTGGTCGGGTTATCCCTCTTTGTGTTCGACTCTTGGTAGTCGAAATTTTGTCGGTTAAGGTAGTTGTTTTGTTTTAATCCTGCCTTTTTTCTCGCGGTTCTATCTCTTTTTTCTCGCGATTTTGGATTTTGGCTTTTTTGAGCGTATGCCTTTTCTCTTTTAAGTTTTTTTGTCATGCTGACTTTTGTAAAAGAAGGCAAAGAATGCATGGAATAAAATTTTATTCATGGAAAATTTTACAACAGCTTTTATTTTAGATAAATGCAGCCCCTAAGGGTTGTCATCAGGGGAATCGGGGTAAGGGTACTGTTTGTACACGTGGTATCGGAAGTCTACTTGCTCTTTGACTTCATCACGGTAGTCTTCCTGGAATGTCGTCCATTCCTGCCGCAACCTCTGCTGCTTCTGGTAGATCTCGTCTTGGCGAGCTTCATAGGCTTGTTGGCGAGCATCGTGGTCCTGTTGCCACTGGGTCTGCTGCTCTCGCCACACTGCTATTTGGCTGAACTGCTGGCTCAGATCATTCATGTGTTGGTGCATGCCAGCAAAGTCGTCCGTGTACAGTGGTGGTTGTTGCTGCTGCTGCTGCTGGGAGCCGGGAGACGTGGGTATATCCTGCATCGCCACTAGCCCCTGGATGTCCAGCTCGAAGTCCAGGGAGGGGTGCAGGGCGAACTAGTGTCCCCTACATATCAGCATCCCCATGCTGACCAGCATTGGCCCATTGATGGGCTCGGGTCGGAGGTTGCGGGCCAGCTCTTCCCGGTCAGGGCACCCCATTCTCTCTGCCAGAGGAGTGATGAGGGGAGCTACGAGGATGGCCCCCGTGGATCTACTCCCGAAGTCTTTAAGGGCTCTCAGGAGCAAGTACCCGGGGTTGCAGCGCCGTCTCTGGTGCATGCAATAGAGGACGAAGAGATCAAGGAGAGATATCTTACCTTGGCTCTCCTTCCTCCCATGGATCGTGCCTGCCAGCAGCTGTGGCAAATGCGGAGCGCTGGGTGCAGTGCGGAGCCTCTCATTAAGGTGGGCAGCGTGGTTGCTCCTGTGAGGTCCCGCCACATGTCCGCAGAGGTGAGGTTGGCGGGCCGAGAGTAGATGGCCTCTCGGTATTCCCGGGTTAGTGCTTCCTCGGGCTGGATGAATCCAATGGCCACATTGAATTCCTCCAGGGTGGTGGTGTGGTATTGCCCGCCCATGAAATAATTGACCATTTTGGTGGGCTGCATGCCTGAGGCCATGGAGGGGATCTCAATGAGGGAGACGGAGGCCAGGAATTCCTGTACTGCTTGGGGGTACACATATGTGGGTGGGGGTTGTAGCAAAAAACCCCACCCAATGCTGTCAATGTGGGCCCTGACGTCCTCCTCCCATCCAAATTCGGCTAGAATGCCGAAGTCCAGTGTTAGCATGGAGTGCCACTGGTAGCTCCTAATATTGTCCAGGCGGGCCTGGTGCTGTGGTGATAGCTAAGAAGGATCTGGGGGAGGCGGTGGTGCCGAGCTACTAGCACCGGCGGTGCTCCTTCGCTTCTGGAGGCACTTCGCTCGAACATCTTGAGCGGGGAAGGCTTGGAGGAATAGAATGAGAGTTTTGGAGGCTCGGAGGCTTAGGAGGCAAGGAGAGTTGTGAGGAAACCCATCCAGGCACGCCCCTTATATAGGAAATTTTTCCAGGTCGAGACCGCCGTCTGGGAAGTCGAAACGGCGGTCTCGTTGGGGTTGCTGGTCGAGACGGCGGTCTGGAGATTCCAGACGGTGGTCTCGATTTTTCCTAAGTCGAGACGGCGGTCTGGAGTTTCCAGACGGCGGTCTCAACTTTGCATAAAACGAGACGGCGGTCTGGTTTCCCGAGACGGCGGTCTCGATCTGCAGGGGAATCGAGACGGCGGTCTGGAATGTCCAAACGGCGGTCTCAAATTTCTGGTTTTTTTTTTTTTTTTTTTGAGTAAGAAATAGGACCTGGTTCAAAAACATTTTATGCATGCAAATGTTTTTATGTTTGATGCCCTTTAATGCCTATTTTAATTAGTTTTTCAGAAGGATTTAACCAACGTGTCTTGTTGTGCTGAAAGCCTTCTGATTCGCTGTGTTTACCTTTGGTTGTACCATGCCGGGTTTCTTGTGACCGAAGGGTAATTTCTTTCTTTCTCTTTTTCTTTTTTCTTTTTTTTTTGTTTTTTTTTTGTAGAGCACTTTTGTCATGTAGTGTCCCTTTTTCCTTGCTTTAGGGATTTCAATCCTCTTGTTGACTATACGCCTCCATATTCCCAAATTAATTACTAGAATATTGTCGTGAGGGTCAAGAGAAAAGAAGTAAAGGGGTAAAAATCAATGGTTTGTGTTTTAGAGGGTTGATTTTTTTATTGATAAAAGGATCTGTAAGAATGGCTGGCTATGGTTAAGCCTGGGTGTTTAAGCTTTGTCTAAGCAAACATTTTTCCTTTCTTCTTTTGTGTATTCGCGCTCTTTGGTCTCATCTCCATTGCTTTTAAATGGCCAGCTGATTTCCCTAGATCGCCCTTTGGGTTTTCGAACTACGATACTGTGTATTGGCCCTAACTTTTGTCTAGGTTCCCTCTCTTGTAAAATTTTGGAGAAATCCTAGTGGACCTTATTTGTAACCCTAACTTTTGCCTAGGCTACCCTTTATTGTTGTTCGGGTATCCTACCGGGTCGACCCTATCTTTTGTGTAGCCCCCTTAGTGGGTTTCCTACCGGGTAATTTGCCCTTTTCTTTGGCCTTTGGATTCTCTGGGCTTTTTTCTTTTTTGTGGATTTATTTTTTTTTTTTTTTGTTCACAGTATTGGCGAAGCGTGACTTTCTTTATGGCTTAGGTGAAGTCTTTATTTTTATGTGCTTCTAATCAGCTAACTTGATGGCAATAGCAATGTTAAATGTTGATTATTTGGAAGCGCTTTTTATTCTTCTTTTCTTTTTATGTTTACTTAGACAGGGTTATTTATGTTGTCCAGTCAGAAGTAGAAAGAAGAGAAGCAGATAGAAAGAATCATTCTTTATTAATTAATAATGGAATATGTGCCCTGAAATTCCCGGGGGTCGGGCTCGCCCCGGGGGATAATCTCTAACAGTCATGGGGTTTACATCCCTTAAGCAAAGAATGTTAGAAAAGTAGTTTTAGATCAAGAGGGGGGGTGAATTGATCTTTGATAGTTTTTCGCAAATCACATATTATCTAATTCGAAAATTAAGTTTACTAATCTATTCTTGAATCACGAAGCAATCAATCAAAATAAGCGCAGCAACTGAATTTAAAGAGAGAAAGGTTAAGAAAGATTTCACCGGTATTTTATACTGGTTCACCCAATACCAGGGCTACGTCCAGTCTCCAGCCAAATTCTAGCTGGGTTCCACTAGATTAAATGTTTTATAGATTCAACAATCTTACACCTAATCTAACACAAGAACCAAATTCCAGTTCCTACACTTAACCTCTCCACCAAGAACCAAATTCCAGCTCTTGATAACCTCTACAACCAAATTCCGATTGCGAGAGAAACCGAGTGCCCAAATTCCAGGCACCACACGAGTACAAGAACCAAATTCCAGTTCATGTACTCAACCTCTCCACCAAGAACCAAATTCCAGTTCTTGATAACCTCTACAACCAAATTCCAGTTGCAGAGAAACCAGGTGCCCAAATTCCAGGCACCAAACCTTTCACCAAGAACCAAATTCCAGTTCTTGATAACCTCCACAACCAACTTCCGATTGCGAGAGAAACCAAGTGCCCAAATTCTAGGCACCAAACCTTTCACCAAGAACCAAATTCTAGTTCTTGATAACCTCCACAACCAACTTCCAGCTACGAGAGAAACTTGTGCCCAAATTCCAGGCACAACACAATACAAAAGAATGAAAAAGAATTTACAAAGAAGAAACTAGAAAGCTCAAACCAGTTTATCCAAATCGCAGAGAGTTTCTTCTTCAAAAGAATGCAAGTTGCCTCAAGAAAGATTTTCAAAATAACTTCAAAAAATTGTTGCGAATCTTTCTTGAAAAAGTTCTAAGGTTTGCTTGAATGATTGCTTAAGGATGTGTAAAAGCCGATATTCAAAGTCTCGTTTAAAAAGTTCAAGCAAAAGCTGTTTTTAAAGAGTAATTTCAAAAACTCGTCGCATTAATTAATCTGTTGAAAATTTGTTTTAATCTATTGAAATAGTCGTTTCAATCTGTTAAAAGTCCTTTCAATCCATTAATGCGTTCTTGATTCTTTAACGAAATTGTTTTAGCTGATCTTGCAACGGATATATCAATTAAAACACTTTACAAAACTTTTCTAAGTTTGATTCAATCGATTGTTTCGTGTTTTAATCGATTGATATACTGCAAAACTTTCTTATAAAACTTTTCAAGTTATTTTAACTGATAAAAATAAGTTTTAATCGATTAAAACTCTGTACAAAATTTTTCCAAGTTGTTTTAATCGGTTGAAACGCGTTTTAATCGATTGAAACTCTGTACAAAAATTTTCAAAGTTATTTTAATCGATTGAAATGTGTTTTAATCGATTGAAACAGATCTGATCGGTCATAATTCAATTCTGATCGATCATAACCAACTCTAATCGGTCATAACTCCATTCTGATCGATCATTCGAACCCTTTAAGTGATTTTAATCGATTGTAACGTGTTTTAATCGATTGAAATAAGTTCTGATCGCTCATATTTAAAATCTGATCGGTCATAATGGTTTCTAAAGGGTTTTAATCGATTAAAAGTAATTTGTATCGATTAAAATACTGTAAAAACATTTCTTTGAACATTCTAAGTGATTTTAATCGGTTCTTTCAAAACTTTATCAGTTAAAACATGTTTTAAGAAAGCTTTTGTCAAAATGCTTTGTTTTTAATTGTTTAAAACGATTTTAGAGGCATTTCGCAAAATCTTTTAAGAGAAGAAACTTCATGCAGCAGAAAAGATAAAGTGGTTTTACCTAAGCCTTCTGTAGACACACTAAATCTTCTAACTCTATTATCTGAGTGACTTGTTGACCGTTGCAATGTTGACTTCCATCTTTGACTTCATCTTTGACTTTATTTCAAAGTAGCCTTTTGACTTCACCTTTGACTTCATCAAATCAATGAGATCTTTGCTAAGATCACTTTCAGTCTCCCCCTATTTGATGAAGACAAACACCATTTTGAAAAAACAAACTCTGCAAAAGAAGTCACTTGATAATACAATTTAGTGAGAAATATAAAATTGTATTAATGTTCTATTTCTCCCCCTAAAACTTATTTCTCCCCCTAAAATGATGCTCTCTTAATGTATGAGTTATTTTTCTAAATTTATCCTCAAGTAAAGCAACTATTTCTCCCCCTTTTGACTTCATCAAAAATAGGGAATAGAAGAGAAATAATAAAAAATGTAAGATTTGAAATGTGCTCATGTTTTTGAAAATAAAAAGGAAATCAATATTTTACTCATGAAAAGAATCAATTAAAGTTGATTCAAGCTTATCTCCATTAACACGTTTGTAATGAATACAATTAACACGTGTAAAGATAAGGGAATCACGCTTTAGTAGCATGTTACAGGAACAACCATTAACTAAAGCCTTTAATCTTTCTTTCCAGAATAAAAATCGATTAAAAACAGAACATAATCGATTAAAATGTTTTTGATAAATGATTTGAATCGATTGAAAGAAGGGTTTAATCGATTAAAACATGTAAGAATTTGAAAACATGAAACTTTAGTGCAATTAATCGATTATTTCGACTTTTAATCGATTAAAAAAAATGTTGTATAAGTTCATTTAATCGATTAAAAAGATGTTGTATTGATTAAAACAATCAGTTTTGAAAATGAAGTAATGTTTAATGCATATTTTGTAAAACTGATCATCTAGAAGGATGTTTAACAATACTAACAACTACATTGATTAAATCTTAACTAATAGATCCATCAACATCAGAATAAAATCTTATTTAGCTAAAGCTCTCAGGGATCTATTTAAATTCTATCTAGATTTTCCTGTTTCAACTTTAAACCTACATTATATAAATCAAGGCTAAAAATATTGTTTCTATTTAATAACCAGTGATACTACAAATCATAAATTGAAATTAGCATCAAAAGAGATAAGATATAAAGTAAAAGTAAGAAGGGACCCTTTTTATCCACCAATCTTTAATTATCCCAATTTCTCTGGTTTAGTTGCAAATCCTCCAGTTTGGTGTAAATGGATTTGTTCTCATTTCCCTGATTATTTGTGTCAGATGCCAAAATACGTGACTCAGTCATTTGATCCCCACTAATATCAAAAGATAATAGACTTTACTTTTTGCTGGAACCAATTTTGCTCTTATCAACTATTGAGATAGCAACAGCTGTCTTTCCTGTATCAGTAATAGACACAGAAACTTTTCCTGAAAAGGAATCATGGCATTTATTGTTACTATTTTCTGCATTACAGTCCACGGTTGTCCTTTCAATGAAATTAGATGTTCTTTTAGAAACTACTATAAATCACATGAATCACATGCGAATAATGTATTGAGATTAGAATCTCCTTCCATAGTAGCCAACCCATTATGAACCCTGCTGTTATCACTATCTAGGCAAAAATAACTGCATTCTTATCAATGTAGTTAGATAAGTGTTATTCTCACTTTCAGTGAACCAGTCATCATTATCTTTGAGGAATGAATCATCTTTAACTTTGTTGTTTCCAGTGGTATCATATACTGGAACACTAGTGATTAACTAAAACTTATTCTGGTAGAGTGGGCAAAGATTAGTAATGCATACACAGCAGAACTAGTGATGACGAGTAATCCAGAGCTTTCACCAAATTTGCCTTCAGCGAGGAACAAATCAACGAGTATAAAATTGATCCCTGTACACACATTCGCTGTGCCACGTTATTCACTTCTTGAATTTCTGTCCCAGATTGGTTCCCTTACAGTGTCACCTCATGACATTGATCATTAAAGCGAATTATCAAAGTTGCACAATTCCAATGAATTTCACCAAGAGTCTTGAACTAATGCATGTCCAAAATTATTTCAAATATATTGCTAGGTAATATCCAGAAATCAAATGTAAACGTGTGTCCAATTTATCTGATCATACTTCTTAGTAATCAACAACTTATTATCGAAGCGAATATTAGTTACCACGCAGACATTTCATGTAAAGTATTTAGGAGAAATGTAGACATCTACAGTTTGAATTGAGCCAATGAAAGAAAATTCGGCATTATTCATGATTGTCTTGCCATTATTTAAGGTCTGAAAGAAACTAAATTCTCTAGTGAAACCATGGATTTACGTGTTGCTTCGATCACGTTTGCAGCGAGAGAATTGAGAGAAGATTTTGAAAATATGAAAACGAGAAGAAAGATGATAAGTTGAGAAATTGATAAGTTCGAACCTGGTTTGATGATTCGGGACGATGAGTACTGCGACTATTGGGAATATATTTTAAACATATTATGCAGATTCGATTATCATAAAACCTTGGGTTTCGACTTGCTTTTGCGAGACCAAATTTCATTTGGATGTTTTGAAAATGATTTTCAGGAACAAATTGATTAAACAACAAATTATCCTATTAATTTGATCCTTAATATTCGGTTTGAAAATGCAATAGTAAAATGATAGATTAATACTTGAAAGAATCGATTGTTTACATACTTGAAAGAGATTTAGAAGATGATACCAGAATTTAAATCGATTAAATTTGATACCTTAGTGATTTTAGTTGATATAAATTCATTCTAATCGATTAAAGCAGTTAAACTCAAATCCGAGAACATTTTAATCGATTGATTCGCATTTCAATCGATTAAAACTGCATACGGACATATTTATTAATATCTTACGTAAGTTATTTTAATCGATTAATACTTGGTTTATATCAATTAAAACAATCAGTTTAGGAAAAACAGAACCTGATTTCGCAGCTCTGATCTTCAAGGGATTCCCAGACTTGTTCCTGCAAAACAAATTAAGAATTTTTCTGGTAACCTTTATAGTTACTGGGTCCTGATCAGGTTATTTGAAAGGAATTAATTTTTGGAACCCATTTCATTCTACCTTTGGGTACGGCATATTTCTTAATTCTGCAATATTTAACGAGTGCCCTTTTTTCATACAGGTAAAAGCATTTAATAAATGGAGATGAAACTGTTTTACTATATGCAAAATAATTTTTGAATGCTCTGGTTTTCTTTCCAATAGATGGTGTATAACCTATGCCACCACGTTCAATAACTAATTTTTGGGAATTAAGTATCCTATCAAGATTATTCTTTCCTTGTGCTAATTTAGATGAAGTTTTTACTAGGTATGATACTTGTTTACGTAACTCAGGACAGTTTTTGCAATTTCCAACATTACACATGCAATCGAGTTATTATTTAATTCTAACTTTTCATTCTTGGTTTCTTCATCAATTATTTTCTTTTCAAGAATAATGATCTTGTTTTCTAATATCCTATTCATGCTTTTCAATTTATTGTTTTCAGTTTCTAATTTTTTTGCTACTGCATGTATTTCAAAGAAGGCATCTTGTAATGAGCTATAGTTCATAGATTCAGAACTTACACTTGGTATTTAGTGATTCGAGTTGACCATCAAGCATATTTACGGTGCTTCTTCATAGGTCTTTTCAAGGATCTTCCACATTTGTGCAGCGGTTTGACGAGTGTGCAATCCCGAAAAGATCATTTACGTTAAGGGCGGATAAGATGATATTCTTGGCAACACAATCATCTTGGATTACGTTAGCAATATCGGTTTCTGTTCAATAACATTCCAAGCATTTATACTAACAGATTCAATGAAGATTTTCATCCTTATTTTCCAAAATAGGTAATCTGTTCCACACAATAGTGGAGGTCTATCAATGTATGCTCCGTCAGAAAATGCCATGGATCGAAGTAACTTGAGTAACTTTCAAGCACCTCACTCTGATGCCAATTGTTAGAAAAGTAGTTTTAGATCAAGAGGGGGGGTGAATTCATCTTTGATAGTTTTTCGCAAATCACATATTATCTAATTCAAAAATTAAGTTTACTAATCTATTCTTGAATCACGAAGCAATCAATCAAAATAAGCGCAGCAACTGAATTTAAAGAGAGAAAGGTTAAGAAAGATTTCACCGGTATTTTATACTGGTTCACCTAATACCAGGGCTACGTCCGAGTCTCCGACCAAATTCTAGTCTGGGTTCCACTAGATTAAATGTTTTATAGATTCAACAATCTTACACCTAATCTAACACAAGAACCAAATTCCAGTTCCTACACTTAACCTCTCCACCAAGAACCAAATTCCAGCTCTTGATAACCTCTACAACCAAATTCCGATTGCGAGAGAAACCGAGTGCCCAAATTCCAGGCACCACACAGTACAAGAACCAAATTCCAGCTTCATGTACTCAACCTCTCCACCAAGAACCAAATTCCAGTTCTTGATAACCTCTACAACCAAATTCCAGTTGCAGAGAAACCGAGTGCCCAAATTCCAGGCACCAAACCTTTCACCAAGAACCAAATTCCAGTTCTTGATAACCTCCACAACCAACTTCCGATTCGCGAGAGAAACCGAGTGCCCAAATTCCAGGCACCAAACCTTTCACCAAGAACCAAATTCCGAGTTCTTGATAACCTCCACAACCAACTTCCAGTACGAGAGAAACTTGTGCCCAAATTCCAGGCACAACACAATACAAAAGAATGAAAAAGAATTTACAAAGAAGAAACTAGAAAGCTCAAACCAGTTTATCCAAATCTGCAGAGAGTTTCTTCTTCAAAAGAATGCAAGTTGCCTCAAGAAAGATTTTCAAAATAACTTCAAAAAATTGTTGCGAATCTTTCTTGAAAAAGTTCTAAGGTTTGCTTGAATGATTGCTTAAGGATGTGTAAAAACTGATATTCAAAGTCTGTTTAAAAAGTTCAAGCAAAACTGTTTTTAAAGAGTAATTTCAAAAACTGCTGCATTAATTAATCTGTTGAAAGTTTGTTTTAATCTGTTGAAATAGCCGTTTCAATCTGTTAAAAGTCCTTTCAATCCATTAATGCGTTCTTGATTCTTTAACAGAATTGTTTTAGCTGATACTGCAACGGATATATCAATTAAAACACTTTACAAAACTTTTCTAAGTTTGATTCAATCGATTGTTTCGTGTTTTAATCGATTGATATACTGCAAAACTTTCTTATAAAACTTTTCAAGTTATTTTAACTGATAAAAATAAGTTTTAATCGATTAAAACTTTGTACAAAATTTTTCCAAGTTGTTTTAATCGGTTGAAACGCGTTTTAATCGATTGAAACTCTGTACAAAAATTTTCAAAGTTATTTTAATCGATTGAAATGTGTTTTAATCGATTGAAACAGATCTGATCGGTCATAATTCAATTCTGATCGATCATAACCAACTCTGATCGGTCATAACTCCATTCTGATCGATCATTCTGACCCTTTAAGTGATTTTAATCGATTGTAACGTGTTTTAATCGATTGAAATAAGTTCTGATCGCTCATATTTAAAATCTGATCGGTCATAATGGTTTCTAAAGGGTTTTAATCGATTAAAAGTAATTTGTATCGATTAAAATACTGTAAAAACATTTCTTTGAACATTCTAAGTGATTTTAATCGGTTCTTTCAAAACTTTATCAGTTAAAACATGTTTTAAGAAAGCTTTTGTCAAAATGCTTTGTTTTTAATTGTTTAAAATGATTTTAGAGGCATTTCGCAAAATCTTTTAAGAGAAGAAACTTCATGCAGCAGAAAAGATAAAGTGGTTTTACCTAAGCCTTCTGTAGACACACTAAATCTTCTAACTCTATTATCTGAGTGACTTGTTGACCGTTGCAATGTTGACTTCCATCTTTGACTTCATCTTTGACTTTATTTCAAAGTAGCCTTTTGACTTCACCTTTGACTTCATCAAATCAATGAGATCTTTGCTAAGATCACTTTCAAAGAAAAAGATTTCCTAATGACTAGGGTGGCTCTTGACGCTTGCACCCCTCCACTTCGGAAAATTTGCTTGAGTGTGCGAAGGGGAGACTTCCCTTTTCTCCCTTCTGTGCGGCCCTTAGTAGGCTCATATCCTAGGCCATATTTGCAAGGATTGTCTTTGAATTCTGGGGGTTCCCTCATGCCTTGGGAATCTGCCCCCAGTCCTTGGTCAGGATGGTAGCCATGCTTCAACATCATGCGGGCTACTTTTGTGTTTCTGGGAAGTCGCTCTATGCTGGAAATTTCGAGCACTTGAAAGGATGTTTCAAGGGCCTCTTCAGCCGCATCCACATAAGGTTGGGTGGACGGTCCACTGATCAGGATATCGTCTTCTGCTTGGACTGTGACCAGTTTATCGCCCACTATGAACTTGACTTTCTGGTGGAACGTCGAAGGTACTGCCTTAGCGTCGTGAATCCAAGGCTCGCTGAGGAGACAGTTGTATCGTTGGAGTAATGTCCATTACATGGAAATCGACGTTGAAGGTAGTGGGTCCAACTTGGATTGGCAAACCGATCTCTCCCACTACTTTTCGTTTTGATCCGTCGAAGGCTCGAACGATGGTGCTCGCTCGGCGCAGACGGCTTCCTTGGATAGTCAACTTATCCAGTGTGCACTTGGGCATCACGTTCAGGGACGACCCGTTATCCACAAGAACTTTGGCGATGAGGTATTCCTTGCATTAAACCGAGATATGCAAGGGCTTGTTATGTTTTGGCCCCTCGAGGGGGAGTTCTTCCTCTGTGAAGGTGAGGTGATCGTTTGTCATGATGTGACCGACGATCCTCTCAACCTTTTCTTGGGATATTGTGTGAGATACATGCGCCTCGCTCAAGACCTTCAGCAGGGCATTTCTGTGTGGTTCCGAGCTCATTATTAAAGATAGCAACGTGATCTTTGCAGGCGTACGGTTGAGCTGGTCAATAATGGAATACTCGCTCTACCTTATAAACTGGAGGAATTCCTCCGTCTCCTCCTGGGATTCTTTATTTTCTTTTTATTCTTCGGTCTTTTTATTTTTTCCTTTATTTTGGGGGACATTTTCCTGTGTGTCCTTGGGGGAGTAGATTCTTCTGAAGCACTTGGTGGATTTGATGAAGACAAGCACTTGGTGGTTTTGATGAAGACATAGATATAGCTTAGGTTGTGGGTGTGTAGATGATTAGGTTTTTTAGTTTAAGCACTTAATCTCTTGATAGGCCAATATATTTTGTGATAAGCACCTTATAATGTTGCATCCCATTGAAAATCATTTTTCTGCATGAAAAACTAACATCTAAGTATTAAAAGAACAAACTAAGTTTTTCAATCTGTTGAAAAGGATTTTCAATCTGTTAAAATCACTTAAAAGAATAAGTGGTCATATATAATCGTATTTTCAATTGATTGATTCGCGGAATCAACAAGTTAAAATAACTCAATGAATTTTTCAATATCAAAGTTTCGAATTTTTCAATCTGTTGAAATGATTTTTCAATCTGTTGAAATAAAAAGACTATTTTTTTCAGTCTAAGAGTTTTTCAGAAAATCAATCTGTTGAAATATTTTTCAATCTGTTGAAATGATTTTAATCTATTGAAACAGAAAGATTTTTTTCAGTCTAAGAGTTTTTCAGAAAATCAATCTGTTGAAATATTTTTCAATCTATTAAAACAGAGAGGCTATTTTTTTTAACTAAGTGTTTTCAGGATTTCAATCTGTTGAAATGACTTTCAACCGATTGAAACAGAAGAGCTGTCATTTTTCATTAAGTTGTTTCAATCCATTAAAAACTCAAATCAATCGATTAAAATAGAGCTTTAAATGAAATCAATCGATTGAATCGACGTTTTAATCGATTGAAATATATTCTGATCGATCATAGTTTTATTCTGATCGATCATAACTCGGTCTGATCGATCATAGTTTCATTCTGATCGATCATAACTCGGTCTGATCGATCATACTTCTGTTCTAATCGATCAGAGTCTCTTCTAAACTGTTTTATTTCAATCTAATCAATCTTTTGACTCTCTAAAACAGTTTTTGACAGTTGAAGCATTCTGATTCTATGTTTTACTCTATATATACAGAATTGATCTATCTTTTGAAACACACAATACAACACACTACTTGAGAAAACTTGTGAAATCAATCTGTGAAACTTTCATACGTGACTTTCTCTGCATTCAAGAATCTCTTTCATATCATAAGGTGTTGTGATCAGAATTGTGGTCATTCAAGAGAGAAAGTGCTGTTAGAATTGGTTCTGGACAATTAGAAACTTCAAGTCCAGGTTTTTTCTTTTCATATTCTTTTGTAAAAGTTTGATTGTGCAGGTTGGATTGTAATCTGCACTTGGTACAGTAACTGGATTTGGTTACTGGGTGGTTTTCAAGATTCTGTCTTGTGGGTTTTGCAAGATAGTTCTTGGGGTAGATTGGTGAGTATCTACTGGTTGTATTTTTCACTTGGTATTAGTGGAACTTGACTGGTTTGTCAAGAACTGGATGTAGCTCTGGATTAGAGTGAACCAGTATAAATTTGTGTGTTAATATTCTTCTTTCATCTCTTTTATTTTCTGTCTTTAATTGTGCTGTGTTTAAAACGAGTTACCTTTGCAAAGATTGAATAAAGATAACTCATTCTTCCAAAAAGAAAGTAAGTTTTGCGAAAAAGTTTTAAAGTTCAATTCACCCCCCCTCTTGAACTCAACCATTAATTCTTTCAATTGGTACCAGAGTTGGTTCTTGTAAGTTACTCAAGGAATCGGTCCAATGGCTGAGGGAAAGATGAATTTTTTAGAAGGAGCCTCCATAAACAGGTCTCCACTTTTTTCTGGTGTGAATTATTCTTTCTGGAAGGTTAGAATGAAAATCTTTATTGAATCCCTTGATAGAGGCATTTGGGAAACAATTGTTAATGGTCCTTACAAACCAACTCATACTTGTAGATGGTAAAGTAGTCGAAAAAGATTGGGCTGAATTAAGCTGATGTAGAAAATAGGAGAGTCCAATATGATTATACTTGCAAAAAATATTATTACCTCTGCTTTAAATCTTGATGAGTTTTTCGGGGTGTCTCGGTGTGCTTACGCCAAAGAGATGTGGGAAATTTTAGAGGTTACACATGAAGGAACATCGGATGTGAAAAGGGCAAGAAAGCATGAGTTAATCGGGGACTATGAGTTGTTTAAAATGCGGCAAGGAGAAACAATTGCGGATGTGCGAGAAAAGGTTCACGCACATAGTCAATCATCTAATTGGGTTAGGAAAGACTTTTGACAAAGAAGAGTTGAACATCAAAATCTTAAAGTGTTTGGACGAACGTGGCAACCAAAGGTGACGAGCTATATCGGAATCAAGAGACTTGACTGAAATGACTACCGCTTCACTTTTTGGTAAGTTGAGGGAACATGAGTTGGAAATCAATCGGTTCAAAGAACAAGAGAATGCAGAAAAGAAAAGTAGAAATATTGTTCTCAAGACGATTGAAGAAAACGAGTGAATCGAAGAAGATGAATCGAGAGAACTGACTTTGTTGGTTAAGAAATTTGGGAAATTTCTTAGAAGAAAGAACAGAACTGGCCAAGTAAAAAGGTATAATGATAAAAAGATCGAATCTGTTCAAAATAATATTACTTGTTATTCTTGTGGTAAACAGGGTCACATAAAGAGTGATTGTCCGGAAAAGACCAAGAATTAGAACAAGAAAGAATCAAGATACAAAGGGAAAAAAGCCTATATAGCCTGGCAAGACAATGATTCATCTTCCGGTTCCGAATCCGAAAGTGAAGAAATGAACCTGTGTTTGATGGTCGGTCGTGAATCCTCTTCATCACATGTAAGTTCAACTCCTACGAGAGAATGAAATGAATTACAGACACATTACTAAATGCTTTCAATGAAATGCATAGTGAAGCCAGAAATTTATCTCATACAAATAATCGGTTGAAAGGTTTAAATAACTCGGTTAGAAAATAGAGTTAAAGTTCGGAAAAAGAACTATTAGAAAGCAAAACAGATTTAGAACATCTAGATATTATCTATTCATCTACGGATAATGTTGCTTGTTAATAAGAATTGTGAAAAATGTATTGTTTTACAAAATAAGGTTGATTACTTGACTAAAACCTTGACAAAATTTACTCAAGGTAAAGAGAATTTAGATGCACTTCTTGGGTCTCAAAATTGTGTGTTTGAACATTCGGAATTGGGTACAAACCTAAGAATGGGGTAAAAAGTAAAAAATATTTGAATTTCTTTTCATACGAGAAAAACAACGAGCATCCCCTTTTTCATCTTGTCATTACTTGCATGAAGAAAGGACATACTATAAAATTCTGTCATGCTAGAAAATATTTTGTACCGCAAGGTAGGAAGAAATGGGTTCCAAAAATTAATTCATTTCAAATAACCTAATTGGACCCGAGTAATCATAAAGGGTACCGGAAAAATTCTTAACTTGTTTTGCGGGAACAAAGTGCGGGAATCCCTTGAAGTTCGAGCTACGAATCAGGTTGTGTTTGTCTAAACTGATTGTTTTAATTGATATAAACCAGTATTAATCGATTAAAATAACTTACGAGAAGATATTAGTAAATCCGTCAGTACAGTTTTAATCGATTGAAATGCGAATCAATCGATTAAAATGTTCTCATGATTTGAGTTTTAGCTGTTTTAATCGATTAGAATGAATTTATATCAACTAAAATCACTAAGGTATCAAATTTAATCGACACATTTTCGTTTTAATCGATTTAAATTCTGGTATCATCTTCTAGATCTCTTCCAATACATAAACAATCGATTCTTTCAAGTATTAATCGATCATTTTCCTATTGCATTTTCAAAACGAATATTAAAAGACCAAATTAGTAAAATAATTTGTTTAATCAATTTGTTCCTGAAAATCATTTTCAAAACATCCAAATGAAATTTGGTCATGCATATAGAGTCTACAATTTAAGACTTAAGTAAGTTGAAGAATCAGTACATGTTGTGTTTAATGAGTCTCCTCGAGTGGTGCAGTATAGAACAACAGGTACTGCAGATGAAGAAGATTTAACTGATAATTCTTATCAGTTGAAACATGCCAGAAATACAGATCAGTGTACTGGTGAAGAAGATAATCCATCGGTGGACTCTGCAAAGGCTGATCCACCAACAATTGCGAAGAACAGGAAGAAGATGTTCGGAAGAGCTTCCTAAAGAGTGGATTATCCCAAGAGATCTCTCTCTAGACAATGTCATCGGGCAAATCAATAAGGGAGTATCTACTAGACATTCTCTTAACCAATTCTGTAATCATATGGCATTCATTTCACAAATAGAGCCTAAGACAGTTAAAGAAGCATTAAATGATGAATACTGGGTTAGTGCCATGCATGATGAGCTTAATCAATTTGAAAGAAATAAAGTATGGGAATTAGTTCCTAGAATTAAAGATATCAATGTAATTGGTACTAAGTGGGTATTCAAAAACAAGCTAGATGAACACGGCATTATTACTAGAAATAAAGCTAGATTGGTAGCCAAAGGGTATAACCAACAAGAGGGTATTGATTTTGATGAAACCTTTGCACCTGTAGCTAGACTTGAAGTCTGTCAGATTATTATTAGCTTATGCTTGTTTAAGTGGTTTCGGATTACTACGGATGGATGTCAAGAGTGCCTTTCTAAATGGACTCATCAATGAAGAAGTTTATGTTTCTCAACCTCCTGGTTTTGAAAATCACAAGCATCCCGACCATGTCTACAAATTGAAAAAGGCCCTTTATGGTTTAAAGCAAGCACCTAGACAATGGTATGAGAGGTTAAGTAACTTCCTAATTGATCAAGGGTACAAGCAAGGTGAGGTTGATAAAACTTTGTTCATTAAGAAATCTGGACCGACATTATTCAGTGCAGGTGTATGTGGATGATATCATTTTCGGTTCCACTAATAATGCCATGTGTAATAAGTTTGTAAAAGAAATGCAAAGTGAATTTGAAATGTCTATGATGGGAGAATTGAATTTCTTCCTTGGTCTCCAGGTTAAACAATTAAGAAATGGCATTTTTCTTAGTCAATTTAAATACTGCAATGAACTCGTTAAAGAAATTTGATATGCACAATTGCAAGGAATCCTCTACACCCATGTCTACTAGCTCGCTGTCTAGACTTAGATGAAAAAGGAAAACACTGTTGATCAAACTAAATATAGAGGGTTGATTGGTTCACTACTATATCTAACTGCTAGTAGACTCGACATTATGTTTAGTGTGTGCCTTTGTGCAAGATTTCGAGGCAAATCCAAAGGAATCACATCTTACTGCTGCCAAAAGGATTCTGAAGTACCTTAAGGGAACAGTTAGTGTTGGACTATGGTATCCTGAAGGTGCATCCCTTAAACTTGTTGGATTTTCTGATTCGACTTTGCAGGATGTAGATTGGACGAGAAAAAGTACCTCCGGTACTTGTCATTTACTTGGGAGCGATCTTATATCGTGGCACAGACAAAAAGCAAGCGTGTGTTGCTCGTCAACTCGTAGAAGCTGAATACATTGCAAGCTGGGAGCCGTTGTGCTCAAAGCATCTACCTCAAGCAACAAGCGACAGATTATGGAGTAACTCTAAACAAGGTACCTCTGGTTTGTGACAATACTAGTGCAATAAACTTAACTAAGAATCCTATTCAACACTCTAGAACTAAGCATATTGAAATTAGACATCACTTTATTAGAGAACACGTATCTAGGGGTGATCTGTGAGATTTTATTCGTTGAATCGGAAAAACAGTTAGCTGATTTATTCACTAAACCACTTCCTAGAGATAGACTTAATATGCTTAGGACTGAATTAGGAATTCTAGATATATCTAGTATTGCATAACTGATTCTTTACGGTGATTGTATGCTTTTTAACGAGTGATAACAAGTTCAATCGATTAATAATTGCATGAATAACTTGATATTATTTGTTTTAATCGATTGAAATTGCAAAATAATCTGTTGATTTCCTGATTCTTACTCTCTGGTATTGATATGTTATTAGTTCAATCTATTAGATAAACTTTTAATCGGTTTATTTCATTAACCTTGTAGCTCTGCATATTTTCTTCTATAAATCAATCGATTAAATCTTCGATTCAATCGATTGAATTCACTAATGGTACTCTGAATAATTTTCTTGTACAAAACAATCAATTTAACTTTCAATTCAATCGGTTTATTTCACTTATAAGTTTCTACGATTACAAAATCAATTGGTTTCACGGAATATCAATTGATTATTTTTTTTGGGGCTAGTTGTATGTACTTTGTCTCTAAACAATTTCTGCAGAGTGGATTGAATGCATTTACAACAAGATAAACTTCAACTACTCTCTTAAATATCAAAGATATCCAATAAAAGTTGATTGACTCGATTGGATATCGGATGTGAGGGTAATTAAAGTATACGATAGCAATTCTCTCTCCTCTTTATCATCATCTGCACGAAACAATAAATCGAGTAAAGACAAAATTTTTTGAAGTCGATAAAGATTGTGTATTCTCATTCCTATAGTATTATTTTCCTTCTTTGAACTTTCTCTTTTCTCGATTCTACTCTGTTCTGCTTATCCCAAAAATAAAAAATGCTCAAGCGCACGAAGTCTGGTAGGAAGAAGTCCAGCAGAGGCGAGTCTTCTACTGCAAGGCAAGAACAGAATGTTGGAGGAAGGATTGAAACTTGGTTCAATGGGGACCAAGAGAAAATGGATTTGTTTATCCATGAATTAAGCAGGAAGCAAGTCAACATTCGAAGATGTTAAAGTTCTCCTGGTTTGATGCCGAAGGATTCGGAGGCATTCGGAAGTTACTTGCAACATCAAAAACTTCAGACGTTTACGGAGTTGAATGGTAGGATTTACCACGACTTAATTAAAGTCTTTTTCACTAACTTGTCCTTTGAAGGTTCCACTCTAATAACTCAAGTAAAAGGAGTAGACATTGAGATAACACCTAATGTCCGGAAGGAAGTTGCTTGGAATAAAAGATGTAGGTGTGAAAGTCACCAAAGGGTGTACTTCGGATGTTGAAGAATTTAATAAAGTTCGAGTATTTCCGCTCTTGTCTCGAAGAATAGGCATGATTACGTAAGTTCATTCAACACTGGGAAGTTGAAGCTGGAAGAAAGGATTCTCGCTTTCATCGTTTCCTGGCGGCTTACACCCGGGGGAGCAATCATGCGATGCTAAATGAAGGAGATTTAGTATCGATGTATCGCATTCATCACGAATCACGAGTGAATTGGGTCTTCGTCATCAAGGATCACATGATCAAAGCCAAGAGACTTAGTGATTTCGGGTATCCTTATGCTATTCGATTTCTAAATTTTTAACACATTTTGGTGTTGATCTGGAAGGGGAACTTGTTGAAGCTGTTCGACCAACAAATGAAATAAACAATTCATGTTCTTCACAAAATGGGGTTCATCAAAATTGATGGTGAATGGATTTCCAAAGAAGAAGGCTGGAAAAAGTGAAGAAAGTGAAGAAGAAGAGCAAGAGGAAGGAATCAACACCGATATTCCTGGAACTTCGCGACGACGTCCGTCCGATCCAATGGAAGAGGTGAACCCAATGGAGATGATTCCATACAATCCACCGCCTGACCGTGGCACGCCTGCGTCTCGGTTCGAAAGAACAATGTTACATCAAATGAGCGAACCGCATTCGGATCAAAGGAGGCATATGGAGATGACTCGCTGCTACGAGGGCTCGGCGACATTATTTGGATGAAAATTTCATTGCAAGGTTCCGAGCACATTGATAATCAACTAGAAGACATTTACAACGAGATTGTGGAACTGCAATTCAATCAAGGCCCGGGGACGAATGAAGATTTTCTATGTTTATGTTATTCTATTTTCTTTTCTTAGTTTTTAATGTTCTGTTTTATATTCGGGGTATCCACGTGGCCCCATTGGATCAGTAACTAAGACATTCTATTTGATGCGATCAAATAGGGGAGAAGTATTTTGCTTAAAGCTGTCACTACACACACACCACAAAATATATGTCTACGAGTCCGTTATTTTTTATGCGGGTGCGGTGGTTATTTGTCTCCATCAAATAGGGGAGATTGAAGCACTTGGTGGATTTGATGAAGACAAGCACTTGGTGGTTTTGATGAAGACATAGATATAGCTTAGGTTGTGGGTGTGTAGATGATTAGGTTTTTTAGTTTAAGCACTTAATCTCTTGATAGGCCAATATATTTTGTGATAAGCACCTTATAATGTTGCATCCCATTGAAAATCATTTTTACGCATGAAAAACTAACATCTAAGTATTAAAAGAACAAACTAAGTTTTTCAATCTGTTGAAAAGGATTTTCAATCTGTTAAAATCACTTAAAAGAATAAGTGGTCATATATAATCGTATTTTCAATTGATTGATTCGCGGAATCAACAAGTTAAAATAACTCAATGAATTTTTCAATATCAAAGTTTCGAATTTTTCAATCTGTTGAAATGATTTTTCAATCTGTTGAAATAAAAAGACTATTTTTTTCGATCTAAGAGTTTTTCGGAAAATCAATCTGTTGAAATATTTTTCAATCTGTTGAAATGATTTTAATCTATTGAAACGAGAAAGATTTTTTCAGTCTAAGAGTTTTTCGGAAAATCAATCTGTTGAAATATTTTTCAATCTGTTAAAACAGAGAGGCTATTTTTTTAACTAAGTGTTTTCAGGATTTCAATCTGTTGAAATGACTTTCAACCGATTGAAACGAAGAAGCTTGTCATTTTTCATTAAGTTGTTTCAATCCATTAAAAACTCAAATCAATCGATTAAAATAGAGCTTTAAATGAAATCAATCGATTGAATTGACGTTTTAATCGATTGAAATATATTCTGATCGATCATAGTTTTATTCTGATCGATCATAACTCGGTCTGATCGATCATAGTTTCATTCTGATCGATCATAACTCGGTCTGATCGATCATACTTCTGTTCTAATCGATCAGAGTCTCTTCTAAACTGTTTTATTTCAATCTAATCAATCTTTTGACTCTCTAAAACAGTTTTTGACAGTTGAAGCATTCTGATTCTATGTTTTACTCTATATATACAGAATTGATCTATCTTTTGAAACACACAATACAACACACTACTTGAGAAAACTTGTGAAATCAATCTGTGAAACTTTCATACGTGACTTTCTCTGCATTCAAGAATCTCTTTCATATCATAAGGTGTTGTGATCAGAATTGTGGTCATTCAAGAGAGAAAGTCTTGTTAGAATTGGTTCCGGACAATTAGAAACTTCAAGTCCAGGTTTTTTCTTTTCATATTCTTTTGTAAAAGTTTGATTGTGCGAGGTTGGATTGTAATCGCACTTGGTACGATGACTCGGATTTGGTTACTTGGGTGGTTTTCAAGATTCTGTCTTGTGGGTTTTGCAAGATAGTTCTTGGGGTAGATTGGTGAGTATCTACTTGGTTGTATTTTTCACTTGGTATTAGTGGAACTTGACTGGTTTGTCAAGAAGCTGGATGTAGCTCCGGATTAGAGTGAACCAGTATAAATTTGTGTGTTAATATTCTTCTTTCATCTCTTTTATTTTCTGTCTTTAATTGTGCTGTGTTTAAACCGAGTTACCTTTGCAAAGATTGAATAAAGATAACTCATTCTTCCAAAAAGAAAGTAAGTTTTGCGAAAAAGTTTTAAAGTTCAATTCACCCCCCCTCTTGAACTCAACCATTAATTCTTTCATCTTCCACTTCTAGTTGTGCCCCCAACGACAACTATGTTTGTTATTTCTTCTTTTATCGGTGAAGATTCCCCATATCTCCACGGTACAGCTTTATTTCACTCTAGGGGAAAGGACGTGGCATAAATAGTTGCACTGGCATCCTTGCCCCCTCTTCTTTACTCTTGAGGACCAACGGCCGAGGTTTATTTCCCTCTTGTGATGATTCGACCGTTGGGGTGAGCTTTATTAGGAGTGGCTTTCTCTCCATACTTCTGAGTTGAAGACGTGTTAGTTAATCCTTCCTTTTTATTATCTTATTTATTAGGTGTGAAGGAGGGGAAATTAAATATGCAAATGCATGCTCATGTATGCAAGTAGACAACTGTTGAATAAGGAAAAAGATTTCATTAATTCATTGGAAGGTGTACATTCTCCTATTCCATACTACGAAGTGTCTTTTGGCAGAAACGGAAAAGCCTAAAGAAACCCACAGGCGGGTCTTGATTCTTATGTAGTTCCCTCTCGGCTTCCTGGACATGGTGAGCGAGCTCTTCGCTTTCCTTGCGGACTGCCTGGCTCATATCTTCACTGTACTTTTGAGCCTCTTTGATCTTCGCTTCTTGATGAACGACCAAGGCTTGTAGTTCATCGAGCTTTGCAACGGCTCGGTCTTTCTCTTGAAGTACTTGGCCATACTGAGCTAGCCCGTCTTTTTCCTTAAGGCGTAGCTCAGAGAGACTTTTGGTGAGTCTCCTGTTGGCCTCTCGCTCTTGGCGGATGTCTAACCGAGCCTTAAGGAGCCCTTCCGACAACTCCTTGATCGTTTGGGTCTGCATAGCTGATTCGGCCTCAAGGTGTGCTGTTTTGGCAGTTATTTCTTGCAGCTGGCTATCCGAACTGGTTTTAGCAATTTTGGATGCTCGGATAGCTTTTTCGTTAGCGTCAGCACATTAGTCCTTGAGGCGCTCTATTTCATGATCCTTTTTCCTGCCTTGCCTTTGTAGACCGTCAATCGTGAGGATAGATGCTTGCTCTTTTTCCTCAAGGGCCCGTATCTGGGATCCCATGATCTCTACCCTCTGGGTCAAGGCATTGACTTGTGCCTGCAGCTCTTCGTTGTTGGCGATTGGCACGGGTGTGGTGGATGGTTGAGCCATCCCTCTTCTTCTTCTCCACGCCTCGTAGTCACTGGTGACAGTTACCCGAGCTTTTCCTAGCTCTCTGTCTCCCATGTAGACTGGCCTCTCCCATGCTTTTCTCATGGTTGATGAGTTGGTGATCGTGCACGGGTCTCCAAAGAAGCACAGTCCTCCGAGCTCCCTTCGGGAAATAGTAGTTTGAGTCCTCATGAGTTGCCTCATAGCTACTCTAGGTGAGTAGGCTATGCAACCCCTGAGTCCTATCAAGGGTATGTTCGGATAGTCCCCACATCTGATGAGAACGGGGCCAGGTCGGAACCAAGGGCAGACCCAAGATATACTGTTGGCGTCCTTTCGTTCTAACTCATCCCTACATTCTATGGTCAGGCGTCGTTGGAGGGGGATCTTGGAGAAGCTTCTCAAAGGGTCGGGGAATATCCCCATGTGACTGGAGGCGTAAATATGTGTGATGCTCCACACGTGTATTAATGAAGAGCAGCAGCGGAGTGTTCTCCCTTGCTTCTAATGGCAAAAATCCAACGAGAGCAAGGTGTCGGCAAGAATAGCAGGCAAGGGACTCTTCAAGTACACGTCCCAAGCGAAGAAGGCGTCCATGACGGCTTGATCTATTGTGTCGAGGTGGAAGGGGAACAGGATTGTTCCAAAAATTAAGAGTGTCAGGGTTTTGTTGAAGGTAACCCATTCTGTCCTTTCAGCCAGGTAGGACAGGTGGTCTTCTAACATCGATACTTTCCATCCCTGGGTGTTCCCTCTTCCTATCAGGGTAATCTGTCGGAACGGTAGATGGATAAGGGCAGCGACTGATGCTGTAGGAGTATACGCCTCGTGGCGAATATGGACCCCGGCTGATTTGGGCCATTTCAACATAGCTTCGTACTCCTCTAAGGTGGGCACCATGTCGAACTGCGGAAATTCAAAGCACCGCAGACTGGAGTTCCAAAAGTGAATCAGTACCCTGAGGAAGACCTGATCGACACTGATCTTTAAGAGGTCCAAAATTCGTCCATAGGACTTTTCAAAATCAGCGCGGACCTCTGGTGGCATTGTTGCACTGAGCCGTTCCAACTTCTCAGTATGGTTTCGGAGAATATCCACCTTCCCCACTTGTCTACTTGTCCCCTCCATTTTCTAAAATCAGAATGCATGATTTAATGAAGATGATGTTTATTGTATGAATGTGAGTGTTTATTCTTCTATTTATCATGTTTTTCTACATGATGTATGGTATTTATACTTCTCTTTTTTTTGGAATAATAAACTATCTATATGAATGCTTTATGAGTGTAGTTTTTGGACCAGGTATTATTTATGAATGTTGGAAAAATGGATTTTTTATTTATTTATTTTATAGCCTTTTATCTCTTCTGTCGGAACTGCGTGGCTACTTAGCTTACAAAGAACCTGAAACCAGGCTAGCTAAAAGGCAGACTGTCCGAGATAAAGTATGGCTTTATGCGAAAGAATATTTAGCGTCCCTTATCTCTTCTGTCGGAACTGCGTGGCTACTTGGCTTACAAAGAACCTGAAACCAGGCTACCTAAAAGGCAGACTGTCCGAGATAAGGGTGTTTATTTGTAAATTTTTTTTGGGTTTTTGTTCTGTTGTTTGTTTATGCTATGTAACATACAAATGCAACAATCATATGCACACACAATTCGATCATCCCCAAACAGGAGAGATTTCGTTTTTATCACGAGGTAGGGTTTTCCTGCAGAAAGGTGCATTGGTTAGGGTAGGTTCTAACTGTTCTCACCAGGCTAAGGCCCCCAAGGTGCCCCCATTATAGGGTCCCCACTCTCCAGCCGTCCGACCATGCTCAACACTAAGGCCAGAGTCGGTCTTGTTGCCAAAAGAGGAAGGTTATCACCTTGAGTGGTGGTTTCTGATCACACTGGTGGGCACAAGGCCCTAACTACAGCGAACCGTACCTGCCACCCACTCCCTATGGTTATCTCACTTGCCCCCGGGTATAGAGGGAACTATAGTGTGCGAGGGTTTGTGTGCAATTTATATTTCAATCAATTGTGTAAGTATAAACAAGCAACAGTTATTTGAAAGCCAACCAATAAAGCATGTTATAATACAAGGCAGGGTAAAAGCGCTATTTTCTTGGTTTAATTTATTTTTAAGCCAGCCCATCACTAAATGGGATCAACTCTCTAGGCTTCCCCAGTGGAGTCGCCATCTGTCGCCGCCGTCAAAACGAGGCGGTCGGAGCGACGCGATGGTTTTTTCGACCCTCTTTGATTTTCGCGTTTTTTATGGGTGGGTACAACGTCCTTAGGTTGTCCGATAACCGGGCTAACCTAGAGACGAGGTTTTCGAAAAGTGTTCTTGGGTTGTCCGATGACCGGGCTAACCCAAGAATGGTTTTTGAAGGGTTCGTGGAGTCGCCACCGATGTTTTTACCGGAAACATCGGAAAAGGAGTTTAAAAGGCGTTGGTTTTCGAAAACCAACTTTGGTCATTAGAACCAGAGTTGGGTAAGGAAGTTAGTTACGTGTAAAGGAAGTGTTAGTTCCTTTACGACGCCCCTTTCGGGTTCCCTGTGATAGGCTGGCTACTTTGGATAAATAATTAAACTGGAAAATTGCGCTTTTACCCTTTTATTATGCGGTATTTAAAGATTATGACTACATGGCCCTAGCGTCTATTGCATAATTTTAAATGAAAGCGGTAAAATTAGAAAGAGAGAGGATGCACCTCCAAAGCAAGCTTTTTATATTTCTCTTTAAAGAGTGGGTTCTTTTTGGCAACCCTTCACTCTACAACTCTCAGAAACTCCGGAAATGCCTCGGAGGGATTCTAAAGAAGATTTAGAACGCTCAATTTATGCCTAGAGACACTCAGAAACTCCGGAAATGCTTCGGAGGGATTCTAGAGAGAGAATATCTAGAGAGAAGGAGGAGCTACTGTCCTTGGTGTGTTGAAATGAGGGGAGGGAGCCCCTATTTATAGGTTTTCGCGCCTGACAGTGGTGAGACCGCCGGTCTCGTCTGACAAGGTCGAGACCGCCGTCTGGAAAATCCAGATCGCCGTCTCGACCATTTAGGGGGTCGAGACCGCCGTCTGGAAAACCCAAACTGTCGTCTCGACCTTTGCAGTGGCGAGACCGCCGTCTGGACAAGCGAGACGGCGGTCTCGTCCCTGGCGTGAGGCGAGACGGCGGTCTGGTCTTCCCAGACGGCGGTCTCGTCCCTTCAGGCGCGAGAACTTTATTTTTCGGGCCAAAAAACCCTCCTATCTTAGTACGGGGGCCTAATAGTCTCTCCTAGTGGCTTGTTAGGCTTTGGCCGTCTTCAAATAGGAAGCTTTCTGGCTTTATTTGGAGGTCGGGCAAGATTTGGGGTCTACAATAACAAACAAGCACCATTGATCATTCCAATCGATAAAAGGGAAGAGGCAATAACGCCTTTACGTTTATTCATACCTCGTCCTTTCCCTTATTCATCAAATAAAGTTGTACCTTGGAGATACTCAAAAGAATCACCATTCAATCAAGATATCTCCAACATAGCCGGTATTAGGGGTATGACTAGAAGTGGAAGAATATACTCCCCCAAAGAATTACAAGATAATATTCCTAAAGATAAGGTAAAAAATAAAGCCGAAGAGGAAAAAGAATCCAAGGAGGAGACAGATGAATTACTCCAGTACATAAGACAAAGTGAGTACTCCATCATTGATCAACTCAATCGCACTCCTGCAAAGATAACTTTGTTATCACTTATAATGAGTTCGGAGCCGCACCGAAACGCACTGTTAAAGGTTTTGAATTCGTTCCGCATGCAATATCCCAAGACAAGTTTGAAGGAATCATTGGTAATATTACAGCCAATATTCATCTTACCTTCACAAATGAAGAACTCCCTTTAGAAGGGTCAAATCATAACAAGCCCTTGCATATTTCTTTCAAATGCAAGGAATATCTCATTTCCAAAGTTCTTGTGGATAATGGGTCATCCTTGTAGACCCCAAATCTTTCCCGGCCTCATAATAAAGACCAGAAGACCTTCTATTCGAAGATGGATGAAGCCTAAGAAGCCACTACGAGAGACTATTAGGCCCCATATTAGGATAGGAGGGATTTTCGGCATATAAATAAGGATTTTCGCCTTTTAGGGTCGAGACCGCCGTCTCATATTCGGGACCGCCGTCTCGCCTTGCAAAAGTGGCGAGACCACCGTCTCATTTGGCGAGACGGCCGTCTCGCCATTTCTGCAAGGCGAGACGACCGTCTCGACCTTGTCAGACGAGACGCCCGTCTCGACCTGACAGGCGCGAATCCCTATAAATAACCGTGTCATTCCCCTCATTTCACACAGTTCTTCCATTCTCTCTCCTGTCACTTCATAAAATTCTCTTCCTAGAACCCCTCCGAAGCATTTCCGGAGTTTTCTGAGAGTCTCTAAGAGTTTTTATAGCGTTTCTGAGAGGTTTCCGACGCTGTAGAGAGTGAAGGGCTGCCAAAAAGCACCCCAAATTGTCAAGAAATTAATAG
Source organism: Sphenostylis stenocarpa (assembly GCA_963425845.1). Taxonomy (NCBI): domain Eukaryota; kingdom Viridiplantae; phylum Streptophyta; class Magnoliopsida; order Fabales; family Fabaceae; genus Sphenostylis; species Sphenostylis stenocarpa. The sequence continues at coordinate 19,233,342 of OY731406.1, forward strand.
AAAGCTTGCCTCAGAGGTTTCTACATTCTTTCTCTCTCTTTACTGCTTTATCTTTAAATTACGCAGTAGATATTTGGGTCATGTAGGCATAAGTTTAAATTCTGCAAATAAAGGGTAAAAGCATATTTTCACCGGTTTACTTATTTAAAATAGCTGGCCTATCATAGGAAACCCAAAACGGGTGTCGTAAGGGAACTAACACTTCCCTTACACGTAACTAACTCCCTTACCCAACTCTAGTTCTAATGACCAAAGTTGGTTTTTCGAAAACCAACGCCTTTTCACTCCTTTTCCGATGTTTCCGGTAAAAACATCGGTGGCGACTCCAGAAGAACCCTTCAAAATTAGTTCTTGGGTTAGCCCGGTTATCGGACAATCCAAGAGCGCCTTTTCAAAAACCTCGCCCCTAGGTTCAGCCCGGTTATCGGACAACCTAAAGGCGTTGTAACCACACCAATAAAAACGTGAAAAATGGAAAGTCGGAACCATCGCGTCGCTTCGACCGCCTCGTTTTAACGGCGGCGACAATCCTTAAACGTTATGCCTAAATGCACACTCGACAAGATAACAATGCAAGGAACCCACATGCGCCCGAGTAACACAATTATTCGAGCCTTTGATGGATCAAAACGTGAAGTAGTAGGGGAGATTAGCCTACCAATCCAAATTGGCCCTACTATTTTTAACATAGACTTCCACGTGATGGATATCACTCCAGCATATAGTTGTCTCCTTGGTAGACCTTGGATTCATATCGCTAAGACAATACCTTCAACGCTCCACCAGAAAGTCAAGTTTGTAACAAATGATAAACTCGTCACGGTTCAAGCTGAAGAAGATATTTTAATTAGCAAACCGTCTATCCAACCATATGTGGATGCAGCTGAAGAGGCTCTTGAAACATCTTTTCAAGCGCTTGAAATTGCCAACATAGAAAGACTTCCTAGTAATACAAAGGTGGCCCATATAATGAAAAGATATGGATATCGTCCAGGATAGGGGCTTGGAAAGAATGCTCAAGGAATAAAAGAGCCACCAGATTTCAAAGATAATCCTTTAAAGTATGGATTAGGGTACAACCCTACAAAAGATCAAACTATACGAAAAACAAGGAAGTCTTACCCCTTAAAGACGATATTCCGAAAAGGAGGGGTATTAGCACAAAGGGTAGCGTTAGTCATTAGGTGCCCTTCTTCCAATTCTAAGGGATGTAAACCTAATGACTATTAGAGATCACTCCTCGGGGTAGGCCCGACCACCGAGCATCTCTAGGGCACACATTTCCCCAAAATTACAAAAGAATGCTATTCTTACTATCTGTTTCTCTTCTTGCTAAATATGTCTATACCCCATTTTAAATAAACAATGTTTAGATAGATGTTTTGTTTCAAATGCGTCAGAACAATCAAAGCGTCATAAAGCAAAGTCAAATATGATTGATTAACTAGAAACACGAATAAGATCTATCTCGATAGAACCAAGTTTCGATAATGTTGTGCAAAAAAATATATCTAAAAAAAAAAGAGGAGCCTGTTAAGGCCAAAGGCCAAGACAAGAAAATAAAAGGCCAAAATACCCGGCAGGAAACCCACAAAGGGGGTTGTACAAAAGTTAGGATAAACCTGGCAGGAGACCCGAACAATAATAAAGGGTATCCTGGGCAAAAGTTAGGGTTACAAAAAGTCCGCTAGGTATTCCTAAAAATAATATAAAAAGGAAAGCCTAGACAAAAGTTAGGACATAAGCACAACATCCTGGACTGAAAACCTGAAAGGGCGGGCTAGGAAAGTTAATCAATCACAAAAAGGCGCCATAAAGCAATAAATAAAGATGCCACATCATAAGAACAAAACGTTTGTCTAAACTAGCCTAAACACCGACCAACCTTGGCTAGCCATTCTTACAAAAACCTCTATTACAAAAAAAGAATCCCTCTAAAACACAAGCCCTTGTTATAAATCCTTTTCTTTCTCTTCTCTTGACCATTTCACTATAAAGCATTCAAGTAATAAGGGGGAATGTGGAAACATAGTGATCAATAGGAAGGTTGAGATCCCTAAGGAAAGGAAGGGGGGCATTGATATGGCAGTTGCCCTACGCACAAAAGATTGCTCTTTGGCTATAGCAAGAAAAGTCTGATACGGCAAATAAGTACAGCTAAGCTTGTTGATCAAGAAACATGATGACAGAAAGGTACTACACCAAGAATGCGCCAGAAGTCAAAGAACATTAGTTAAAACTTTCGAAATATTAATTGAAATAGATCATAGGACGCATATCATGAAACATTACATGCATTAAAACATCAATGAATTGAGTCCTATCTTCCTTCTCATCAAAAAACATGAAAACCAACTTGAAAAGCTCGAGACAGTCGTCCCAAGGGTCGAGACGGCTGTTCCAAACAGCAAAATTCAAGTGGGACGCCCGTCCCACATTTGAGATGCCTGTCTCAGGGCAAAATTTTGTGTGAGACGACCGTCCCACTTCCCAGACGGTCGTCCCAAGGTAAAATATTTGAGTGAGACGGCCGTCCCAACCCCAGACGGCCGTCCCGACCTTCCTGACTCCTCCTATAAATGCTAGGCACGGATCCTTGCATTTGCACCCCATTCCAAGCATTCTATCTTGCTTCTCCTCCCTTTCTACACATTTCTAGTATCCTTGAGTGAGTAAGGCACAAAATGGAGCGTGGAGAGGCTTCATCTAGGAGAAAACGCACCAGAACCTCCTCTAGAGGAACTCCCGTCACCAATACCCTGCTGGCAGAATCACATCAACAGAGGTTGGCAAATATCCAAGAATATTCCTGGCATCCCATGCTACGTCTAGATTTTGAAATCCTAGCTACATTTGGTTGGGATCATGTTAGACGGTTCATCCAAAACATACGATGAGATTTTCTGCTTTGTGAGTCATCCTCTCAAATCCATTGTACTGCCACGCTGGAGTTCCTTGCCTCTGTCAATCTGGTAGAGATGTCGTCCACGACCCCCGGAGTACCACCTACTCAAGATGTTTCCTATTGGATGGATGGGGCATACCGGGCCACCTTCCTGGATGACTTTAATGTCATAATGGGTTTTTGCCAACGAACGGCTACAAGAACGCCAGAATATAAGTCTGCATACTGTGAGAAACTCGCTGCTCTCACTACCACCAGCATGTGGAAAGAAATCACCGGAGCACATACCCTGCCGTCACATCTGAAGGGTGCAGCTTTTTCTCCTCCACTCCGCATATGCTACAAATTGTTAGCCGGAACCATACATAGCCGGAAAGAGAGCCAAGGAAAGGTAACGTTGGCTGATCTTTTTATCGTCTATTGTATGCATCAGGGGCATCGATGCAACCCAGGGTATGCCTTCCTGAAAGTCTTAAAGGATTATGGAACTCGTGGCTCAATAGGAGCTATCATGATGGCTCCTTTTCTCACCCCTTTAGCTGAATATTGAGGATGTACTGACGGAGAAGACATTCCAGCTAGCCTCCAACCAGAACTAATTAATGGGGGAATGTTGGTCTACATGAACATCCTTAGTCGACAAGGATCAGGGTTTATTTTAAACCCCATAATCTCATTTTCACTAGATATGCGTGATTTTGACGCACCACAGGATATCCCAGCGACTTCGGAGTCCCAGCAGCAATCATATGATCCAGACTTTGCCGGCTTGTACCGACGTATGGATGACGAGCACGCCTATATGGAAGGACAATTCCAGTTCATGCGACAATAGTTCAGTCAACTGACCATGAGGCAGGAAAGGATGGACCGCCAAATAGAAAATTTGGTCCAGACTCAGGCAAGGTTCCAGCACCGCATGCTCCGCCGCATCCCTTCGCCAGCACCATCCTCCCACTCCAGCCCAGAAGCAGAAGATTAGGATGTTGCTATATATTTTCTATTAGCCTAAGAATGCTTGAATGTATCACCCGAAAAAAAAAAGGGGGAAGTAATAAATAAAAAGTTGTTATTTTTGTTTACATTCTAAAAGCCCACGTGTACAAAAAATTATTATAAAATAAAAAGGCACACGTGATATATCAAAAAGCCAGATTTCAAATAACTCGCGAGAAAAATTAAAATTGCGAATGAAAAGAAGAAATCAAAACCATTTCAGTAGAATAAAGAGCTTCAAGGAAACTAGCTCCAACCTTCTACCCCAATAAATGAAGGTACACCGGAAAAGGCCAACGGAAAGGCTCGATGATCCCCAAATGGATCCTTGCCTACTCCAAAGGCAAAACAAAAAATTACTTCATGACTCAGCATCACCACATGAGTCGTCAAAAATAGTCATTCGAAGCTCCAACCACCATCCTTCCATCTAAGAAGAAGGAAGCCATCAACATAGAAAAGCCAACGGAAAGGCTTGATCATCCCCAAGCGGATCTTTGCCTACTCCAGAGGCAAAATAAAAAGATTACCTCACGACTCAGCTTCATCACCACATGAGTCATCGAGCGCATTCATCTAGAATCTCTGTTACTTCCCCAAAGGAGAATAAGGACTACACAAAGATCAACCAAAGAAGATATGAAGTCAAAATCTCCATATCCCCAGGGGTTCAACAAAAAGAAAGAAAAGAAAAACCTTTCATTCCCCAATAGAGGCCACGAAAAAAAGGGCCGAATAAAAATCTCCAAGCAGAACATTACAGAAAAATTTACAAAAACAGGGAAAACAAGAAAATTCCCATCCTCCAGTTCAATAAAGAGCTTCACAAAGCCAGGAGCCAAGACTCCGTTATAAAAATCAAATCAAAGTTGGATCCCCAGGAAGCCAACAAGCTCCTCGGGGGATCACCAAAAAGAAAAGAGAAAAAGAAGAAAATATCTTCATCCTCAGCAAATAATAAAAAGCCTGCGTGCATAAAAGAAATGTAAAAAGGCGCATACATTTAAGAAAGCCAAATTTCAAAATCGCGAAAAAAAGAAAGAGATAAAATCGCGAGAAAAAGGTAAAAACCCATTCCCCAGTGGAATAAGAGCATAGGCAAAGCCAGCTCAAACAAGGAGTCAAAAACTCCATTCCTCCCTAGGGGGCAAGTCAAAATAGATCTTCGGGAAAGCAATCAAATCCCCGATGGATCATCAAAAAAGAAAAAACTATCCCCAGTAAGCCTATTAGCAAAGGCAAAACTACAAATTTATATCCTCAAGGAGTTAAGTGCTTATAACGCCTAATATGGATATCCCTAGTGGAATGCAGAGCCTTCACTTCCAATGAAGCCTCTGCCTACTCAAAGGTAAGCAAAGAGCCAATATCCCCAAGAAACGAGAAATCAACCTATGCAAGAGGCAATACAAGCCCAAAGCATAAAGCCTCCATCAGTGAAGAGGCACAATAATAAAAAAAATCCCCAATAGATTCCTGCCTAAATAAGAGGCAACCAACAAAGAATCCCCGGCAAGATCGGATGGCTAGACAGAAAAGCCAAAAACAAAGAATCCCTGGCAAGACCGGATGGCTAAACAGAAAAGCCAAAAACACAGAATCCCCGGCAAGACCGGATGGCTAGACAGAAAAGCCAAAAACAAAGAATCCCCGCCAAGACCAGATGGCTAAACAGAAAAGCCAAAAACAAAGAATCCCCGGCAAGACCAGATGGCTTGACAGAAAAGCCAAAAACAAAGAATCCCCGGCAAGACTGGATGGCTAGACAGAAAAGCCAAAAACAAAGAATCCCCGGCAAGACTGGATGGCTAAATAGAAAAGCCAAAAACAAAGAATCCCCGACAAAGCCAAATGGCTAACACAAAGAAAAGCCAAAAACAAAGAATTCCCGACAAATCCAGATGGCTAAACAAGAAAAGCCAAAAACAAAGAATCCCTGGTAAAACCGGATGACTAAAACAGAAAAGTAAAAAAGAAAAATCAATCACTCCCCATGGAATGAGTGCATGATTAGAAACAGTAAGCCGCCAACACATTTCCAAAACCAGATGAGGGTTTGTACTCATCACACATAGGATTGATTACCAAAAAGAGCATCCTGAGAGCCTTGCAGAATGGGGCTCGTTAAGAACCTTGCAGAATGGGGTTCATACCAGGTAGGGGTAGGTACCCACAAGAGCCTTGCAGAACAGGGTTCGTACCAGGTAGGGGTTGGTACGCACCGAGCCTTGCAGAACGGGGTTCGTACCAGGTGGGGGTAGGTACCCACAAGAGCCTTGCGGAACGGGGTTCGTACCGGGTGGGGGTAGGTACCCACAAGAGCCTTGCGGAACGGGGTTCGTACCGGGTGGGGGTAGGTACTCACTAGAGCCTTGCGAACCGGGGTTCGTACTAGGTGGGGGTAGGTACCCACCGAGCCTTGCGGAACGGGGTTCGTACCGGGTGGGGGTAGGTGTACTCATTAGAGCCTTGCAGAACGGGTTCGTACCAGGTTGGGGTAGGTACCCACCAGAACCTTGCAGAACGGGGTTCGTACCAGGTGGGGGTAGGTACCCATCAGAGCCTTGCAGAACGGGGTTCGTACCAAGTGGGGGTAGGTACCCACAAGAGCCTTATAAAATAAGGTTCGTACCGGATGAGGGTAGGTACTCATCAGAATCTAAGCAAAATGCAGATTCATACTAGGTGGGGGTAGGTACCCACAAGAGCCTTGCAGAATGAGGTTCGTACCAGGTGGGGGTAGGTACCCACAAGAGCCTTGCAGAACGGGGTTCGTACCAGGTGGGGGTAGGTACCCACCAGAGCCTTATAAAATAAGGTTTGTATCAGATGAGGGTAGGTACTCATCAGAATCTAGCAAAATGAAGATTCGTACCAAGTGGGGATAGGTACTCACCAGAGCCTTACAGAACGGGTTGCAAAAACCTTGCTTTTATTAGAGGATAGTTCAGTTGTTGAGCACCTCGGAAGTAAGTACCCACAAGAACCTTGCAGAACGGGGCTCGTACCAGGTGGGGTAGGTACCCACAAGAGTTTAGCAAAATGCGGACTCGTACCAGGTGAGGGTAGGTACTCACCAGAGCCTTGCAGAACAGGGTTCGTACTAGGTGGGGGTAGGTACCCACAAGAGCCTTATAAAATAGGGTTCGTACCAGATGAGGGTAGGTACTCATCAGAATCTAGCGAAAAGCAGATTCATACCTGATGGGGGTAAGTACCCACAAGAGTTTAGCAAAATGCAGACTCGTACCTGGTGAGGGTAAGTACTCACCAGAGCCTTATAAAAGAAGGTTCAAACCAGATAGGGGTTGGTACCTATCAAAAGTATTTATCATCTGGACGATCAACAAACTTCAGCAAAGGAGCATCCGAAGGATGACCGGGCAAAAAGGGTTAACTCCTTCCCCTACCAACTAACTTTGTGGGCACATTAGGCCAACAGTTAGTCAGGCAGGTGAAGGGGGGGCAGCTGTAGACCCCTAATTTTCCCTGGCCGCTCAATAAAGGCTAAGAAGACTTTCTATTTGAAGATAAAGCTTCGGTGGACGTCTATCGGCATCAATTGACTTCCAAATAAAGAAAGGAAAGCTTCCCGGGAGTCCCAGAAAACAAAATCTGGGCAAAATAGTCGAGATGGTCGTCCCAGTCAGCCAAGACGGGCGTCCTACATGCTAGATGGTCGTCTCAGCTAGTTTTGTTACTTGGGACGGCCGTCCCGGCCTCTGCAGACGACCATCCCTGTTTTCTGCACCCCTGACGGCCGTCCCGAGCTGCCAGGCCGAAAAAACTATAAATAGGGGCTCATTTGAGCATTTTTTCACACCTCAGACACTTGTCTTCTCTCCCTCTTTTGAATGAACTCTCCGATTGCCTAAAAAGGTAACAATCGGTTAAGGAATATTCTTCCAGCATTTGATTCTTCTTAAAATTTTAGTAGAGTCGATCTTGTATTCGGGGAGGAGAGTCTTTGTAGAGCGGGGGATTGCCAAAACGCATCCTCACAGTTAAAGATTTACAATAAAAAGCTTGCTACGGAGGTTATTTTTCCTTCTCTTCTCTTTTATTGCTCTATTTATTGCTTTATGTATGCAATAGAAAATAAAATCATGTAGATAGCCATTTTTTTAATATTGTACAATAAAATAGGGTAATAGCGTAATTTCTCTTAATCTTTACTTCATGAATTAATCCGTCATAGGGAACCCGAAAGGGGCGTTGTGGGGTGCTAACACCTTCCCCACACGTAACTAACTCCCTTATCTAACTCTGGTTATAATGGCCAAGTTTGGTTTTTTCTTAAAATCAACGCCTTTTTATCCTTTTCCAATGTTTATGGTCAAAACATTGGTGGCGACTCCATAAGAACCCTTTTGCGAAAACCTTGCTTTTATTAGAGGATAGTTCAGTTGTTGAGCACCTCGGAAGCAATGAACACATTTTAAAATAAAACGCGAGTCTAAACCATCTTTTCGTGACCGCTCGCATAAACGTTCGAGATGTCCCTAGACGTCGGAATGGACGGCGTTGACAGTCGCGGGCAAGTCTATCAAAAGAAGATTAAAAAAGCCTACAATAAGAAAATCAATCCCCGCGCCTTCCAAGAAGGGGATTTGGTAGTGAAGAAGCTGCTTCCCGCCCAGAAGGACAAAATTGGAAAATGGGCAGCAAACTATGAAGGACCCTTTATGGTCAAGCGAGCCTTCTCAGGAGGAGTCCTTATCCTTACTAACATGGATGGAGAAGAGCTTCGACATCCAGTCAATTCAGACGCTATAAAGAAATATTACGCTTGAAGACATTGCTCATGACCTGCCAGGATGAAAACTCGCAAAGAGCATCCTGGGAAAAAGATAGGGTCCATATTCCTCGCTAGGACACGTCCTAGGCAAAAATTAGAGGGTCATTCAAAAAGAAAAAAAACAAGCAATGATTACCTTAGCCAAAAACCGCAAGGCAACTAAGGTAATACTTTCCCAGAAGCAAGCAGACTACTCATAGACTTCACTCCGAGCTTGAGCATCTCAACTAAAGTAACCAGGAAAAACAGGGAAACAGAAATCAGGGACATGATTGTTATAGCCTATACAGTTTAGCCAACCTTGGCCAGTTCTGCTTCTAAATTCCTTTGTAAAACCTTCTGTAGAAATAAACCATTTGGTTATATCAATAAAAATTGTCTTCTTTTCTCTTGACCAATTCATGAAAATGCCTCTGTATTAATGAAACATAAGCATGCATAAAAAGCCAACATAATAAAGCACAAGAAAGAAAAAGAAAAAGGTAAAGAAAGATGCCTGCTAGGACATTCTTAGGCAAAAATTAGGGCAGCCTGCTAGATCGAAAACCCGCAAAGGGCGGTTTAGGTAAAAGTTAAGGCATTCATAAAAAGGAAAAAGCCCGCTAAGACATCTTAGGCAAAAATTAAGGCAGCCCATTAGATCAAAAACCCGCAAAGGGCGATCTAGGAAAAAGATAGGGTTAAAACAAAAATAAGAACCCATCAGAGTAATCATGGGAAAACAAGAATACCAGTTGCTTTATAGATGCCCCAACCAAGAATAGATTGCATTTAGGTCATCCACGCATAACTAGTCGCACAAAAATGACTTTGCCAAAATCAAAAAAACAAAAATAAATAATTGCTTCAAGCAAATAACAAAAAGAGCATTCATGTAAAGGAATTAGTTCCATGTTTTCATCTGAAAATAGGAAGCACTCAAAAACATCCGGTGTATCAAAAGACTTCACCGGCTTTTCCAAAAACATGCATCAAAGAAAAAGGGCATTTCCCACATCAACTAAAAATCCCCGACGACCAATAAAGTCGGACGACAAATATCAAAAGAGCAAGACAAAAGACTTCCCAGCAAACAACGAAGCTGGATGACCACCAGAAGGACCGAAAGAATCCCCAACACATTAGATAACTTCATCCAAACAGGAGAACATTCCTCATAGGCACATGAGCTAGAGTAGTAAGCTGCCACCACCACCAATCCTATGAAGTGGACTGTACCAGCCAAATGGAGGGTTCATACCCATCAACTTGTGCATGGCGTGCACCTGATCTCCACGCGAGCCAGACCAGTAAGTCGCAACCGGTCCAACGCTGAGGACCATACTAGCCTGATGGGGGGTTTATACTCATCCAGTCCTACACACATGGGCTGTACCTACCAGCCTGATGGGGGATTTATACTCATTCAGTCCTACGCACGTGGGATGACGCGTCAAATGCACTGGTGTGACAAATATGGTGACATGACAAACGTTGTAGCGGGATTGAAATGCGAGACTAAAACATTGTGACGTTAGCATGTGTTGAATATTTGGCAAGCGTATCAAAATTATCATTCGCAATATAGTATTTTGATTAAATAAATGTCGATCCCACGAGGAACGGTTTCACTGGAAATTTCAAATCATATGTTTACTAAGTGGATTAACATAAAATGGGTTTTTCATAAAGAATTGGATTGAAATTAAATGACAAAGAACTATAAAGTGCGTTTAGAAAATATCAAATAAAAGAACTTAGGATTGACTTACTTCTTTTTTCCTCTTTTGTATAATGACTAGGTTAATTAAGAACATCAATTATCCTAACAATGTTGATGCTACCTACTCAAATCATTTATGTTGATTCCTCACACATGAAATTCATAAGAAAACCTAGTAAATGTTGATTCCTCACACAATTACGAAATTTTCCAGCATTAGATTTAGAGTGTTAAGCAATTGATACATTTCATTCCTGACAATTAACGTAACAAATATTCTTACCATGATCTAGGGTTCAAGATATATTTTTCAATCATATCCCAAACATCAAGAATAAACGTTCAAAAGCATAAAAGATAAGAATAACAACATCAAGAACATAGATTAATATCTCAAAATATCACCAAGATACAAAAGAGTTCAAAGAAAGTGCACTCAATCTTAAGAAAATGAAGTTAGTCACTCATGGTGACCATTACAATGCTCTAAATGAAGAAGAATTGAAGACTGGACGAAACCCTAGTAGCTACGACGCCTCTCTTCTAAAAATCCTCCTCCCCCTTTTTCAAAACGCGTCTTATCTTTTTATAGGAGAATTTGGGTCTTTGGGCCTCACATCTTTCGCTCAAGCAAATGTGTTGATTTTCGCTCAAGCGAAAAGTACTCACTTGATCGAGTAAAGACCCGAGAGCTTTGTCATATTTTCGCTCAAGCGAGAATGGATGTCGCTTGAGCGAGTGAAATCCAGAGAGCTTTAACGTATTTTGGCTCAAGCAAGAATCCATCTCACTTGAGTGAATGTCAGGTTGAAAATCAAAGCGGAACTGAAACTCGACAACCGTTATAATGTAATTGATGATAAGTTTGAGTTAGAGTTTGACTTATAGTGACGACATGAAATAGAGATGGAGAAAATAAATCAATTAAAATTACTAAATTATTATTAATTATTTTTAAAATTTAAAATGAATGTTGGGTTGTGTTAAGTGGTAAAAAGTCGATATAATTATGCTTTTAATTGTTATGAAATCACTTAACTTATGTCAATTCTAATCTATTTTTCTCCCAATGTAGGATGAATTCGAAAATACCTTGATACAAAAACAAGGAGCATAATTGTCAACATAATTGAAGGAAAAAACTGAAAGGAGGAAGAAGATTTTCAACATGGAAGTCGCTCGAGCGAGATAGACTCTCGCTTGAGTGAAAATTAGTTAAAACTCTTTGGAATTCATTTGCTCAAGCGTCATTATTTTCTCTTGAGCGAAAATTAGTTAAACTTCTCCGAAACTCACTCACTCAAGTGAGCACTTTTTCGCTTAAGCGAAAATACTGAACTTTCGCTTGAGCGAAAGACGCGAAACCCAAATTCTCCCATAAAAAGATAAGATGTGTTTTGAGAAAAGATAGTAGGTTTTTGGAAGAAGAGACGCGACTACTATTAGGGTTTCGTCCAATCTTCATCAATTCTTCACTTCTTCCTCATTTGGAGCATTGTAATGACTACCATGAGTGACTAACTTCATTCTCTTGGGATTGGGTGCACTTCCTTTTGAACTCTTTTGTATTTTGGTGATATTTTGAGATATTAATCTATGTTTTTCATGTTGTTATTCTTATCTTTTATGTTTTTTAATGTTTATTCTTGATGTTTGGGATATGATTGAAAAATATATCTTGAACCCTAAATCATAGTAAGAATATTTGTTACGTTAATTGCTATGAATGAAATGAATGTATCAATTGTTTAACACCATAAACCTAATGCTGGAAAATCTCTTAATTGTGTGCGAAAACAACATTTATTAGGTTTTCTTATGAATTTCTTGTGTGATGAATCAACATGGATGATTTGAGTATGTGACATCAACATTGTTATGTTAATTGATGTTCTTAATTGGACATAGTCATTACAAAAGAGGAAAAATGAAGGAAGTGAATCCTAAGTGTCTTTAATTGATCTTTTCTAAACAATTTGTCATTTAATTTTAATTCAATTCTTTATGTAAAACCTATTTTGTTTCAATCAACTTAGTATGCATATAATTGGGAATTTTCATTGATACTATTTCTCGTGAGATTGACTTTTATTTAATTGAAATACTATACTATGATTGATAATTTTGGTACGTTTGTCAATCATTCAACAAATATTTCTGGCGTCGTTGCCGGGGAACGACGTTCCTTGAAAATTCTTTGTTTAGCTTAGTAAGTATTTTATTTTTATTTCTGTTTTTGTTTTATTTTTTGGTTTTATTTTGCTTAATTATTATCCTGTGTTAATCTTTGCTTGAGTTTCCATTTGATTTATGCGTTTAAGATGACATGTATCTTCAGAACAGTTAGAATTTAATGCGGAGATTGAAAACATCACTCGGAGGAACCATGGTAGAAGAAGAAGGAAAACTCAAGAATAAGTCACAGGAGAATCAGTTAACTTTTCTCCTATACTCAACTTACTAGATCCAATCATAGAAGATATGGCAGAGGAAAGAGCAAATCCAAATCCAAATCAGTCCTATATTGTTCTTCACATTTTAAAGGAAAGATGATTTTCAAGAATATATAGAACAAATAACCATTCATTTTCTTTCTCCTTGCAACAGAAACATATCTTGAAAAAAAAAATAATGTTTCAGCCAGGTTTAAGAAGTTAAATTACGTACCTTTATGAATGCTTCCTCCCAGGTTGTTATTAGCAAGCAAAGGATCTACAATATTCATGTATTTAGAGACAAATGGTTTCTCGTTTAATTCTTTGCTGCTACACAGAACACCATAGTTGAATTCACAGGCATTAAGAAACTGTTGGGTCAGCAACAACTCTCCGCAGTTATTACGAGGAGGTTCAGCTATCATAATTTTAAATTGAAGAGATGGAAAAGGGTAATGAGTCATAATGCATAGAGCATGTTGACTAAAATATGATAAACAGAAGAATTATTTTATTTTTCACGTACCTTCCATATTCGGAAGTGACCTTGTAGGCACTGGACCTCGCAAGCTAATGCAATACTTGCTCCAGTCAAATTTGCTGAAGAAATCGAAAAAGCACCTAAGATCATGCACCAGTAATAGGGTTACAATAGCATAAGTTTTTCTGTTTTCTTTTATCGTGAAGCCAGAACAGAAAATCACACCAAAGCAAACAAGTTCGTCACCTCAAGTGGTCCAGAAAATGTATTACTGTAAACATGAAATACACATATGACTAAAGTTTCCAATGCATAGGTTGAAATGAGCCCATGGTGAGATCCCAGGATGCGGCTTTCATAGAAACACCATGCTTTTATCAATATAATATACTTCTTTTCAATAAATGATCCTGATGTATCAAATTGTCTACCTGGAACACAAAATTCCTTGTTAGAGATCTCTGCAAAAATTGAGTAAATGAAAGAATAATAGAAAGAGAACTTGGGTCAGAAATCACCTCCTCAATAAAACAAGTGTACCCAAACCACTAATCTGGTTGAAAGATATGTCAACTACAAAGTTTTCGACTAAACACTTTATGATCTTCACCTGCCATTAAAGAGTACAGGAGAAGAATGGTGACAAAACAATTGTTAGACTATCTTTTCTCTTATAGTATTGCCATGATGTCAATGAATTTAATAACATGCACACATGTTACCTAAAAAATAAGAAACACGTACCTTTGCACGGATATACTGAACCTCTTTCACGTGAAATTGAGCCTCCTCATTCTTCTGTTCTCTCTCTAAAATACGTTGTATATCTTGGATCAGACTGTCTTCCAAATGTTGATCCTCACAGAAGGCCGTTAGATCAATGTGCCCATCAGGTAAGGTCTTCAAAGGTACGAAACCAAATGGAAATACCTGTGGCAGTGGTACCAAAGGAGTACATCATTTTACATAAGACAGGATAATCTTCTGAGGTTAAGATTCTTCTCTTTCGTACTTTCCATCCATAAATGTTCAGGAGAGGGATAAACAACCTTAAAACAACATAAAGATGATTGAAAGACCATGAACTTCCACAAGTTTTGTTTTGTACTACGTGAAGGTGATGGATTTATGTCAACTTAAGACCGCACCGTATTTTCACTTTGGCCTTCTGATAATAAAGCTTGTATTTGCAGTAAAAAAAAGATACATGAATTTATGTGGGAACGGATGCAAAAGGGTGGAGAGAATGTTGGGACTCGGGGGAACTAACGGGGTATTCATGAATGGATTTTTTATCTCACAATCTTAAATCAACTTAACAAACTCTACTAAATATAAAATTTTAACTCACATATGAAGAAAATGTATATAAAATTTTCATTCTACCATCTGCTAGTGAGATGAAATATCAGAGGATATCTATAGTAAAATTATAATATATAGATAAAATACAAATTCTACCATACAATTTTTTTTAAATTAAGTTAGCCATATTTTTATTTTTAACATAGTATTAGACTAAGTTGAAATTTCATATTAAATAAAAATAAAACAAATTTAAGTAACATAAATAAAAAATATCTACAAACGAGAAATTATATTTTTTTATAAACAAATTAAAAAGAACATTTTAGTATGTTGTATTAGATGTAAAGCCATATTCTAGATAAATTAACAAGAATATTTTAATAGATAGTTAGATATAACAGAAATAATTAAGATTTATATAATACAATCTTTTAATTAGGGTAATAAACAAAAGTAACATCAACTTGAAAAACAATGTTCTAAAATTACTAATTAAACGAAAGTAGCATTAACTTGAAAAATAATGTTCTAAAAGTACTAAATATCTAGTACAAAGTTTAACCATTTTAATATAATAAGTTTAGATCATATGATAAGTGAAAAGAAAAAGTTTAATCTAAAAATCTTTATAATATCTTTATCAAAATATCGATAACATTGACAATAAATTGAATACATACATAGTAATAAATCAATAATTATTTTAATTTTAGTATCTTAAAATTTTAGATAAAACTTGAATAAAAAAATTAATATATTTCTATTTGATCCTGTCATCAATTATAATAAAAAATATCAAATACATGAATAATGGTAGTCCCTCTCTATAAATGAGTATTACCTCACTATACAATATATTCCGTCGTTATAAACTCTTAACCTTAATGAATAAATCATATATTTATTTTAAATCAAATTAAATAATATTTTTAAAACAAACAATGTTATGCATAAAATGAGTGAAAAAATCAATTTGATTAAGAGTTTTATTGAAATAAGTTATTTATAATTATTGATATATTATGAATTTGCACTCATGTTACATGATCCCTAATTATTTGGTGGCATACCTTTATTTAAAGGATTAATAATTATCATCTTAATGTTAAACATGTTTAATAACCATTTTCTTTTGGTTAACAACATCAATGATTAACAATTGAATCACAATTCTAAATTTTGATATAAAATTTCTTAACTATGCCTCAAAATAATAAATAAACTTAACCTCTATAATATAGAAATATCAATCAAAGTGTTTTATATATAGGATACAATTTCACAAGCCATTACGTAGATTTCTTGCTATAAATCTGCATCGTAGTAATTTATCACCTTCAAACCATCAATTTATTAGTATATAAGCATAAAATCATTTGTTTCTTATAAACATCTAATTATCAATACCTAGATCGGTTTGATATCTTCTCCTAATTCTAACTGCAAATGCAATGTAAAAATTTAATGCAAATTTGAGTCTATATATATATGAATTTATTTATTTTTTGTTATGAATTATAAAGTCATTTTTTTTATCACTGACTAAATTCAAGTTTATATCACAGAGTCACACTTCATATTAAATCTCCTAAGACAAATTTAAAATATTAAGATAATGTCTATTGTATAAGATATTTGACTCATATCTTCCATATTAAAATTCTTGAAACTATTTCAACTCATTTATCATTCGTCACATCCAAATAATATATATATATATATATATATATATATATATATATATATATATATATATATATAAAACAAATTTTACTAGCTCTAACCTCTCTCACTTTTCATAAAGATGAATAATATGTTGATTATCTAACCTAAATCAAACAATTATTTTCACTCTTTTACTAAAAAATATCATACTTAATATCAGAAAGTTTCATTTATGAACAAATTTTAAAGTTCAAAATAATATGTTTATCATAATAATTTAATATTACTAATGTCTTATAACCCATCCTTTCATAAATATATGGGTCAAAATTCTACTCGATTGGATTTTTTGCGTAATTTCAACAAAATTATCAAATTATCTTGTTAGACATAAATTAAAATTTATAATCTAATATATATTTTACTCTGATTAATCATACAATAAAATGAAATAAAATTATATTATATATAGAATACATAATATTAATTGGAATTAATATTTTTAATGCAACTTTATAAAATATATAATTGTAATTAATGAAAAATATTAATTACTACTCTCAAATTTAAAAAAAATATTTATTACTAAACTTTTTTTAAGGTTAAAAGTTTACAGTTATATTAAACAAAAAATAATAACATTACATAAAATTTTATATATAAATATAAACATAATATACATAATAAATTTATACCAGTTTGTCTGAAATAATAAAAATACAGTTTTATGATAATAGATCATATTATCATAAAATATTAACTTAAGAACATCTTCCATTCAGGTAGACATAAAACATTCATGTAAATTTGGATAAAAAGTTTGCTATGTAATCTAATAAATTTACCGTTTTGGATAAATGTTTTTCATTTAAACTTACTCAAATATTTCAATAAATTACGTTCTGTTTCTCAACAAGCTACATTAATTAAGGTGAAAGTTACAAAAATATTTTCTAAACTGGTGAAATGATGATAACACTATATTAGACAATGTTAATAGGGCATGCCAAATTCCAAAGCTCAATCAATAATCTATATTTAACAGAAGAATCTATAAGCTCAATAAACAAACATGATGAATTCTTACTATGTGATACATGCAAAAAAGTAGCAGGGTCATACCAAAAATGTACACAAAAACGGAAAGAATTAACAAGGAAAACACCTGACAAGGGACACGCATGACGATGAGGGATCACAGGTAAGATAGCACAGCATTTCGATGTGCTTCTGATGTCTGGTTGGGCTGAATCTGTGCAAGCAGCTCTCCAGTTCTACCTTCAGCTTGTGACCATCTTTTCTTTTTTGGTCAACCAGCCGTCCAAACAACAAGGGTGCATGGAAACCAGACCCATTTGGAATAAAGTTGCACAACAAAAAAATCTCATATTTTCGACATATTTTTACCGATAGATTTGTAGCCGTCGAAAAATGAGTTATTATCGACAAAAATTATTAACGGATATAGAATTTGGTCTTATCGACGGATATATTCGTTGGTAAATCTGTCGGTAAATTAACAATTAATTACCGACGGATATATCTATCGGTAAATCCGTTGATAAATTAATAATTAATTACCGACGGATATATCTCGTTGATAAATCCGTTAGTAAATTAACAATTATTTACCGACGAATATTTTTGTTGGTAAATTAACAATTAATTACCGACGAATATATCCATTCGGTAAAATTATATAATAATTACTTAATATATTCTAATAAATCTTGTATATAAATATAATTTATTTGTAAATTATTATCAAAAAATTCTAGTAATTTAGTGGTGGGAGTATCGACCTCTAACTCTAAGTAAAAAATGCAATAAATAATACAAATATTATTGACGGATTCCTGTCCGTAAGTAATTTTGTAAAATATTTACCGATGAACTATTTAAATTCGTCAGTCATATTTATCGATAACCCAATTTTCGATGGATTTTTGGCCGTCAGAATTTCATCGATAATATCTATTTACCGATAGATTTTTGTTATTACCAACAGATTTTGACCGTCAGTAATTTTAATATTTTTTGTAGTATTGTTCTCACTATCCATAGCTCCACAATTTCTGCTATTATGGACAAACAAAGTCAAAAATAATTGTCATCATATGTGTCTCAAAATTTAACTTAGTTTAAGAAGCTACACAATGACCAATATATGTAATTGTCATGCTCATTTTAAGAGATCAGGGTTTTTCCATTCCATGAAAATTATCTCAACCAGCACAAAGTGTGAAAGATTTACCTATATAAAGTATCTGTAGCTGCGTATGACCTAGAATTTATATCACTATACTGTAATACATGAATGAAAGCATTTCATAAAATTCCTCTAAGATATTCTTCAGGTATTCTGTCATAAAAACGAAATTTAAAAATAAATAATAACAAATGGAATAAAATAAAATAAAGCATCTCCAAAGTGCTAATTTTTTAACTTTTCATCAAAATAAAATAATTAAGCAGATGGGACCATTGAAGCCATTTGAAAACAACACAGTAACGTTAAGAAAATAAAATTCGTTTCGCCTTTTTAGGGTTCTGATCACACAAAATTTTATACTGCTAGAACAACTCGAACATTTTCAATTGATGTAGACACGTACGCATATACGTACATGTTCAATTTTGTTTTTCAATTCCCTTTGACAATCCAACACAGTCAGCCCAACTTATCAATATATCAGGCAGGTAAACTATTAGGGACCATGTAGTTCATCATGTAGCTCATGCAGCATAGTATTCTGGGTCAGAACAATTAATCTTTTTGAAATGGCTCATTTTGTATTTGAGAAGTACACGTACATGAACAAGGTTTAATTTTGCTTACAAGATTTAATTTTGTTTCCCCATCTAACTACTCTAGGTTGGGGCAGGTACTGGAGGGCAAGTTATAGACTTTTTTCATATTTTGTATCTAGACTACTTCGATTAATTTCTTCTGCATTATTAGACTTTATCATGTACTTCTTGATCCTGAGACTCTCGAAAGAATCTTTTCCGCTCCTTAGTTATGCATGAAAAAGAAAAAAACAATTGAGATTCGACCAAGCAGTTCAGAACTAGCAAGAAGAAAACATGACACGTACACAAACCTGAGAAGTAGAAAAGAAGAGAGGACCGATCCGAAGTGATTCTGTGAGGAAAGAGTGAAAGGTGAGATTGTGAGTGTGAGAGAAGTATTGAAGAAATGGAAAAATGGTGACACAATTTGTAGCACCTTAACACAGGAAATGGCAGAAAGAGGGGTGAGTCTGGGTGACAGAGAAAGAACAATTAAATACTTGTGTGTATTATTATTTTTTTCTTTTTCATTTATCCTTTTAATTTATTTTTCATGACGAATTTAATTTTATATTCAGTTACCAGTTGACTTTTGTGTACATGTACACGGTAGGCCGTGTTGAAATGATTTGGGATATGATTTTTTTAAGTTACCATTGAAAGCTAATCGTTTTATTAAATTTGATAACTTTTAAATAATTATGAATGTAAAAAAATTTATAGAGTGTTGATACTTTTCTTAAAATTATTTCTCACACTCTTTATATAATAATGACTTGAATTTGTTCAAATTCACAAGAAGATATTATTGTTAAATTACAAAAAATCGTAAAAAGAAATCTTATCAAAATTTATAAATTTTTATAAACTTTAATTAAAATTCATTAAAAATTACTAATCATTAATTAAAGAAGCAAGATTTAAAAACAAAAAAAT
Source organism: Sphenostylis stenocarpa (assembly GCA_963425845.1). Lineage (NCBI taxonomy): Eukaryota > Viridiplantae > Streptophyta > Magnoliopsida > Fabales > Fabaceae > Sphenostylis > Sphenostylis stenocarpa. The sequence continues at coordinate 19,253,361 of OY731406.1, forward strand.
TGTGGTTTCTAATCTATGATACTTAATAATTGAGAATGTGTGAAGATGTATTTTAAACATGTACATTTTAGAAAAAAAAAATGCTATTAATTTATTTTGTAATACTTTTCCATTTTTCACTATTTTTTTTTTCACGTTTTCATGTTATTTATTCTTGTCTTTTTCATATGATATATTTACTCCTTTTCGAATTTGATACATAAACTTTAAGAAGAATATTATTATCTATACTTATTTTATTTATAATGTTCAAATTTAAAATTTTATATAAAAAACATTAATTTTTGAGGGATTTAATAAAAAAAATATTTCTCAGATTAACCAGAATAAAAAAAACATATAATCCGTTATTAACTAGTTAACAACTCATTTTTTTTAACATCCATCCAACAAACACTTTTAAATTTTTATATTATTATTTATAAAAAAAATAATACGTAAAAATGGTCTATTTGATGTTCAAACAAAATTGGAGTCTCAAAATCTTTTCCCATAATATATCCTATCCTATGGTTGTTTCAGTATTTCACTCACAAGTTACTGATAATCTTCTAATATATCATTTGTAGACCTCCCCTTATATTTCGTGTCAATGACGGTTGAAAAAACTCCAGATTTAAGAATACTATTACTATCTTTCTCCATATCATGTTCACATTATTTTTATAACTTGCACTGTGATGCTCTGTTTAGAAAGAGATATCTCAAGTCATTTGCACCTTTAGTTTGGCCCATCAATGAGTTCCTCTGAGCTGGCTGGGTTACACTAAAAGGAAATACCTTTTCTCTGATATTAACAGTTCCACCAATTGAACAATATCTTCTCCAAGGAGACGAGAGTTCTAAAAACTGGGGTCCATACTTTTGCAATTTATGCATCATATCCTCCCTGAAACAAAACAAATGATGTTATAAATTAACTCTTTAAACAGGTAGCTAGCTACATAATGATATTATATCAAAATAGTCACACAACTTTCAGAAGAAATTTTGTCATATAATTAGTTTGTTGCATTGTTTTCTTTTCTTTTGCTGTTATCCATAGCAAAAAGGTGACTGGGAAACAATAAATGATCCTTTGAGCGTGAAAATAAAAGTTTCCATGTCATCCCAAAAGGAATTGCCAGGTAAAAACTCAGGCTGGTCTAGTCCTGATAACTTGCGTTCTTTAAAATCATTCACAATCTGGACTGTCTACTCTACTAGTAGTTCAGATGTGTTGGAATCTTCAAATAAAAAACAGCCTTCTTCTGATAATCAGTAAAACACCAGATTTTATATTACCTTTCCAAAATTGCACCCAGCTTCTGATCCAACCAAAGAATGAAGGACCATTCCTATATGTTTTATCACTTCTACTAGGCATTTTATCAGGCATAGAGTCATCGACTGGTAAAGAATATGAGTTTTGACAAACTTCATCAATAACCTTCCCACTACACACAGAAAATTTCTGCAACACGTTTGGGGTCCGAGACACATTTTCTTGTCTAGCCTTGTTTTTATCCTCACCATTTAGATTTGGGGTTGCTGTAGATTCCTTCTCATCAATCTCAATCTTAATATAAGATCTTACTGATTCTACAACTTTGCCCTCAAAAGGTATGGGCATTACGGGAGAACCAGAATCCCCCATACCTTTTGTATTTAAAAAGGTATATACTTTTGTATACCTCTTTTAAATATTTATTATATACTTTTGTATACAATCTTTTTATAAAACCAATTCCTTTCAGAAAACAAGGTTAACAGGATATTTAGAAAAATAGAAATTATTACGATAAGAAGAAGAGAAAAGTTAAAAAAATAAATAAATACATTATACTACTTTTCGAATTTGATACATAAACTTTAATAAGAATATTATTATCTATACTTATTTTATTTATAATGTTCAAATTTAAAATTTTATATAAAAAACACTAATTTTTGAGGGATTTAATAAGGAAAAATATTTCTCAGATTAATGATAGAATGAAAAAAAAAAGATCTAATCCGTTATTAACTAGTTAACAACTCATTCTTTTTAAAACATCCATCCAACAAACACTTTTAAATTTTTATATTATTATTTATCCAAAAAAATTAATATGTAAAAATGGTATATTTGATGTTCGGACAAAATTGGAGTCTCAAAATCATATCATGTTCAAAATATTTTTACAACTTGCACTGTGATGGGGATTCTGAGGGAACCAGACTTACATGAAAATTACCAGAACCTAAAGGTGCAAGCTCTACATGCAGTGTTGATAATAGAAAGCGAGATAATGTTCCGTATCCATAAAATAAAACCTTTTACCAAAATACACTTTACGTTTCTTCAACTCTGCACAAAGATCTACCGTTGAGATTCCTAGCGGATATGATCTCAATACATGGCAAATCTGTATTACAACTTCTTTTGGATCAGTGTGTATATCTTCGGAAGGTTCATATATATCCACTATTTGTGAAGACGAAGACTTCTCAACATCTGAGACCGGGTTTTTAAGAATCACCTTATAATCTCCACACCAAGAACCATCAGGAGGATGGTTAAAATGTTTTCCAGAAAGATTTTTCCCTTTTACTAATGAAGACCATTGCCATGTTATAGTTGCTGCACTGAAGAGGCACGAGGAGCATCCCTCGAGGTAGCAAGCAATATATTGTAATTTTGCATTCTTTAACTGATGTAACATTGCAGCAAAGTCCTTATCAGCCGATATCAAAAAGAGATGTGCAGGCGGAGGATTTTGAGAAAACCAATTCATAAGATTCAGAATAAGAAATCTATCGGTGTTGTTCTTTCCACCTGCAACAAAATACTATTATAATTTGAAAAGCTAAAAATGTGGATAAATAAAACACAAAACTCCTGAAGACATGAACCGCAAGCTGTAAAACACTTGGATGATTTGCTAATTGACAAATTCTACAACAAAAATGGGAATCAGACCCTAAAATTTAAACAAATGAAAAAAATGTATTCAAAAACTGCAGCCAGCAGACATTATCTCAGAAAAGAATAAATTTCATCATACTCTTCACTGATTAAGACAAATAAAATATTCTTTTACTTATAATCTTTAACACTAAATTTATCTTTAACTTTTTTATTGAAAGTAAATCCTAAAACAGGAAAAAAAAATTGTTTAGTCCCAACATATGACACAACTTTTACTCCTTATAGTAAAATTTTGTAATTTGTAGTTCCTACACTCATATTTTAGTAGAGGATTATTCCATGCCATTAACTCCAACATTGGCAAAAGAGTTTGAATATCAACATTTGACCTTAAGTGTATCCAGTTTAGGAATTATTAGTTCACGATGGAGGAAGTCGGAAGTCTTTGGTCATCATAACTAGAGTTATGCACTCGCTTCCCAACAATGATTGAAAATAATTGTCTATGTACATTAAAAGGTGACCCATGATAAGTGTCAAGAAAAGGAGACATGGATGAAGTCCCCCAACAACAATGGTTGAAATTGCTCATGATAAGATGTCTGCAATCAAATTTCATCAAATAATTATTCTATAAGTACTACTACTTTATATATTTTATATATGTACTTTAATGGCTGGAAGCAATGCTCATTAATGCAACTATTTCCAATCATTGCTGAGCGGTGAGTGCGTGACTTTTGACAGTGATAATGATGAGTGGCTCAAATTAACGACGTTAAGAAAGAATATAACAGAAAAGACCACTCCGCATTATAAAATATAATACAGGAGCTAAAACTTTAATTCTTTTTATAAAATATAATACAGGAGCTAAAACTTTAATTCTTTTTCTTGATAAAGGGACTAATTCCTAATTCCTATATAGTATCACTTACAACGGCAAAGTTCTTTCTCAACTCAATATGTCACATCTGCCACATCATAACAAAGTTAATAGTAACATGTTTATAAAACCTTCTCTACAAGTACTTAGGATAGAAAAATAAGAAGGAATTCCATAAATTAAAATTAACTTATACATGAGCTAATTTATACAAATCAATTCCTACAAGCTTCTTCAAGATTGAATTAAGTTTCCTCCAAACAAACCCATAATCCAAAACTAAAATGCAAGTTGAAGGACTAACCTTAAGATAATATTAGATATACCACACAGCTGAAACGCAGGTTGTGTATAGACTAAAAACTATAAAATATATGAATAATAACTAAAGATAAAACTATCCCCGTCCCCTACTTTTTTAATCATCTTCGTCTCTGCTTATCTCCGATCCCCACCAGAGTTAGAAATTAAATTCACATCCTCATCTCTACTGGGTTTCGGATTTTCCATACCGTTCCCGATTTATATTATTTAAAAAAAATAATTATATTTATAATAAATTAATTTTACTATATATTTTTTATATATAAATAAATATTTATAATTTATAATTATTATTAATTAAATATATATATTTTTAATTTATTATATTTATATTAAAATATGTATGTAAAAAAAATACTTAATCATTTTTATTTATATATATATATATAGAATATTTATATTAAAATATGTATACAAAATAAATATTTAATCATTTTTATTTATATATAGAATATTTATAATATTATTATTATTATAACATTGTATTCAAATATTTGAATACTTATAATATTATTATTATTATTATTATTATTATTATTATTATTATAATAATACTGTATTTAAACATTTGATTATATATATATATATATAAAAGTTAATTCATTTTTAAGTTATCATTTAAAAATATGAAATATATAGTTTATAAGAAAATATTTAATAAGTTAATTTTTATTTAATTAGTTCGAAGTAATAAAAGTTTAAATTATTAATTTCTTTTAATATTTTAAAATATAATTATTTTATTAAGATAAAAAATTATGACATAATAAAACTTAATAAATATAAATTATAAATAAAATAATATTAGTTATTACTAAGATTTATGTAAAATATTTAAAAAAAGATAAAAAAAATTTAACTTTGTGTTCATCTAATTGGTTGAAAAAGATTAAAAAAATTGATAGAAGAGATTAAGAAAATATGAAAAAAGAAAAGTAAGAAAGAATAATATAATAAATTAATTAATATAAAAAATTAAAAAAGATAAAAAAAATTAAAAAGTGGATAGAAGAAAAATAAAAATAGTGAAATATAAAAAAAATAACATTATATGTAATAGAAACAAAAAAAATACTTTTAAAATATTAATATTTTAAATTTTAAATTTAAATATAAAATCGGGACAGAGACGAGATCATGATGGAAATTGTATTACTCATCCTTGCCCCACCTTTTAAAGCGAGAAAAATCTGACGCTCCTGATCCTTGATCAACTCGAGTTTTTTCTCTCAAACTTAGGACGAAAATAAGTCAATTCTCACGGTACAGATTTAATTATTATCCCTGAGAAAAAAAAAGGTCTTATCTAAAGAATTATGTTCTTTATGGATTATCATAAACTAAAAAGTAAAATAAAAATAACTACAATACACAATATAAGGCTTTAAAAGTTTAACTGTGAACCAATTAGAGATGATCTTGAGATGATTTCTGAAGCGAACAAAGTTAAATGAGGAGAGGAGTTAAAAAAGATGAAAGAACCAATTAGAGATGATCTTGAGATGATTTCCGAAGTGAACAAAGTTAAATGAGGAGAGGAGTTAAAGAAGATGAAAGAAGAGAAACCCGGATTGTGGGTAAAATAGATGCCGGTGTGAGAAAGTGCTTCTCGGTTGGATTTTGAGAGCTGCATAACATCGCCGAAAGCGTTGATTTGGAGAGGACCCTTAATTCCGCTCGCTCTCACGGCCTTCATGATTGCTGGCGCCACATCCCAAACGTCAGGCAGTTCTCGAAATCCCACCACACCGAAATCTTGATGTCTCGAGACTCGTAGCACAAGTTACGCCTCTGTACCCCAGCCACCAACATCTGCTTCGTTTGGAGAAGCGGTCTCATCGCACGCCGGGATCGCCAAAGATGAAATGCTTCCAGTGTTGCAGTTAGTTTGTTAGGTACCCATCTGCAAGAGGGAAGGGTTTAAGACCCTAAAACCCTGCATTTTCCAAATCACACTGCCTTGGGTTGGGTTGGGCTCATCATTGACACGGTCCACAACTGAACCAAATGTCTGACTCTTTTTTAAATGCAAAAGTAAAAGTTCAAAAGTTGAAAATTGTCGGTCAGTTTACATGTCGAATTTTTACTTATTATTTTTTTTTACAGACAATCTGGCTTCAGATAATTATTTTAAAAATTTTAAATAATATAAAAAATTATTTTAAAATTCAATTATTTAAATAAATAATATAATTTAATATTGAATTTCCGTGTATCATTTGTCTTTCTAAAATAATGCAACCTAACCAAAAATCATTTAACTTTTGATATAAATATTTTTTATAATATCTTTATTATATTTTAATTTATATTTTTTAAATTAGCTGTGGCCAAGTTTTTTAAATTTATTAGATTACATTTTGTCAATTATGCACAAAGACCTGCAATTGAGATTCCTTTGGGATTTGACCTCAATATAAGCCTAATCTATCTTTTAACTGATTTTGGAACTATAAATTTACATAAGGGTCACCCAAATCACTACTTCCTCACTTAATTTTGATTTCATATTGTTGAATAGAGAGTAAATAAGATTTAAATTAATCTTCCTTATATATAAATTACACATAATGTAATCCATTTATAATAGAGAGGTATAACTAAAAGAGTAATCGAAAGTAAACAAAATAAATAAAAGATATTGTTTGATATTGTGGTTAACAATATCTTAACAATATCTAAACAATATCTAACAATCCCCTCAAACTGGAGCATACAAATCGTACGTGTCAAGTTTATTATAAATATAATCAATTCTAGGCCCAGTAAAGATTTAGTAAAAATATTTGCTAACTGATCACTTACATTAACAAATTCAGTCTTGATATCTCTAGACATAATCTTTTCTCGAATGAAATGACAGTCAATCTTAATGTGTTTGGTCCTCTCATAAAAAACAGGATTAGAACTAATATGAAGAACAACCTGATTGTCACACACAAGTGTCATTTGAATGACATCTCTAAATTGTAACTCTCTAAGAGATTGTTTGAGGCAAACAAGTTCACAGGCAGCTGAGACCATAGCTCTATATTTTGTTTCTGCACTGGATCTTGCTACAACACTTTGTTTCTTACTTTTCCATGAGATCAAGTTACCACCAATGGAGACACAATATCCAGATGTAGATCTTCTATCCGAAAGAGATCCTACCCAATCAGCATTTGAGTAACAAACAACTCTTGTATGGTTATTAGAACTATATAACAATCATTTTCCAGAAGATCCTTTAATATACTTCAAGATACGAATGACTGCATTCCAATGATCTTCACATGGTGAATTAAGAAATTGACTTACCACACTGACTGCAAAGAAAATGTCAAAATGAGTAACTGTAAAATAATTCAATTTTTCAACCAATATTCTATACTGCTCAATATCAAATATAGGCTCCCCCTGATTTGGTAGAAGTTTAGTATTGAGATCCATGGGTGTATCAACAGACTTTGAACTCATCAGCCCAGTATAACAATACCATCATTGGATTGTGTCACCTCAATATCCAATAAATATTTAAGTTTGTCAAGATCTTTGGTCTGAAAATAGTGACAGAGATGTTTCAACTGAGAGATGTCATGGTTGTCACTACATGTAAGAATGATGTCATCAACATACACTATCAAGTAAACACATCCAGCACTTGAGTGTCGATAAAAGATAGAATGATCTGTTTCACACCGAGTTATACCAAATTGTTAAACAACCTTACTAAACTATTCAAACCAAGCTCTAGGAGACTCTTTAGGTCATATAGGGATTTGCAAAGACGACATACCATCCCAGAAGACTCCCCCTGAGCAACAAACCTAGGAGGTTGCTCCATATATATTTCTTCTTGTAAATCATCATTGAGGAAAACATTTTTAACATCCAGTTGATAAAGAGATCATTGTTGAAAAGCGACCATGGTGATAAATAAACGAACAGAAGTCATCTTTGCCACAGGGGAAAAGGTATCTCCATAATCCAACCTACAAATTTGAGTATAACCTTTGGACACAAGACGAGCTTTGAGACGATCAATAGTACCATTAGGTCCAACTTTGATAACAAACACCCACCTGCAACCAACAACAAATTTCCCAAATGGTAAACGAGACCAATTCCCAAGTTCTACTATTATGGAGAGCACTTAGTTCATTTAACATGATCTGACGTCAACCAGGATGAGCTAAAACTTCACTGACAGTTTTTGGAATGGCCATAGAAGAAATAAAGGAAAGACATGTATAAAAAGGTAATGATAGTCGATGATAACTCAAAGCAATATAATGGAGAGAGGGATTACGTGTAGAACAAATACCTTTTCGGAGGACAATGGGAAGGTCAGACTCATGTGTCAGATCCAGAGGAGACAGAGTAATTGGCACTTGAGTGGAGTCACATGGTGGTGGTTGTGATTAGTTTCGACAACTATAAATCTGAAGAGGCAGTGGAGAAGAAGCTAACTGCGAAGCAAGAACTAATGATGAAGAAGACAGTTAGAAAGTCACAAACAACATGAACATTAAATGTAATAGGAGTGTTGATAAGATTGGATGGAGATAGGTGAATATTGACTTTTACAATAAAGAGACAACTTATCAAAGGTGACATCTGCAGACACAAAATAACGGTTAAGAGAAGGAGAAAACATTTGTATCATTTTTGTGATCTTGTAAACCCTAAGAAAACACATTTATGTGATCTAAGAGAAAGTTTGTCAAGATCAGAACTGAAATTATGAATAAAACATGTAGACCCAAAAACTCTCAGAGATAAAGGATGAAGTGATTCATGAGGGAATAAAATGGAATGAGGTATTTTATTATCTAAAACTGAAAAAGGCATGCGATTAATGAGATAACATGCAGTAAGAAGAGCATCACCCCAAAAATGTTGAGAAACATCTCCATAATTTAAAAGTCTGCGAGTTGTTTCAATAAGATGTCTATTTTTACGTTCAGCTACATCATTTTGTTGAGGTGTATAAACACAAGAAGTTTGATGCAAAATACCGTGAGAAGTTATAAATTGTTTAAAAGAATGAGAAAGATATTCACGATCATTATCACTACGCAAAACTCTAATAGAAACACCGAACTGAGTTTGAATTTCATTAAAAAAAGTTTAAAAGATATGAAATAATTCAGAACAATTTTTTATCAAAAATAACCAAGTGCATCTGAAATAATCATCAATGAAAGTAACAAAGTATTAAAAACCTAAAATAGACTTAACGCGGCTAGGTCCCCAAATGTCAGAGTGAATCACGGCAAAAGGGGACGAAGCACCACGTGTGAAACTACAAGGAAAGGAAATACGACTATGCTTACCTAATTGACATGACTCACACGCTAAACTAGATAAGTTGGACAAGGCAGGGACAAACTTTTGTAACTTGGCAAGACTTGAATGACCTAACTGAGCATGAAAAAGAGAGGGAGACTTCATAACTGTACTAACATGTGTAGAGGGACGGAGATAATAAAGACCATGAGACTCATATCTTGTGTCAATCACCTGTTTCGAACTCTGGTCCTGTAAACACACAGAATTATTGGTAAAAGTAACAACACAATCAAGAGAACGAGTTAGACGACTGATGAATAACACGTTAAAAGGAAACTCAGGGACATAAAGAACATTATCAATGATTAATGAAAGAAAAAGTTTAACCGTTCCAACACCATGAAATGGTACTCTAGAGCCATCAGCCAGTGTAACAGAAGGTAAATGATTAAGAGAGGATAAAGAGGAGAGATTTGTTACCAGTAATATGATCAGTGGCTCCTGAATCAAAAACCCAAGGACCAGGAGAAAATGATTAGGTCAGACCAGCAAAATATGTATTTGTATATGTGACAGATATAGTGGAACTAGAAGACTGTTAATCCTTATACCATTCGAGAAATTTGTTGAACATAGCAGGCATGTCGGATGCAACAGAAGAAGAAGGATCTCAGGCAGATAAAGGTGGAGAAAGATTGGTCTGAACAACTGCAGCAAATCGAGGAAGACGATCATGTAATATATAACACTTGTTAATCTTGTGACCTAGCTTGCCACAATGTTCACACTTAGGATGCATTTTTCCCTGTTTGCGAGGGCGAGTCTGATCATCACGATGGGATGTCAATACAAAAGAATCATTAACAAAAATTGAAAATAGTAGAAGTGGAAGAAGTCATGAAGAACGGGAGAACAAACCCTAAAACAATCCAAAGTAATCCAATTAACCCACGAAGCACAAATCCAAAATGAGAATGCTAAAAATAAGTTCGCCAAGACTAAACGGCAAAGGACACAACAGGACGACCAACTCTGATAGTGGTGATCTCAATGACACAGTAGTCACCTGACTGAGACAAGCAAAATCATGTCACCGGTCAAAAATAAAACTCCGGTGAATTCTCCGACAGTGACGGATCTGGTGACTGCTCCAGCGGCAGCAGTGACAGCAACGTGAACCAGTACACCAGGTAAGTTCCCAAGAAAGAGAGGTGAGTTACTAATGGACACACTTAAATATCAAGTCTTTCCTTGCCAGAACTTTCCTAGACATGCACTTTCACACTACCAAATAAAATTCAGTAACAAAGATAATTCTTTTTTGATGTAGAGGATCAGTTTACCAGCAGCGGTGGGGCGGCTCTAGTAGTGGTGGGACGCGGCTCTAGCAGCGGTGGGGTGCGGCTCTAGCAGCGGTGGGACGGCTCTAACAGCGGTGAGGTGGCTCTAGCAGCGGTGGGGCGGCTCTAGCAACGGTGGGACGGCTCCAGCAGTGGACAAAAGGCGAAAAAAATATTTTCAAGATAAACTTAAGCTCTAGATACCATGTTGAATATAGAGAAAATAGGGTTTAAAATTAATCTCCCTTGTGTATAAATCACACATAGGATAATCTATTTATAATAGAGAGGTACAACTAAAAGAGTAACCGAAAGTAAACAGAATAAACAGAAGATATTATTTGATATTGTGATTAACAATATCTAACAATATCTTAACAATATCAAACTATATCTAAATAATATTTAAACAATATCTAACACATATCACTCTGACTAGAATTCTTGACAGATCCTAATTCCTCCAATGTCGATTCCTTGTTATTATCTTTCGGCAATGAAAGATACAGTTCACTATCTGAGCTCAAGACTGCATGACTAGAATTGGTTATTTGAGTTTTGAGTATAGAAGTTTTCCCATCAGAAGAACTAAAGGCAGAACACATGGGAAAATATAAGTGGACTCTAATTTAACTCCAGGCATTGCCTGTAGTAAGGATGACAACTTTGTATGACCAAACTTCCGGGTATTAAGATGATAACCATACCTACCAACAAATTTTCTTCAGAAAGTACTAATGTTATAACCCTTTGAGTGGTCCCTCAATATCTCATTCACAAGTGTATGCAAGTCTTCTAATATATCATTTCTAGACCTCTCTATATATTTCAATTTAGTGGCGGCAGCAGAAACTCTAGTATGAGGCTGATTTTGCTTTTTCACATCATGTTCAAATGAATTTGGCAACTTGAACTGTGATTCTCTGATCATAAAGACAGATCTAAAACCATTTACACCATGGGAGGGGATCTCCACCAGCCACTTTTTCTCGGCTATTAACAATTCCACCAATAGAATGATATCTTTCAATAGAATGATATCTTTTTAAGTGAGAGACCTAAGAATCATGGGTCCATCATCTTGTAATTTATGTGCCATATCCTCCCTGATACAAGTAATGTTGCAAGATGATTTAAAGCTACATAATGATCATCAATCCATCATAAAATATCAAAAAGGTCACACAACTTTCAACAGAAATTTCATTATATAATCAATTTGTTAGAGCAACGAATCAACAGAGGTCAAAAGTTGGTGGTTTTCCAATATCAATATTAAAAGGGATCTTTTAAAGATTGATACAAAACTATAACGCATACTAACCTGTTTTTTGACTGGGAAATAAGAAGTGATCATTTGGGCATGAAAATAAAAGATTCCAAATCATTCCAAAATGAACCACTAGAAAACAATTCAGGCTGCCGATAATGAACAACATTCTGGTCCAGCTCTGATAACGCGGGTTCTTCAAATTGACTAACAGTCTAGTCCACTTCAGCTTTTGAATCCTCCAAGTGACTCTCCACCTTGTTCTGATGAGCAGCTAAATCATCAGATTTTGCATTGCTTTTCCAAAATGGCCACCAACTTCTAATCCAACTAAAGAATGTTGGCCTTCTGTTATAAGTGTCAGCAATTCCACTGTGTGTTCTATCAATCAAAGAGTCATCAACTGGTGAAGAATATGGGCAGAAACAAACTTAGTCGGCCACCTTTCTAGTTGGACTCTCATGTTTGTTCCTTGCTTTAAAATTTCCCAATTCATAATTTCCAGTACCATTGTCTTCAATGGTTGTGTTATCATTGCCAGCATAGCGATTCCCTGAAGTGGTATGTTTTTCTATAGTTTTATGACTTGCATCCTCAGATTTAACATTGCCAATGTCAGATGACCTTTTAGATTTAGCTTTTAATGAACTTGTCTTAGTTTTGGAAAATTTGTTTTCCTTGGATGACTGTTGAGTCTCAAGTTGCTGTGCATTAGCCAAATCCGCAACCTTCTCACTAGACAGCAAAGATTTCTCCAAGTCATTTTGGGTCTGAAATTCATGTCCTTCGACTAATGAAGGAAATACCAATTTACCATACACACATTCCCCAACAATGTTGGTTTGGAAAGGGACATGTTGGAATGATTTTGAGTCATCATTCATACTCCTTGCATGGATGTTGGCAGGTGAGGGAGTCTCGTCTGCATCTACCCTCTCGTTGTTCTTAACAACAGATGATGTTGATGGGACAACACTGCTGTCAAAAGGATCAGGGGACTCTGAAGGGGGCAAACATACACAAAAATTATCATTCCCTACAGGCTGCAGCTGTATGTGTGGCATTGCTAATAGAAAGCATGAAAAGCTTCTAAATCCATAAAAACTTGTATCCAAAGGCACATCACATTTTACCAACTCCCCACAAAGATCTGTTATGGAGATCCCTTTTGGATGTAAATTTAATATATGCTTAATCTGTCTTACAACTGACATTGGAACTGCACCTAACTTTAAGTCCAAGGAAGGTTCAGAGATCTCCACATTTTGTAAAGATGTAGGCTGCTCAGCAGCTAGGAATGGGTTTTCAAGTGGCACCTTAAACGTTTACCAATAAGATTTTCTCCCTTAAGCAATGAAGACCATTGTCACATTACAGTTGCTGCCCTGAAGAGAACACTAGGAGCATTCCTTGGGCTAGCCAGCAAGATATTGTAATTATTCATTCTTAACCGGTGTAATATGGAAGCAAAACCTTTATCACCAGATGTCAGAAAGAGATGTGCATGTGGAGGATTTTGGATAACCCAAAACATGATATCAACAAGAATATTCTTAATATAAGAATATTCTTTTCACCTGTAAGAAATTACAAATATTATGATTTGAAAAGCTAAAAAGTAGCTGAGTGAACCATAGAATACCAAAGCTATATGGAAGTATAAATATTAGTTCATCAACTGTAAAAATGATTTACTAGCTGCAAATCCATATCAAGATTATGAATGGATGAATCTGTATTGGACTAATAAGAATCAAGCCTGCATAAAACAAAGACACTTACACTTAAATCTGCAACCACCAGGATTTTGGTAAAGGACACGTAACAGTAGACAATATCTTTGATCTTACTCGCAACAGCCATACGCAATTACAAAAGGAATTTTCCATTGCCTTTCAAATCAAAACTCATCTTTAACCTTTTATAGGAACAAAATCCCCAAAACAAAATAATAAGAGTATGCTTGATTCCCGTCTCACTTTTTGTTTCAAAAACTGTCTTCTAAAACCAATTCCACATTACTCAACGATAAATTTTTCATCCAAAATCTCGTAAGTTTTGAAAATTGTTTCTAAAACAATTGTTTTTAAAAAGCAGAAACCACTGAGAAATGTGTTCTCTTGTTCATCTTCTGTTTTTATCTTGTTCAACCTCTCCTTCAATTCGAGACTCTGTTCTGTGCCTTATACCACCCTCACCACCAACGGTCGAATAACTTGATTTAGTTCCAATTCAAAAACTACAAACAGTTTTAAAGAGAGAAACTAAATACACCCTGAGCAATTCGTTAAAAAAAAAATCATGTCTCATACAAAAATAAGAAAATAAATCACACTTTACTCTGTCTATCGTCTAAGGTTCGACTACATCAAATTTTAGCTGAGGAAAAAAAAAACAAACAAACCGTTAAAAATGTGGATGAATTGAATGCCGGTGGAAGCAAGTGCATCCTTGTCGGGCTTGGGGAGAACATTAACGTTGCCGAAAGCGGCAATGTGAAGCGGACCTTTGACCCCGTTGGCCCTCACGGCCTTCACGATTGCGGGGCCAACCTTGGAAGCATCTACGTCATCTGGCACGGTGCAGCTCTTGAAATCCCACCACACCGAAACCCTCACGTCTCGAGAGTGATGAGGAGTAGACGAAGATGAGAACGCGCACGCTTGAAGCTGAAGCAGAAGCGTGGGAGCTGGGGAACGTGAGAAATGGAAGAGGTGGTTTCGGAGAAAATGTGAAGAAGAGGGTAACGATGGAACTAAAACCCTTTGTGTTTTTCATTATTCGAGTTTAGGGTTTTGGTTTTATTTTCATTAGTTATGTTATAAGGTAATCATTATAAAAATTAAACCATTATCATACATCTTGATTTTTTGTTAAATAATAATATTAAAAACATTAATGTTAATAGTACTACTAATCATATTCAAGAAAATTTTACCATATATATAAAGACTATATTATATTATATATAAATTATACATATACAGTTTTTTAAAATTTAAATATTAATATTTTTGGTGTAATATTTTTCCCATTATGCCTTATTTTATATTCAAATATTTTCGTATAAATGTAAAATTTACATAATAAATGGAAATGAGTTTTAAAGATTAAACTTTATTTCTTGTCTAATTTCAGCATTTAGTATATTTAGATAACTATTTAAAAAATTATTTAAATATGAAATTTGTTAAAGAGTTAAAATAATTTGAGTACAATAAGCTTACATTTTTATCTTTATTATTATAATTATAAGATAATTTATACAAGATCTACCGAACAAAAAAGTTTTAAGTTTATACGAGAATTATAAGTAAAAATATATGTATTTATAATGTCAATTTTATTTGATTCCTACATACATAATATATACATAATATGTGTGTGACTTACTTATTGTTAATATATTATAAGATAATTTAATTGAGTAGGTTACTTAAGATTTATTTGTTTTTCATTATTAAGAAGACATATTAACGATGATCATAAGAAAATTGGAGCACCTAGAATGTGTGTATAAATATTGGTGGATTTTAGGGTCTCCATAATTAATGTGGTCCACCATCATGGAGGACAACGATCAACTCTTACATTCATGAAGTCTTGCACAAAATAGAGATGCAAATTGAAAAATAAAAAACTAAATAAGATATAACAATTTTTACATCAAGATATAACAACGTACTTAAGGAATATCTCATATATTTTAAGATAATGTTGTTTGAGACAGTGACGGATCTTCTTGGAAGTTGAGGGGGACTGTGACTCTCCAAACATAATAAAGATTTATATATATTTACTTATATATTTATAATTTTATTTTCTCAGTCTCTTCCAGCTTTGTAACTCTTATATAATTTATGATTTTATTCTTCTCAAACTTAATAATTATTTAATATATTTAAGTATATATCTAAAATTTTTATCTTTTTATTTTTTTATTTTCTTTCTTCTTCTTATATTTATTTATTATTTATTAATAATATATTATTTAACCTTAAGATGAATGGTCAAAATCCACGATTCCAATATTGATGAACGGAGAAGGTAAACATAAGGACAAAATATGGAATTACTAAGATAGGAAGGTGTATTTCTGTTGCTTGGTTGGTGTAGCCACTCTAGCATTTTACAACGGACCGCAGTTAAGAATTGCACATCACATCCTTTCTGGATACCACAATCACCATAATCCACATCATGAAGATCATTTTTCATCAGGCAAAAGATGGATTCTGGGTTCTTTAATTACTCTTGTTCTTAAGCGTCATCATCTGGAGCCTTTGGCTAGTTATTCAGGTAGAATCACTTATCTTGCATATTGGTGCTATTCAACTTATGCTAGGGTCTGTATAATGAGGGAAACACTAAGATGTTGGTTTATAAGTTCTCTACCTTCTATGTTTAGATGGTGTATACACACAATTCTATTTTTAGCTTAGCTGATGATTTATGACTGTACTAACACTGTCCAAAAAAGAACAGGCTCAAATTCTTAAAAGTTACCCTGCAAAGCTGAAGTTGACGAGCCTTCAGTGCCTATCAAGTTTAATCCAGTCATTTGTAATTGCTATAGCTTTTCAAAGAGATATTCAGCAATGGAAGTTGGGTTGGGATATGAGACTGCTTGCAGTTGTTTACTGTGTAAGTATCAAAGTTTTCTATTTGTGCAACTTTTTTCTATATCTTTGTATCATATCATAAAAGTTGTTCAATTCCATTAAAAAAAACTTAGATGAATTTAAGATTCAAAATCTCTGAAATTAGGTAAAATTTTAATAATCGATATAAAGAAGGTGAAGGTTGTCTAATATAAATATAATAAGTATACACATCTTACAGGGGACACTGGTGAGTGGGCTCATCCACTACTTGCAAGCTTGGGCGACCGAAAAGAGAGGACCAATTTTTCCAGCGATGTGGAACCCACTAAGTTTTGCAATTGCTACCACAGGTTCCATTTTACTCTTGAGCGAACCCCCACATTTAGGAAGGTGAGTTACGATGAAACTATATATGATGTTTGAGATACGTAATCAGCATTCAAGTTATTATTTAGTATATATTCCACATTATACAAACATTTATATATAACATATGAAAGTGTTAAAAAAACTAAGGAAATACTATTTTACATTAAAAAAGGATTAATTAAAATGTAAAACTTCACGTGTGATTTTTATCATTTAATTATTAATATAACATTATAATGAAATTTATAAGTATTATATTATATTTAATATTGATTAAAATTATTATAAGTTAATTTCTATTATGCTGCGAGGTGTTTGAAAATAGTTGAATAGGTGATCATCATAACTATGACTGGCTCTTTCTATAGTTATTAAAGAGGAAAATTATTTATCCAATATTATAAGACCGATTATGAATGGAATTTTTTTATTTAATGGGTGGTTTGATATTTACTTAGAGGTTGGTTAACTTATACAATCTTTGTAATTTAATGATATGTTATGAGGAGATGTCACATTAATTTTATCAGTTTAATTGACTAAAATTATTATATTATTTAATAATTAGTTAAATAATAGAATTTCAAAAATTATGCTCATGTGGATTTTTCTTTTTTACTTTAAGTTATGTTCATATAATTAATCTAAAATTATTTAATATTTTATTTATTTTATACACTAAAATTTATGGGACAAGTTGTTGAGTAGAAAGATACCACCTCCTAACTTTTAGGCTCTCTAGTAGTGGAGAATGAAATAGAATTCCTACAAATATGGGCATAAGTAAATCATGTTAGGCATAGATTTTTTTTTTAGTAATCAATAATCTATTTTGGAGTAATATATGATATTTAGGATATATATATATATATATATATATATATATATATATAAAGAAAAATAATCAATTAGATAATAATCAATTAGACTAAGGTGTTAAATAAGAGTATCAAAATAGATTTAGTTTGGCCAATTCAAAAGACCGGAAAAGTAGGTCAAATTAATCTAAAAAATTTGTAACTTAAATTTAGTTTTTGTTTCCTATACTTCCATATCCCAAGTCAAATATCTAATATACTTTTTTCATAATTTTAATTTTTATCCTAACTTCTTCTTCTTTTATTTGTGTACAACTTTTGCACTTCCATCCCTCAAGCATCTCCATTCTTTGGCTATTTGATTTTTTTGTACTATCACCTCTATTAAAGGTATTTTCTAACAATTAAAGGTAAGTAATGACTAATGTTATATATGAATTACATGTTCTTGCCCTCAAATTGCACAAACATACCCAAATTACTCAATTGAAATAATGTCGCGAAAATGAGATTGAATTTTGGAAAAGTCAATCTGAAAATGCATTCTGGATTAGGTGTTCCAAAATGTGTTTCTAGAAAAGCTAATCTGGAAATACATTCTAGAACACCAAATTCGAAATGCACTTCCGGATTGACTTTTTCAGAAACACCCAAAATGCATTTTTAAATTAGCTTTTATGGAAACACATTCTGAAATGCGTTTCTGAAAAAGCCTAAGTCTTTCCAAAAACACATTTTGGATTGAGTGTTTCATAATGCATTTCCATAAAAGCCTTTTCGAAAATGTATTTTAAATTGGGTATTCCAAAATGCATTTTCAAAAAAGTCTTTCGAGAAACACATTTTGAATTGGGTGTTCCATAATGTGTTTCTAGAAAAGTCTTTTTGGAATGCATTCTAAAAATGAAGATAAGTGTAAGAGTGAAACAGAGTTTAATATAATTATAGGGGTGCAGAGAGAAATTATGGGGGTGCAGGAAGCTACAACCCTTAAATTTAACCATACTTATTTCAATTTAGCTCGTTTAAGTTATGGATTTAATTCAGATTAGCACGTAAGCTTATGATCAGTCTGTTTTATAGAATAATATTTATTTTTTAAATATAGAAGGAGTTTCCAAGTTTTTAACTCTTTTTAATTATCTATTATCTTATAATTTAAATATTAAATTATTATATGTTAAATAAAATAAGTCATCATAGGTTTATGGGTGGGTTTATTTTTTTAAATGATAATTATTTTTTAAATAAAAAAGAATATTATTTTATTATATATATATATTATAAAATAATTGAACAGACGAATTTTCTTATTCTAAGAATAGACATAAGAAAAAAAGTAATATTCATTTATTCTATGATTTAATAATTAAAATGAATTATTATTTTATATCAATAAATCACTTAAAAAATAATAATAATAATAATTAAATTTTTAACTTTTATTTTATAACTAAATAAATCTCTTTTCTTTTAAGAAAAAGTCTCTAATATTTATTTATTTCATGATTTAATAATTAAGATGAATTATTATTTTACATCAATAAATCACTAAAAAAAATAATGGTAATGAAAATTAAATTTATCTCGGTACTAAGTAAATCTCTTTTCTTATAATTTACATATTAAATTATATTTGAAATAAAAATTAATTTCATAAATATAATTTTAAATATAAAAATATATGTTTTTTATTTTAATTAATTGTTTTGATAAGAAGCATTAATATTTTTTTTATTTCCACGCTAAAATTAGCTTATTAATTTATTTGCATAAAATCAGAATTATGACTTATTTAAAATATAGATCAAATTAAATAATCATCTTTTGTTTCTTTTGTTGGTAGGTAAGTAGATTGATCACTGGGAGAATTATATTTGTATATTTATTAAAATAAGGAGAGAAATAATATTGATAATGTGGACAAGATATACTTCAAGGTGTAAATAAAAGTAAGAATTGAATTGAACTATTTTTAAATATAAACTATACATTCTACATTTTATAAATGGAATTATATATATTTTTTAAATACATTATTTGAATGATTTGAACTATTATTACACACAAAAGAGAAAGATAAAAAGAATTGAACTCAATTTTATATATGAATTAATCTGTTAACAAATTATAACCATTAATAGTTTATAGACAAATTTTATCTGATAAATTAATACAAATGATGAAGTCTTAATATGACAAGAAATAAAAAATCATTAAAGAAAGATAAAATTTTCACCGCAAGAATGTACAATGTTCTGTCTTTTTGTACAGTGCAATGTAGTTATTAATATCTTAAGAGACATTCTTAATATTAAAATAATTTTTAACAAAATTGTCAAAACTTGGATGACTCCAACCTTAGTAAGAAAAAGTTAGGTACGCATCTGAATTGATTAATCAACAAAAGTTACGAGTATATACAGTGATCCAAAAGCAAAAAGTCAAAAAAGAAGAAGAAAGTGGAAGTTATTTTCATACTTCGTTGCCCTAATTCTCTAAAATTTGTTTTTCAATTCAGGGTTCTGGGAGGTATTGTGCTGGTTTGAAGCCTCTACAGTGTTTTGTGGGCAAAACACAAAGAAGCTTTGACTCATCATCAGAATTCTTTACCCATTAAAGATTGTGCAGAGGTGAAAACTGAGACCAGTAACATGGAACTACAGTCACCCTAATGATTTTGTCATTATGTTTTCAATGATTTATGTTTTTGTTTTTTCTCTTTGGGACCCAAGGATATGTCAATCACACTAATCATGGCTTTTTTTTTACCAGTTTACACTATACAAGAAATTAAAAACGAAAAGACCTTGATTGCACATGAAACTTATCTTGATACTAATGGGAAAAAGATGTTGCTTATAAGAATGTGAATACCTAGATATTTTTATCCAATAATAGGGGAAAAGAAGAAATCCCAAGATACCTATTTATTTGAATAGAAAAAGAGTTGAGTAGAGAGGAGAATTTGTTTTTGCATACATGTGCAAATAGTAATGAATACCAAGTTCCAACCACGTACTCGGCTTTATCTCTTTTTTTTTTCTTGCATGAATGCCTTTGTCGCCTTTTCCTAAATTGGGAAGAATTCATATGCAACGAGTTTAGTTTGAAATCCAATATCAATTCCGTGTATCTCTTTTGTTAAAAGGAAAAGGAGAAAGGAAAACGAAAGAGACTAAACTAACTACCTAAAGCTTTACGCGCAGAGTTGGGTTTTTTACGAGGTTGGTCCTCCACACACCACTCCTATTTGAAAAATATGATTGGTGTGGAAATTAATATGCAAGGTGGTGACTTTATGTTGTAGGGTTTGTGGGGATTACCAAATTGAATAGATTAATTGAACTAATTAATTACTTTTTTAATAAATCATGCATGTTAATATTATGATTGTTGGGGAAATGTGAGATTTTCCATTTTGATGTTAACAGGTGAGGAACTTAACTAATCAATCATTCCACTTTCTCTGTTCCTTCCTACACATACATGTGCATGTTATTGAGATTGGATCAGTTAAGAAATCTTAATATTCGGAAAAGTATCAACACCCTCTTCTCTGAGGTGGCACAATATTTGACACATTTTTTGTACTTAATATTGTGTTGGATACATCTAAAAAAGTTTTTTTTTAGATGTCATCTTTTTCAGGTATTAGTCCATATAAAGGCTATTTACATTGTTTTAAAAAATAATTTTATAAAAAAATTAATTTTTTTTTAAATATTAGTTTATAAATTTTTCTTTTTTATAAATTATTCAATTTTTTGTTTTTAAAAATTTTAATTTATACTTGATTTATAATTTTTTTCCCTAAATCAAAATTATTTCTTAATCACAAATAGTGTGATTTTATTGATATTTTGATCAATTCAACTGATTTGTTTGTGTGAAACTTTATAAAAAAATTCAACAAGAAAATAGAAGTCACTTGTGTGAAACTATTATCAGAAATTTTTTTAACAAAAATCCATAATTTAAGATCTATCTACCACTCAACTCTAATACCATTCTTGAAATAAAGAGATTTTTAATAAATATAACTCCAACCAATCATAAAATATAATGCCATATTCAATTCAATCTAATTATAAATTACTCAATTCAAATTTCATATCAGTTAAATTGTTAACATTTATGTGTCAACAACTCTTTTAAAAAAAACACCAGTGGCTAATAAGTAGTCTCTTGATTTTGCTTTTGATGTTACACGTTTAAAACATTGTGTTTGTTTTGAAAAGTTCTTTGAAAATAATTCATTAATTATTTTGGAAGGACATGGACATGTCATCATTAAAGAAACAGAGTCTGTACTGTTGTTGTGTTCTTCAATTATGATTGATGATGCATAGAAAAACTAGAGGACATATTTTGGTGGCAATCACCTTTTATCCATCTAACGATCTAAGAGAGAATATCATAAATGAGAAACTCATGATATATATATATATATATATATATATATATATATATATATATATATATAAAAAAGAGTGACACAAATGAGAATTTCAATATATTTAGGAAGAATAAACAAAAAAGTGAAAATTAGTGGTTAAAACAAATAGCAAACTGTTGAATATGAACTACACAAAAAACTATTAAATCATAATATTTAGATAAATTAAAAACATATTTAAATAAAAATGTTTAAGTAATTACTTTTTATGAAAATAGAAACTATTAATGAAGCATGTCAAATGCTTTTTTAACTATTAATTTGAAATCATTTTTAATAAACCCTTCGTCATAACATTGAAGTGGCCTACATGCATAACCAAATTGATAAATATTCACTACTACAAATAAGGCTTTCAACGTCGGTTCTAGAAGGCCTTCAACGGCGGTTCCAGAACCGACATTGAAAGTCCGATATTAACTTTCCACGTCGGTTAAATAGAGCCGACGTTGAAAGTCCTGACTTTCAAATCGAAAATTTTTATTTATTTCCAACCCCTCTCCCTCTCTCTATATTATCTAGAAATCCCCTCTCTCTTTTATATTATATTTTTATTATTTATCATCTTTTTTTTAAGTTTAGAGCATTACCAAATTAATTTTTTATCATCGACAGGATTCGAACCCAGTACTCGAGTGTTGGAGGTCGATACTCCAACCACTAAACTACTCGAATTTTTTGATAATAACTTACAAATAAATTATATTTATATACAAATAAATATATATCCGTGTAAATATATAAATACAAATATATTTATATATTTTGATATATTTATATAATTATATATTTATATGTTGGATGTGAGGGCACGCTCGAAGGTGAAAGTGTGTCGAGTGAGTTTTCAAAATTTGATGTCAAATTTGTGAGCGAGTCTATTAATGATATAAAATAAATATGAAAAACGCATCATTCGCTCAAGCGAAAAATACCAATTTTCGCTCAAGCGAGGCTTGAACGAGTGAATTTCCGTGAGTTTTAACGTATTTTCACTCAAGCGAGAGTCAATCTCACTTTCACCCTCGAACGCGCCTTCACATCCAACATATAAATATATAAATATATAAATATATAAATATATATAAATATATCAAAATATATAAATATATTTGTATTTATATATTCTATATTTATATATTTACACGAATATATATTTATATGTATATAAATATAATTTATTTGTAAATTATTATAAAAAAATTATAGTAGTTTAGTGGTTGAAGTATCAATTTTCAACTCTAAAATACTAGGTTCAAAAAATCCTCGTTAGTGACAATTCTCTAACTTAAGTAAATTTTTGGCTGAAAAAAATAAAAACACTTTCCAGTAAAATATATATATTTACACTGGATATATATTTATTTATATATAAATATAATTAATTTGTAAGTTATTATAAGAAAATTACAGTAGTTTAGTGGTTGGAGTATCAACTTTTAACTTTAAAATACTCGGTTCGAATCTGTCAGTGACAATTCTCGAACTTAAGTAAATTTTTGGCTGAAAAAAATAAAAACACTTTCCAATAAATATATATAAATAAATATATATTTACACGGATATATATTTATTTGTATATAAATAGAGTTAATTTGTAAGTTATTATCGTAAAATTACGAGTAATTTAGTGGTTGGAGTATCAACTTTCAACTCTAAAATATCGGGTTCGAATCCTGTCGGTGACAATTCTTGAAATTAAGAGAATTTTTGGGTAAAAACACATTCAACGTCGGTTCATCCGGGAACCGACGTTGAATGTCTAAATTAAAAGACTTCCAACGCTCGGCTCATCCGGGAACCGACGTTGAATGTCTAAATTAAAAGACTTTCAACGCTCGGCTCATCTAGAACCGACGTGGAAAGTGTTTTCTACGCTCGGCTGACTAAGAACCGACGTAGAATGTGTCCAACATTCCACTTTCATCGTCGTTTTTTAACCAACCGACGTTGAAAGTGTATTTAACGTCAGCTCAGCTTTAACCGACGTTAAATGGCGACGTTGAAAGTATATTTTGTAGTAGTTAAAAATTATATTTTAAACAATAGATTCTTCTTATAAGTACTCTTCTAATTCAAATTTTTTTTTAAGATATTAAACGCATTTGTTTAATGTTTATTTAACGTTTACTTCATATAATATTATTAAGAGAATCTCTAATAATAAAAACTTGTTTGGTTTTTATGTTGAAAAAATTATTTTTAAATAAATATTTTATTTGAATCAATTTATATAACATATTATTTCTTTAAGTTAAAATGTGTTCCTTATTTAAGAAAGAGATTCTTAATATATATATATATATATATATATATATATATATATATATATATATATATATATATATATATTTTTCTAATGAATTATTCAAAGATTTTTAAAATTTATTTTATTGGAATAAAATTAGATATAGGTTATTTAGTAATGATGTGATATAATAAAATCATAAATTATAAATTTTTAAATGTTTTGGATATATAAAAATACAATAATGAGAGGAAAGATAATATTTAAAGGATTATTATTCTATAAAAAAACATTATGCTAAGAAAAGCATTTAATACATCATATCAAAGTTTTAAATTATTTAAAATTTAAATAACATTAGATTATTTGTTTTTTAATATAATAAATACTTCTTGTTTCATATTTAAAACTTGTAGGTTTGTCTATATTGTACTGATGAACAAATAATGAAAAGTTAAATTAGACTTTTTACTGAAAACTTCAATATATCGAAACACACAAAATTTTAATATATTTTTTTAAATAATTTAAAACATATAATAGAAATATTTTAAAACTTTAAAATACGTCTCTATAATCTCACAATGGAAAACACTTAGTAATTTGTTAACCTTAACAACAAGTAAGAAATTTACTCTAGGATCATTTAAAGACATTTTCTTAGCTATAAATAATGAATGATTGATGAAATAACTAAAAATAAAATACACATATTTAATGTAAATTTTTAAATTATTATGAAGTTAATTGGGGTTCACTAAATTATCGATAAGTACATATTGAGACACACATTATATATTCAACAAAATATATGTTATGAATATTTATTTAATTAGATAAATGTAAACAAGTAGGAATCTAGATATATCAAGAATTGACATAGAACGAGTAGAAAAAATAAATTATACAGACATATGAAGGTACGAATATATGTACTTAAAATAATTAATTAATTTACAGTGAAACATTTAATTTATTTATGATATATACAATTAATTTGATTTCTGAATATGAATTAAATATCCATCCATTCTATTAAAATAATTTATGGATTAATTGGACATCATCCACTAAATTGAGTTTATAGATGGATGATTAACTGAATATACTTTAACTGTTTTTAATCGATTTTAAAAAAATGTGTATTTCTTCAATCATAACCCCTTTAAAGCTTTTCTAAGCTAGCCCTTATTGAGGCATATGTTTATATATATATACAGAATTTTTATTCAATATGTTTGCTTTGCTTTTGGTTGGAAAGATATCTCATAAATCTTAATCAATGAAAAAGAGTAAAGCATTAAGAAGAAGCAGTGTTTGATGCCAAGTTAAAGTTGCGTTTTCATCTAAAGTAGTATTTATAAGTGGATCCTTCTTTTTGGTTATTTTTTGAAATAATTTATTTGGTCCAAAAATTACAAGGATTGATCTTATAAAAAGTTAGATTTGTTTATGTTTGTGATCGATAAATTTAATATTTAATTATATAAAAGTGTGTTATCATAATTTTTCTATTATTTTTGTTTTTTGTTTTTTTTTAATATAGAAATCACATTTTTTATTTTTATATGTGTTACGTTTTTTTTATTATTTTCGCATATTTATTTTTTTCTCTTCTTTCTATATTACATAAATACATTTTTTAATTATTTTTTCTTTCTATATTCTTTAATGAAAACAGATACTAAAATTATATATCCATATTTTTTATATAATTAATGTTTTAGAATATTATTTTAATTTTATCTTATTTTTCTTTCTATTTTTTAAATATATAAATATATCAAATTTTTTTCTTTCTCATATTTTTACTATTTTTTAAATATAAAACATATAATAAATATTTTTTAAACTATAATACTTTTATTTATCTCAAAAAACAGAACAGTTAAAAACAAATCCCCTTTATATATTATTATAAAAGTGATAGATATCTCGCATTTGAATAAAGTTACTTCGAGACTCTTAGTATTTGACTTTCATGAATATTTAATTTAAAAAAAAAATTGATGTTTAAAATCTTCTTCTTTCTATAAAATTATTAAAAAAAATTAAGAAAATTATCATTCACAAGAGAGGTTGACTTTTAAATAAATCATAAATTTTTTCGAATATAATATATTAATGAATTTTTTTGGATGTGCTATAATGGATAGATAACTTATTATAAACATAAATTGAAACACTTAATAATTATTGATCAAGCATATTTCATTTTATAATATAAAAATATGCTAATAATGAGATGTTAATTTTGTAATAAATAATAAAATTTGTGGAATATAATATGTTAATAACTTTAAACTCTTTAAATCTTTGACCATATCTTTTATTATAAGTTTTAGTGTTTTCAAACTTTTTTACCTAGTTAATTTGGTATAAAACATTGCAAAGGTTATATAAATGCATGTTCTCTGTTAAGTGAATTACATTTATAAGATATTTAAATTAAATACATTATAATTTTTAATTTTAAATTATTATAAAATAATATATTAATAAATATTATTTTATTTTATTTTTTACTCTTTAAATATATTTACTTTTTTACTATTTTTTTATTTCTCTTATGTTTATTATTTTATAAATATATAAATTATACTAATTTTTTTTAATTATCATATTTTTATTTTGTTCTAATTATCTGCAAAAAACTCCATTTATATATATATATATATATATATATATATATATATATATATATATATATATATATTTTTTTTTAAGTACACAAGTCAATTTTTATTTTTATTTTTTAAATAAAGATGGATACAAATAATAACCACCAATTAAATCGAATACTTCATGGGTGGGTGGGGCCATTAACCTTTCCTGCTTTTATATAGTATTTAGTCCCATAGCCAGCAAACACGTAACATTTCCAATTGAATTAAGTTTAGTTTATAAGTTTACTCTTAATTTTCTGTATTTTTAATTTTTAGATTAACAATTATTATTTATTTATTTACAATCATTAATTTCTATTTAAATTGGAGGTTTTTTAAATTCCGAACACTAAATAGTGAAAATATGGTCAAAATCATGATAAAAAATTTAATTTACCATTTGATTCAAGTTTCCTTTACTCAGCCCTAAAAATATATTTTAATTCATCTAATAATACATTTTAATTTAATTTTGATTAATAAGTTTTAATATATACAAATAGTTTTTTAATAAAATAATTTACCAATAGTTTTTTTTTGCATTTATTAAATTTTAAGAATATAATCATTTAATTATTTTTTATTAACTATAGCACGTATAAGTTTTTTTTTTTAGAATTGTAAAAATATTTAATACTTCATTAAATAAATTTAATAGTTTAATTGATATTAAATCGAGAAGATTTTTCATTGTTAGCTATTATTAAACATCGATTTTAGTATTACATTGTAAGATAATTATTAAAAAAATAATAATAAAATAAGACAACTTACTATCAGATTAAAATGTAAAAAACCTTTACAATATATTCTTTTATATACTTTTTCTCATTAATTTAATTTAACATGTGATATATTTTTTAAAATAAAATAAAAATGTGAATTATAAGACCATAAACATTTGACTTATCTAAATTTCGGTCTCCGTTGTTGTTAGCACAATGTCGATATATTATTCAATTATTGGATCATTGAAATTTAATATAAAAAAAAATATTAGAGAAGAGTATTTCTATGATATAAAAATATTTTTTAAATTAATATTTTTTTAATTATATGTCCATCCATGATTGAAAATAAGATTATATATATATATATATATATATATATATATATATATATATATATATATATATTTTATGCCGTTAGTATATATTCGGATTAAATTCTAAAGAAAACTTTTTCGATTCTCATAAATAATTTTTTATACACCCTCTGGAAATGAAAATCAAGAAAAACATGACAATTTAACTTTTATAAGATTCACGAGTACTTAATATTATTTTAGAACATTTTACGAGACATGATCGAGAGTGTTACATTCCATGTTTACTTTGTCGAAAACGATTTTTTATTTACACAAACATATCTTCAAATGTAAGCTCCCACCCCATCTCCTTTAAGACATAAAGATATAAATGTGGTGCAAAAAAGTCTGAAATATAACTTTTTTTTTACCTTCACCCTTTTCCTTCCTTTAATCTTAACAAAAGCACAATAAACATATTTTTTTAATCAATATATATAAAGACACATGGCTAAAACAAAGAAGGTCCCTCATTATCTTATTCTGGCAACTAAAGGAAACAATCAGGAAGGTAGCATTGAAAGTTTTATTTTCTATAATCATGTTGTAATACGATAAAAGATCAATAAGAAAAAAAAGTTTATTTTTCATCTTCATTCTTTAATTTTAATAGTTAGATAAGTTATTAAATCTCTCTAAACGAGAATAAATACTAAATCTCTAAAAAAATGTAATCTTTATTAAAGAGCTAATAAATCATTTTCAATCGTATAGTTTCACTCATAAGATTTATTGATTTTCAAAGATTTTACCAAGTTTTATTTGAACTAAGGACTTTTTTATTGTAAAGAAGTGTTGTGCAACCTCTTACCAAGAAAGGTGGTCCCAAGGGTAAAGCAGCATATATCATCCTGACACACGTCCGCGTAGAAGAGGTGATATCCTTTTCATTGGATCAAGCAATGCCTTTCATTTGCGCTTCAAGGGAAAAATAATATGTATATATATATATGTTTGTGTTTGTTTGAAACACTCACCAGCACTTAATAATCTCACACTCATATTCAAAGGCATACACAAAAAAATGAAAGGGAACAATCCCTATTTGGTTGTGATTGCCATACAAGCCATATATGCTGCTATGTTTCTTCTCTCAAAAGCAGCATTCGATCATGGAATGAATAATTTCATCTTCGTCTTCTACAGACAGGCAATAGCAACCATCTTCTTGACCCCTTTCACTTTCTTCTTCGAATGGTATGTAAGAATGTCTTGTTTATATATATATGTATCATGATCTTCTTGATGAATATATATCAGTATTAGCTCAACTTCTCTGACATTAATACAAGTTTTTAACTCAAACCCATTTTTGCTGTAGGAAAACTGCACCTCCTATGCCCTTTTGGACTTTCTGCAAGATTTTCTTCCTTTCTTTCTTCGGGTATGTCCAAATATTGAATTGACATATATAATGCATTAAAGTTGAATAGTATCGATGGAACATGATGGTGTTTGAACTTTGCAGCTTGTACCTTACAAGTTAACATGATCTTAATTTTATATGAAGATGGCAGTACATTAACTGTTCCTTGTTTTTCCCCTTCTTTGAAATTGTGTCGGTGCTCCTAAATTTCAGGATTACTTTAAGCTTGGACATATATGGTATCGGTCTTATTTACACCTCAGCAACTTTAGCTGCTGCCACCACAAACTGTCTTCCAGTTATCACCTTCTTCTTAGCACTCCTTCTGAGGTAAGCTGTACATCAGATCATGCTGGATCACATGATTGCTTTGCATTTTGTTCTATCATATCAAGTTAACTTTTTCCACTTTCTGAGTCAAATCTAACTTTGACCCCATCTTGATCGCAAACAAAACTTAACAAAAATTGTGTCAATTGTTCGACCACTAATGATCTTTTAACAAAGGTGATTAAGATTCTAGTTCTCAGCTATTACATTGCATGTATATGAATTACACTCGGAGCGCACCTAATACTTACATAGAAACGTAAATTAATTAATTAAGCGCATGTAGATTATTATATATAGATCATGTGAGCGATTATAGTAGATATATATGTAACATGTAGACGACAAAGAGAACATGACAGGTATATACTTTAAATACATCTATGGAAGCTTGACGATTGACGTCAAAAGCACAAAAAAGATAAAGATAAAGCACTGAAAAAGAAGACATATCAGATTTCAGATTTTTCATCTGTAAATCTCTAGAGTGATTTCCCTCCCCTGGAATATATATATATATATATATATATATATATATATATATATATATATATATATATATTTATTTATTTTTCTTTTGTCATTAATTATGTTTCTGAAATTTGTGCAAAGTTGTCAAAAGGTTGAGTTGGCCTAACCTAACGTCCTACACAAGCCTTATCTGCTTCTAAAAGAAACCTACGTATATTGCTTAGCTTAGATCCTCATCATAGTTAGAAACTTCAAATAGTTATTCTGAAAATGTTAAACAATTCATTTTTATTAATATAATAATCTATTGAATGATTTAATAAAAATAAAAATAAATTAAAACTATTTTTTATTAATATAATAATCTATTGAATGATTTAATAAAAATAAAAATAAATTAAAACTATTATTATAATATTAAAGAGAGTTGTATTCAGTTATATGAATTTGAGTTGTCAAAATATCATTTTCGATCTTAAAAATAACTGAAGAGAGGTTACTTGTAACCAATAGCTATATATTTAAGAAGAAAATACGTGACATGTTCTTCATAAGATTCACACGTAGACGTGGAAAGGGGTTAAAGCATCTTTATATCATGCAATTAAGGAAGAGTTACATCAGTTTTTCTCATTTTAAATATTTTCGTGTTCTATTTTTTTTATATAAATACAATAATTGCTTGCATAAATAATTCTACCTTTTTAATATAATAATCTTCTCACTATTCTATTTACCTGAGATGGGACCATTTATGATATTTTCCCTTTTAATATATAAATATAAAGTTATTTGCTTTTCTTTGTATTTGATAATTTTATTTTATATTTTTTATATTTACCATCTAATTAATTTATAAATTATTATTTTTTCTTTACATTGATTAGATAATATAAAGTTATTTGTTGGTATTTGTTAATGAGGCAAAAGTTACACACCATAGAATATTGACAATTTGAACATTGTAATACATCAACCAATCATTTTTCTCTATCATTGTTGTTCCTATCTTTTATTTGGTTTCTCTAGTTTTAAATTTGTCTTGTTTTTTATATTGTTTGTAATATTTTATGTGATTTTAATCTTGAAGTAAAATATTCAAAATATAACATTGTTTAATTTTTTGAAAAAAGAATTCCTCTAAATAATTGTTGATTACTATTTATTAAATATCAATTTAGTAAGTATGATGGAGTTTTATGTACAATTACCATGATTTGTTAAAAAAGTAAAAAATCAAGTAGATATTTAAGAAGGCACACTAATTAATTATATCTTTTTCTTATATATCACTTTCTGTATATAAATATATGTATATATTAAAATAAAATTTAATATTATATATTTTAAATAAAGTCCAACTTTTGTATTTAGTCTCCTAAAATTCTATCCTTTTCCGTCCTTGCTTAGATGATTTTTTGTGAAAAAGACAATTTCAGTTAGATGTTTTGACAAGGACAAAGTACTTACAATCTAGGGAAGACACGTTTCCTTTCAACTTTTGGAATGTGTTTGGTATATTTGAGTTTCCACCAGAATCATACATGTTTCCGTGTCTAAATTTAAATGCTCCTATTTGGATTAATTAATCGAGAAATTTGTTTTACAAGAAAAAATATATTATGATTGAAATGGTTAAAATTTAGAAACACAGTATATCTTGCACATTTTTTTATTTTATTTATGGTTATTATTTTCCTTTACTTAATTAAGGAATTATTCCTTTGAATAGTATCAGCATATAGAGTGGGACTTTTACG
The DNA here is from genome assembly GCA_963425845.1 of Sphenostylis stenocarpa. Classification (NCBI taxonomy): domain Eukaryota; kingdom Viridiplantae; phylum Streptophyta; class Magnoliopsida; order Fabales; family Fabaceae; genus Sphenostylis; species Sphenostylis stenocarpa. The sequence continues at coordinate 19,285,520 of OY731406.1, forward strand.
TTTGTAGCAATTGCAGTATAGAAATTTCATGCAGCAACAATTTCTATATAAGGAGAATGGATCACGTGCATTTACCTCCATACAGTAGTAAAGATCTGTGAAACTAGAGATAGACTGCTATTAATCTGCATGTGAATTTTGCATTGTAGGATTGAGAGTTTGAAGATAAAGACGAGCTCTGGGATTGCTAAGTTGATAGGCATTGTGGCATGTTTGGCTGGTGCAGCAACCCTTGCCTTTTATAAAGGTCCTTCTTTCAAACTCTTCAGCCACTTTCACCTTCTGGATTCCCACAAAAGCCTACAACATCAAGGTTATTCTCAATCCGGTGCATGGATTAAGGGTTGTTTCATCATGCTCCTCTCCAACACTTTTTTCGGGCTATGGCTTGTACTGCAGGTAGTCTCAATAACTTTACCCTTCAATCTAGTGATCAACACTCATAAGTTACATACTCTTGACTACTTAATTAATTTCATATATCCAGGCTTTTATCATAAAAGGGTACCCTTCAAAGCTACTATTCACAACTATTCAGTGTTTCTTAAGCTCAATTCAGTCTTTGGTCATTGCCTTGGCCGTAGAAAGGGACGTTGAGCAATGGAAGTTGGGTTGGAATGTTAGACTCCTAGCAGTAATATACTGTGTAATTCTCTCAATCTTCCTAGTTAATCTGGTTTTCACTTTTATCTCTACATATATATAATAAACTCATGACTCATCGCAATTAATTTGTCATGATAGGGAATTATGGTAACTGGTGTCACATATTACTTTCAAACATGGGTCATAGAGAAAAAAGGACCTGTGTTTCTAGCCATGTCAACCCCACTGGCTCTTATCATTACAATTTTCGCCTCTGCAACTGTCTTTGGTGAGATGATCAGTTTGGGAAGGTAAAAATTAGTTCCACCATCAAATTCTCTTTGAAATATTAATCAAGTTTAACCCTAACTAGATCTAGGGAGATCGATCTAAGATTTCATGCACAAGACACTGTGCCATATGTGTGTTGTGCTGGAATATAAATCAATCTGAAAACGTGAGAAAACTGGTTTTCTTTATATCAAAACCAGCGACTGATTCATTGAATGATTGGTTTGATCAGTGTTCTTGGAGGATTCGTGTTGATTCTAGGACTGTACAGCGTGTTGTGGGGAAAGAACAGGGAACATATGCCAAAAGGCACACAAGACGTGGAGGCATCGGGTAAATGAGCTTGAAATTGCCATGATATGTGAAGATAGAGACATGCTTCAGAAAATTTTTGCCAACAACACTAATATCATCATAACATCACAGTGCTTTTAAGCCTGTGGATATGTTCAAAGAGCAGGTTTAAGTGTAAATGTTTCAGTGACCCTTATGACAAAAAAACAAGGGTCAATTATCTTTTCATTAATGTATTAGGTTGTAAGGGGTTATTTTATTTTGAATAATTTTGTGTTCTCCTACCATATATTTTCATTACTTTCATGTTCAATATTTTTTTTATATAAAAAGGAACTTTACATTATCATTTTGTTTAATGATATTATTAGTAAGAAGTGTGGAATATCTTTGACAATAATTAATTTTGTTGACAAATTGGATTAATCTTTTTAGTGGAATATTTTTTTAATCATTTCTTTTATACAGATATCGAACCAAATTCCACTTATACTTGCAACCACTTGTGGGTTATACACTATCATTTGATTATATTATCTTTTATTCACTTTTGTAAAATTATTATATGATTATTTATGGTTTAAATACACAATCACATGATTATTCACGTTTCTAATAGAACATTGTAATTAACTAGTTGTTGATGTAAATATATTCATAAAAATATATATTTTATTTAAGTATTAAAAAAATATGAAAAACAGTAACATTTTTTTTTTCGTAACTGAGTCAATGTTTGAAAATTGTAATGGCCTCAAATTAGTCTAAAGTCTTTCAATTTTCATTGAATTTTTTTTAATAGTTGCGGCATAAAAAGAGAATCTTTGATGGAATTATTTCAATTTGTTAACTAAATGATGATATGATATTCTCTTTTATAAAAAAAATTATGATGATGAAAACTTTTTCAAAAGCTAAATTATAATTCTAATATGATCATCAATATACCCTTGTCATGTCATTGGACTCTAACTTTTTTATGTTTAAAATTAATGAAGAAAATCTTGATTGTATCTTAATTATACCTTTATTTTTTCAATTAATATCTTGGTAACAACTTTTTTTTTAAATCATATATTTTACACACCTCTCATGTCTTTGAGTGAAAAGTGAGAGTATGGTTTAATGAACTTACTATTTGATTGGAAATGTGAATGGTGTATCTATTCTATTCTGTAAGCACTATAATTTTAAAATAAAACTTTATTATAAATTTGTGTTTTTTCTATGTAATTATTTAATAGGAACAACTTCCAACTTTCCCTGTCAATGTTTTCAAAAGGGACTCTTAAATTGAAAACATTAACCTCCCTATTTCTAGGTGTTTTATTCAAATAAGTGAATTATTTATATTGATTATTAATAGTTAAGAATAGTTTTTTTTTTTAACTTTATATATAGCATAAAATATATATAAAAAAACTATTAAAAATTCATTTTTATTTTATTTTTTATTTTCTTCAACTAAAAAATTTAATTCGAAATTTAAATTTAAATTCAAGAATCAAATAATACCATTTAATTTATTTAAATATAATATCATATATTTGGAAATAACTACAAATTAATAAATACATAATTATGTTTAGATTTCTTTTAAATTTTGTTTTATATATTTCTAAATTAATTTATAATTTAAAAAAATTATAATAACAAAAATAAATAAATATTCAATATAAAATAAACTGAAAACCATTAATTTAATTTGATATAAACTTTATATTAAATTAAAATTGATTTTATATTTATATTTGATCTACATGTTGTTATTTAATAAAAATTGAATCAAAACCATCTACCAATATAATGTTAATAAATAAATTGGAATATTAGAAAATCCATCTTATAAATAATATATTTTAAAATAAAAATTATTTAAATAGAGTCTTTATCCATTTATTTATTTAAATAGACATATTTACTATTCCTAATTTTTTTCTCTCCACTCATAATTTTTTTTTCTCATTTGTTCCTTTTTTTTCTCTTTCTTTAATGTAGGTTTCTTGTTTCTTTCTTTCTTTTTCTATTTATTCTCGTAATTAAATTACTATATTAAAGTTTAATAAAAATATGTTAAAAAATATTTTAAAATCAATATTAAAACTAAAAAATATTAACTAATTATTATGATTACAATAAATAATTTTATTTATTTGGAAAATAAATAAATTAATTTAATATCATAAATAATTAATTTAAAATTATTTTATCATAATAATAATTACTCGTATAATTAAAAAATATCAATTATTTATGAATTAAATGTTTTTTTACTTAATATTTTAATATAGTTATAATTAAGTTGTGTTATGATAACAAGTTAAATTACATGATTAAAAAATTATTTCAAAATATTTTTTTTTAATAATTATAATATAAAAATAATATTTATAACATCTCAATTTTATTATATAATATTTTCTCAAAAGAAAAAAAAATGACAATAAACGAATATAATGAAAAAAATAATAAAAAATATATGAAGACAGAGAAAAAAATAAATGAAAAAAAATAATTATATTACATCAAAAAAATTTATTTCTATTTATTAAATTTTATATATGAACAATAAATAAGTCTTGTTAAATAAATAAATTTAGATAAATTCTATTTAAGTCATTTTTATTTTTAACTATATTATTTATGAGATTTATTCAAGATTTAATTATAATAATATAATTTATTTTATATTTCAATGTTTAAATAAAAATAGTTTTCTTTAGATATTTACAAAATTCAACCTTTTATCAGTTAAAATCCTACCACTTAAAAAAAATCTTGTTATTTTAATTTATAAGTTGACTTCTTATTATTCATATTTATAAATTTTTTTAAACCAATGATAGAGGTACTTAAGTTGTCTTTCCATCTTCCAAAAATGTTCAACATTAATTAGTGGGTGATGATTAAAAGTTGTAGAATTTACAAAATATAATTAGAAGACAATAAACCATGTATTGATTAGCCTTTTAAGATTTTTGTTTATATTGTAAAAAATATTGAAATATAACTTATATTCATGTGCATTTTAAATTAAGTGGATCAAGGATGTAATTTAAGAATCATTTAATGGACTGCAGAGTAGGATTTTTTTTTGTAAAATATCATAATGTAAATATAATATTTAGGGAATAAATAATGAAAACACGTACAATACCCCACACATATATAAATAAATAAATAAATAAATATATATATATATATATATATATATATTTATTGTTATATTGGTGTGTTTGGTAATGTTTCTTCGTTCTTTATATTACTCTTCATTGTAATACAAAAACACTTTTTTCATTGCTTAACAAAAATAATTCAAGAAAATTTAGGTTTTTTTACTGGGTTGGGAGTTTAAATAACAAGGGGTTCTAATAGTAAGACCCATTAACTTTCTAGATAGCTTGTATTTTTGGGCTTAATTAAGGCCCATGTTATGTGGGATTTCCATGATTCCTGCAATACAGAAAGAGACAAGGCTAGCGAGACAATCTCGGCATGTTCTGGCCTAACCTCAAATCTCCCAAAACTGTCCTCTTCAAACGACGTCGTTACTGTAGATTCCTTCAACTTTGGTCGAACTTGACTCAATCGTCTTCCCGGATATGCAATTAACACGATGGCGAAACTTGTCGTCTTTGAAGACTCACGTTTTTTCCTCTCTTACGCATTTTTTCGAGTTTCATTCCACTCCTTGTACCCGTCAAAATTGGAAGAACAAATTCAACTCCGTGAGTTTTGTTTTTCTTTTTTGCTGATTTCAAAAGGCCATTTTTCATGCTTGCCTGAAGTCACAGTGAATAATAAACAATGAGAGGGAAAAGGAAGTTGCTTTATTGGTCATGCAAGATGGTAGAAATCGAATGTTGGAGTAATGTATCCATTCATTTAAAAAATATCACAAATTGAAATCACTATTACATAACCTGATATACCAACTCATGTGAGCATGTTTAAGTATTGTTCCAATTTGTTGTTAACTATGTTTGCTTATGAAGAATCATTTATGGTGTTTAATATTTTTTAGTCCATACACATTTTTTAATTCTTGCTTTTAGTGTCCTGAACAAAATTTTTTGTATTTTTGGTCTTTATTTTTCCTCTCCTAACAGTTTTGATGGGTGTTTACGTATCCGAACATGAAGAAATCATGTCAATTCTATACAAAAATTGCAAAAAGCTTAAGCTATTGGCTTCCAATTTGACGTGAAAATTCACGAATATATCCGCCAGAAAAATAAACATGCAGTTAGTCCCCATTGTTTAGTAATAATGTCAAGTGATGACCTTACATTGACAGTCCAGTTAACAAAGGAAAAGTATAGGGACGAAAACCATTAAGAAAATTGTTTAGGAATTAAAATATGTTAAACCCTTGGTTATGAATCATTTTTTTCAGCTAGGGTTGTTTATGTTATTGTTTCTCCTTGGATGACTGATTAGCTCTTTACTAGCTATGACAAAGATTGAAAATTAATGAGATATTTTATTTTTTTTTCCCTTGCAGGATATAAAAAAAGGCCAACAACCCTCAAAGGTATGTATTGGAGCATATAAGTTTAGCTCATATATTTCTGCCTATTTGGGTAATTATAGGAAGTTTATGAACGGCTGTGGATTGTAAAATTGTAAAGTATTATTCAAAGGAGTGTATTGTTGGTATTTTAAATTTTCTCCTTTGATATATCGATTATCATTTAATTAGTTTTATACAAGTAAAAGCTTTATCATGTTAGTATGATGAAAGAGTCTCATGCATGTTGAATTGGAGAAAACTGTTTACTGCAGTGTTAAGATTGATTCAATTGGTACAGGCTTCCAGCTGCCTTTGGTGAATTTTAATTCAAAAATCCACGGGTGAACAGTATTGAACTCATTTTTTAATCGTTATTTATTTAGGACAATGACATATAGCTTGCTGAGAGTTTTAGATCTAAGGTTTTACAGAATTTCTTTATATGGAAATATCTGTCTGAACTAAACAAATGGAGGACAACAATTTATGATGAATATAATTTAGGTTATTCCATTTGAATACCTCTTGTACACATTCACACATGACAATATCTAAGTTAACTGGAACCTATTAAGTTATTTCTGTAAGGGGAAGATTTCTACACCTTAAATTAGGCATGCGGTGAAACTGCTATTATCAATTAACCTTTGTAGATAATCAGTTCAAACCCTAATTAAAAAGAAGATCAGACAAGGGTTGAGAGAAGGAAATGTATATGCTCAGATGTACAAAATTGTACTACATTCTCTTCATTTTCCTCTGTTTTCTTTACCTATTCAGTGTGCTTAGATAAAATATGACATCTTTTATTATCTCTGTTTTATAAGCCCTATGACTTTCACATTCAATTGCTCTGATGTTATGGTTGATGATATTTGTGTTTATAAATTATAAACAAACAATGGCCGATTACTCAAATTAGGCACAAGCTTGCTTTTATTGCTGGACAAATATTTAGTCTTCTGTGTGTTAGAGTGGTTTATGCTTTTACTCAGTATTTATTGATTTCTCATTTCTCAAGCTCAAGGGACTTTTTTAACTATGAGATGCAGTGAAAATTTTAGTGGCATGCAATTAATAAGAAATTTAGATAGAAATTGGTTGGTTAAGCATGTAGTTTAGGACTGACATAGTTATGTTATGTCTCCATGCGATTCATACTACTATTATGGGGAAAACCCTGCTTGTTTGACATCAATATAATTATTAACAGAGTTGCTTTACTCATGATGGAAATGTGCATTTCAGAATCACATAAAATTCATTACACGTCAAAAGCGTGCTGATGCAAAGAAAGCTCTAAATAGTCTTCTTTGCAATAGTGGATCCTCTAAATTTTCATTTGAGGTATGCTTTCCAAGATCTTTGATTATGTTCAGAAACTTAGTTCTATTATGCTGTTATTGTTATTACTTATTTTTGTGTGGACTTTTGGAGTAAAACTTTTGTGCTCTTTAGATGGGACTTTCTGAAACATAAAGCCCTGTGGACAACAGGTGTTGGATGAAAATTACAAAAAGGAAAAGAGTACATGTGTGTAACTTGATTATAGACTCCTTCTGAAAAACACAAATGAGAATATATTAATGAATCACGTCTGTGTGTCTGAGATAAAAAAGAGGAGGGAAGGATCAATTACACTGGTTTAAGTCAAAATCACTTTTACATGATTTTACAAACTTCATTGTTGGATTAGAACTTTTCATTGATATACATCAAAATTAATGAGATATTTACCTCTGAAATATATGAAATTTGATTATATTCTTATTGCTATTCAATTTTTACTTGCCACAAATAACGGAGGTAATATATAGTACAATTCAGCAAATGGATCAATACAAATCTCATTAAATACAAAGTTTGTTATTTGTGTAAAACTGTTAAGACTTGTACTAATGCAAACTGCCCCCACCCCCCTCTCTTGTTGCTGCTGATGTATTATGTGTCTATATGAGGGATCAATATTATATTATAAGTTCCATCCACCTTTGCGGTGTCAATAGCTTTATGTGGAATGTTTTTTTTATTGGTTTAATTATTGAATTGTAACCATATGTTATCTTCTTTGTTATGTCAAAATTTACTAAAATGATCAATATTACAAATATATAGTATACTTCTTATCTTTTTCAAAAGTATATATTATGCCAATTTTAATGTCTATCTTTGAGATAGGAATTATTTTCAGATAAATATAAGATATTGCATATACGATCAATATGATATAAACTTCCAATCTAACTCTGGATTCTGAGATAAAAATATCAAGTAAAAAAGTACTGAATGATATAAGGGTGGATATAACTTACACGAGTGTAAACTGACCCCTTCTTGCTTTCTTACTACGCACACTCACACGATAAAACTAATATAATATCCAGAGAGGTGCACATGTCAACATTTTATGATCTGTATACTCTTCAAATTGCATTTTGGTCATTTTGTATGATGGTGGGTATTTCTATGTTGATGTTTTGTGATCTTTTGGATGCTTAACACGGCTCATTGCTCTAGTTGCAGTTAAAACTAATTGAAACCTACATGCTATTGAGTATGGTCTGTTATTCAATTTCAATCTACTTTAGAGATAGAGTAAGATCGCTTTCCCTGATGTGCAATGAGCAGTTGCTTCAGAATTACACTCTCCCCGTTCAGCTAACATCATAGAGATGTTAAGGAACTAAATCACATTTGTCAAAAAATGCAACTCGTTCTTTTTCAAGCATTTCTAAGATGTTTTTGCTTGTACTTAATAACTTACATTGTGTTCAATTTATATGTATTACATTTGCTAACTGTCAACAATTTCTGATGACAATATTTTATGGTGTACACTCTCCTAGAACAAGTACGAAGGCCAAGGTAGGCATTCCAATAAAGATCAACCAAAGTCTGGTCAGCGGTCTGGTGGAAAATCACAAAAGAAAACTAAACGTGAGTTCTTTTTAGCTCACGTTTATAGTCTATTCCTTCATTTTTTGTAAATTTTCTCATCAGTTCTTCCCCAACCCACCCTCAACTGCATGTGTGTGCTTGTTAGAGTTTATTGTTCTAGTGATAAGTTTCTGGTAGCAAATTCTTCTGAGGGAAATACATAGAACCTTGTGATATTTTGAAATATTATAAACATACCTGGCAAAGGGACGACTTACTAAAACCTCCTCTTATAAATTTTAATACGAACATCCTGCCCTTAATTCCATAGTCAACGATTGCATTCTTATAAAATACCTCATTGAGTTATATTTGTGATATTTCAAATCTCAGGAAATATACGTATTTCACTAAAGTATACCTTTTTATGGACTTTTTGTAGGAAAGTACACTTTTCCAGCAATATATGTGTAGTTGTTTTAGTTAAAATCTGGCACACTTAGTCATTACAATTTATTATTTATGCCATCTTGTTTGTGCGACTGTGTCTTTAAATTAACATTTGTTTACTTTCCTTACGAGTGAGCTCCGCTATATTCAGGAAAAATCAGAAGAGAAAGTTTCTCCGAGGACTTTGATGGCCATCCTGAGCAGATATTCCAGGCTACATATGGTAACAAATGGTATACGTGGTCCTTTAGCAATTGGAGTGGTTCTTCTTCTGAGCATTCCACGTCTGGGTTTGAATGGAGGGAACATTCAAATAGGACAAACAAGTGGAAAAAAAATGAAAGTGATCTTGAGCATGATGATGATGACTCATGTTTTGTAGGATCAAGTTCTGATAGAACTATTCTTGGTCTTCCTCCAACAGGTCCATTAAAGATTGAAGATGTTAAAAATGCGTAAGTGCTTCAGGGCTTCTTCTCAGTGCAAGATCTTATATGGGGCATAAAAGATGATGTACACATCATACACTGCTGATATCTGTTTATTTCCTTTGTAGTTTTCGGATATCAGCTTTAAAATGGCATCCTGACAGGCATCAAGGCTCTTCCCAGGTGAGTTTGAAATATCCCTTTGACCGAGTTGTATCATAAATACAAGTTACAAATATGATTGAGAGGGACATTGCTATAACAGCATGGCACAAAATTCTGCATAAGCTACAAAAATGATCCATCCTGAACTACCATTTATAAATGGGCCATCTTGATGAATATTCTTTAAGCACAAAAGTAGTTGCCAAGGACTGTGAAATTGCTAATATTTATACCGTCTACAACATTTTTGAACAATGTGTCTCTGTTGTGGCTTTTACGGTGTACCCTCCCACCAAGGGTGCATCATTGGTTCTACTAATATTTGCCATTGATTAAAATGACTTTTGCATCTAACGTTAATACTCAGTTCACTACCAGATAATTTGATAAACAGTTTTTTTTTTTAAATGATATTTATAAAATGTCTCCCTAAAAATGGAAATTTTTTACCAGCTCTTCAAAAAACAAGGAAAAATGGTAAGGAAGAAATATCTATGATGGATTGCTGAGCAAGCAGGTCTTGTGCATCTCTGTTTAATGAGACTGCCCAGTTGCAGAAAAAGGTTGGGACTAGTGATTTTTGGTCCATAAACCACCTTCTCCTGCCCTTCTTGGAATCCTGCATTAGACATGAAAATGTACTGGTTCATATTTACTGGTTGTCCATCAATTTTGGCAGCTCTGATGGTCATTGGTATTCAATGTTTGCAAAGGGACAAATGAAAAATTATTTTCATATATATGTATAATGAATGACAAATAAAATATTGGTTTCCCGCTGAATTGTGAAAACTTATTATATCAGGTGTTCTAAAGGTTCTCCATAGGGGTGTCAATATGGGTTCTAACTCGTGAGCCAACCCGGTTCACCACGGGTTCGAGCCGGGTTGGGTTTGATTTTTTTTATTTCTACTGATTATGGGTTAAAAATGAACCCGGCTCACTTAACCCACGGGTTAAACGGGTTCGAGCCGGGTTATGGTGGGTTGGCCCGCAACCCACCATTAATTTTAAATTTTAAAAATAATTATCATAACATATTAACCTTAATTAATCATTTATTTTAAATTTTTAAAATAATTATAATACTTTAGTAACCCTAATTGATGTTGTCCTGTTTTACCTCTACCCTACATTGTTGGCTGTCGCCACAAGCCAAACCCTCACTTAAACTTGTTATTAGTTGTTAGTTGCACCATTACATTTGTCGCTGCACTTTAGTCACTTGTCTTATTATCTGTCTACCGCACCACTACACCATGTCTATTGTATTGCTTTCAAAGGTAAGAATTTGTTTCATAACCTAAACCATCGTATTGCTTTCAAAGGTAAAAATTTGTTTCATAACCTAAACTATTGGATTGATGAATCTTTATTTGAAAATTGTAGCATCTATACATTATTTGTTGTTTGTTATTAATTTATGCGTATATCTCTTTAATATATGAATTTTTGACTTTTTTCTTTTAAATTAATTTACGAGTATGAAATCTGAAACAATACATCAAAGCGTCAATGTAAATTGTATTGGTGATGATTTTATTATTAATGAAAAACCCAATGAGTCAATTTCAATTAATAACGAAGATACTGATGTTGAGAAAGAAAGGAAGAAAACATAAGTTTCTACATCCGAAGTTTTTATATGATTTAAAAAATTAAAAAAATATGGGTTAGTGAGTCAACCCACCTAACCCACCAACCCGTGGTGGGTTGAGCCGGGTTGTAAAATTTCTGACTCGCCAAAAAGTGAGCCGGGTTAAGCTCATCTATTTTCAGCTCAACCCGTGCTGCCGGGTTGACTCACTTTGACACCCCTAGTTCTCCATAAAAGCCACCTTTCTGTTTTCATCTTTTTTGTTATTATATGTGCTATCTGGTCTCATGGCTGCAATTTACCTTCATGTGATGGCAGGCAATGGCTGAAGAAAAATTTAAACTATGTGTAAATGCATACAAAACATTATGCAATGCTCTCGCCCCATCTTAGGTGGCCATATGGCTTGTTCAGCTTCCAGTCAGTAAGGAAATCCATCACAATTGAACAATGTTGTACGATTTAATTTATTTTTTTGCTTGCAATTTTGAATGTTGCAAAAGTGCACACTTACTGGAAAGAAGTGAACAATTGTTCTGTGAGGGAAATAAATTTTTCATCCTACGGGTGGTTTTTTGAAATACTGCCTTTATATATAGTGATGTGATAATCACCCGACATAAGTATTTTAAGAGTAATTTCGACAAACCGAATCAGTCATCTCATGCAAGTTTGTTAACACAATGAAATGCAATGGAATCATTCTGTTTTTTTTTTTCTTTCATCAGGTTTACTATTTCATGTCTATTTGTTTTATTTCATTAGTATTTTTTAATCGTAGTCAGAGTCTAAAGGTTATTTATACTCATTCAATAATGAATGTTATGTATGGTTTCCTATACACTTAATAATGACTAGTTTTACACTGATTTGTCAGTGTAAAATGTTTTTTCTAAAATTATTGACTTTTATAATAAATATTTTAAAATTATATTATAAGGATGTTTAGTTGACTGATAATAGAAATTTTTTTAAAATCATTTCTGTGATTGTGTTGAAATTAAATTCTATTTCTAATCTATTAAATATAGAGCATAATTCATAATGAAGTCGCAACAGATTAACTGAACGTTATCTTAAATGTATCATTATGGAAATGATTTTAAAATAAAGTAAGAAATCAAATATCAAATAGAAGAATCAACCAAAAAGGAAACAGAAAGATGGCCTAATCCATTGCTCTTTATGGTGCAGTTCGGCAAACGACAAGCACAGAAAAGATATTTCCTGGTATTTCAAGGCAACAAAAGAGGGATGGCAAGATGCTCTTGAGAAAGTGGATCGGGACAAACGGGGGGAGGGGTCCCTTTCTGCTATCTGCTCCAATGCCATCATTGCGTGTTCCACAAAAGCTAATTCTGCACTTGTTGGGAAAAAGCCATTCTTAATTCCTGCCTTAATTTTTTGAGTAAAGTCCATTCCTATAGTTAGTGTGCTGTGAAATGGATGATGACGGTCCAAGAAATATTCAAACATCAGGCCCCAGCAAGCATCCAGTTTGCATTTACACAGATACTTCGAGCTGTCATCCTTAGATCCTTTTATGATGTAATCTATCCACATGTAGATTATGTTTGGAATTCAATTCAAACCCCAGTTTACATTGTATGGGCTTATGCACTCACTCTCAGTACAAAGCGGCAAGAATCTCTTTCATAGAAGCTGATTCAATGTCTTAGCTCTTCCTTTTGACAAATAGTGATACTATCTTGGTTGACACTTTCAAAGATGCATTCTTTTCAATCTTCAAACACTGGATACATTCATAGAGAATAGAATATACTCATAGGCTACTGAAAAGATATAGGCTATGGAAATACTAGACCTTTTGACTCGCCATAGCCCTTTCACAGAAAATGACTGTTAGTCCCAATGATAAAAAAAAAAAAAAAATTTACCCATGCATAAAGAATGATGAGAGATTGAAATGAGAATCGATTTGATTTCAGAACTAACACTAAAGAGGAAACAAACCAATTGGATCATACAAAATCTATACCCATAACCATAATTTGGCATCTCTCTATCAATCTCACTAAACTACTAAAAGAGTACCCTTGGTTAAAAACACAAAAGAACGACGGAGGAAGAGATCATAAAAGCGTAGATCAAGATCAAAAACCCAAAATGAAGTGCCCAATTCCTCTTAAACTTTCCGAAGTAGCTCTCGGGGGGTTCCTGGTAGTGAATCTCGAACTCCTCATCGGCAACGCCGTCGTAGTCACCGTTGGCACCGCTTAGCCTGATCTTGATCTCCCGGAGCTTCTCGGTGGCGAGGCCGAGGGTGAGCTTGTGGCAGCGGCGCTGGTACTTGAAGCCGTTGATGCAGCGGAGGGTCTGGGCGACGGAGACGTAAAACATGAGGTGGGCGATGGAGAGGAGCGTGATGGGGATCCAGCAATGGCGGCATTGGAGGCGCGAGGACTGGGACTGGGCGAGGAAGAGGAGAGCGAGGAAGATGAAGAAAATCTGGAAGAGCTTGTGGAGCTCCTTCTTCTGAAGGTCGATGGCGCGCTTCTTCTCCAGGGTCTTCTCGAAGTGAAGCTGGATGATGGTGTTCAGCGCCTGGAAGGCTGTTTCTTTGGACACCGCTTGCTGGTTTTGTTGTTGTTGTTGTTGTTGTTGGTGGTGGTGGTGGTGGTGGTGGTTGTGGGTGGTTTCGTAGTCTGCCATGGTTGGAAGGGGAGGAAGAAAGGTGGGTATCTTTGTGTTTGTCCCGACAAGAACGTTGGACATTGTTGGGAGAGTTATTATTGGTTCCAATCCAAAACCAAAGGGTAAAAACCTAGCTGTACTCATTCTCACTGTCACAGTAACACTGTTCTTGGTAACTTGGTTGGTAACACTTTTTACTTATCACAACTTCCACTGGAATTATAGTATCAGATATGAAGCAAATATTAAACACTAATATTATGATATTCTTTATTTCATTTAACTTTAATAGTAATACTTAGGGGTTATTGTGAAGCAAAACACATGAGGGATTTGATCTGTGATGGTGGGAATAGTGTAAGTGTAAAGCCATGTTAGGGTTGAACAAAAAGCAAGTGTTGGAGATCCCGATACGTTCTACCCTCAAATTGAAATAATCGAAGGGTTAGAATTAGAACAGTGATGACAGTTTTTTGGAAGATGAAAGCTTTTTAGCAGTAGGGGAGGAGGGTAGGTAGCCATGAATGAGTTGTCGCACTTGGCATGGCAGCAAGTTAGATAAGCTGGTAATGGCTACATATCCGTGTTGCCCTACCTGTAATAACCTCTTTTGTTACCAAAATTAATAAAAATTAGTTTTTTAATTAATGAACTACTATACTCTTTAAAAAAAAACAAAAATTCCATTGTCAAGATTTATTTCTTGAACTTCATATTCTGTCACAAATTTCAAATTCAATCTAATAGTTGTTTATTGTTGAAAGAAAGATTATCTAAAACCATTTTAATAAGTAATTTGGGGACTTAATTATCAACTAAGAAATTGAAAAGTTAAATTTAGTGATGAAGTCATAGGAAGCCTAAAACCATACATTAATTATAATGAAGAGATTAGAATGTAGTTAAATTTGAATTTAAAGCTTAATCTTAACTGAAACAATTAATGTTTTCTTTTATTTTTATACTTTTTGAGTATTAAATGCAAAAAATACAAAATATTTTCTTTATCTGACAAGCAATAAATTAAAAAAAAATGTTATTAAAAAAAATAAATTGTACTTGTAAATTATTCATCAATTATTACACAATAATGATTGATATTATTCTAAAGTGGGAATGACAAGGAAAGTTACTCCCCAAATAGAAGAAACCGATCTCTAAACAGAATTATTTGTACAATGCATGGTGAGTGAATCATTGTTGTACCATGAATTCATAACAAATAAAAGACTTAACACACTCTATTTAAAAACATCAATTTATGCAGAGGTTTTAGATACATGGTTTATATTTGACGACAGAAGATATCTTTAATTTATCTTGATAAACACTGGAGTGGTAAGGGTTGTCAAGAAATATGTTATTACAGATATAATAATATTATAAATTTTATTTTACAAAATTGATTTTTTAAGATTTAGTTAAATATTATTCTATTTGAAAGATGAAACTTCAGGAGTGTTGTGTTTCCAAGGTGTTGTCCTCAACAATCCATTAACAAAAGAAGAAGAGGGTGACATAGAAAATATGCATAGAGAGAGACCCACAAATATGAAGATGAAAAAAAGTGCGACCCAATGGAAATTGGGCTCAACAAAAGATCAATGCTACTGTGTGAGTCTGGCTTGGGTTGAGAATTTTCTTTAATCTACATGTAACCGCATAACCCGTCATCTAGTTGATTATGATGATTGTTGAGATATTTGAAAAAAAAATATCAGTAATATCTAAATATATCGATAATATTTGAGATACTTCAATACTAATTTATTTTAAAATATTTAATATATAATTCTCTTTTTTGACAGGTAACATACTTTTTATATAAATAGATATGATATCGTATTTATGTAATCTAATTATATTCTTATTTTTATTCGTGTTTTTTTTCAATTTATTTATTTAAGTATCAAAAAGTCTCTTTTCAGATATTTCTCCACTTAATATCTACCTTACTCAACGGACACCTTCCTTAATCCTGAAAACAACAAATTTTTTTTAATGTTTTTATTTAATTTGTCTATCTGGCCAACTGGCTTTCACCATAGACAGTTTTGGGCATAAATAAATAGAGGAGCATGCCAAATGTTTGAATTTTAATAATTTCAAACCCAAATAATTGTTGTCTTCTTCAAATGATTGTGCCAATAATGATACATATGCACATTTGACATAACCAAATTCACACCATAGTGCTTTTACTTTACAGAAACATTGAGTCCAAAAGTAATAAAGACAAAAAAATAAATACCACAAAAAAGAAGAGGATAAAGAGACCAAAAACATGAGTAATTCTTCTGTGCTTTTTTAAGGTACCACAATTCAATTAAATGACTTCATCCAACTACAATATGTAATAATATTGTAGAAACAATGCAAATATTCAGGAAAAAAATGTGTGCAATATTATCGTATATATTAGGGTGTACATTACTATATATTTTTTTTCTGTTTTACACATAAATGCAATGAAATAACTCTTATTTGTATAACATACACGATTTTCTTCTTGTTTTATTAATACGCTACATTGAAACGTATAGTCGTTGTTTCATTAAAATTCCAAAATATCATTATAAAGATTTTGACGGTTTACTCTTTTAAATTTTTCTAAAATGGATCAAAATTAAAATTTTCATTGTATTATAAATTTCAAATCATTCACAAAATTTAAAAGAAAACAAACGCAGCATAAGATAATGATTATATTTTTATATATTTAAAATGATGAATATTGTTTTTAAATAGTCGCTGATAACGAAATTTAATAAAAGTTTAGTAAAGTAAATCATTAAATGCAATGAAAACTACGTTTTTAAATCAATTTTAAGAATTAAATCATATATAAAAGATAAAATTATAATTGTACTCTAGACACATAATTATTTATGATCGGAGTAACAAGAGGTAGATTCTACTTCATCATTCTATCAATGAGTTTAGCATTATCAATAAATAAATATAAGAGAAATTTATTTATTTATATTAAAATTTAACTTTTATTTTATTATTCATTTTTCATAATTTAATAATTAAAATGATGAGTTATTATTTTAGATTATTATATTATAAAGATGAACATTAATCTCTAAATCTTAAAAAAACATTCAATATATTTTAATATTATATATACATAATTGAAATTTTTTTTTATTAAAAATAAGATTTTTATTGTTTTAAAAAAGTGCAAGCAAATTTACTTTAAATAAACAATTCATATATATATATTTTTTTAAGAGCACCATTGAGTATCATACACAAATCTATCCTCCTATCTAGGGATGAAAATTAAACTCGTACACGTGGGGATCGACTCGTCCCCGTCCCGAATTTGACGGAGAAAATCCGAGTTGACCGGGGTGGGGATGGGTAATACAATGTCGACCCCGTCCCTGTCCCGACTTTATATTTAAATTTAAAATTTAAAATATTAAAACTTTAAATGTATTTTCTTTTCTTTTTCTATTACATATAAGGATATTTTTTTAAATGTATTTTATTTTCTTTTTCTATTACATATAAGGTTATTTTTTTTAAATGTATTCTCTTTTCTTTTTCTATTACATGTGAGATTATTTTTTAATATTTCACCAATCTTTATTTTTCTTCTACCCATTTTTAATTTTTTTAATTTTTTTTAATCTTTTATATCAATTAATTTATTACATTATTCTCTCTTACCTTTCTGTTTTTTACATTTCCTTAATTTCTTCCTTCAATTTATTTTTTTTTAATCTTTTCAATTAATTTGATGAACATAAAGTAAAATTTTTTTCTTTATCTTTTTCTAAATATTTTACATAAATCATAGTAATAACTAATATTATTTGATTTATAATTTATATTTATTAGGTTTTATTATGTCATATTTTTTTATCTTATTATTCTTATTTATCATATATCAAATTTTATCTTAATAAAATAATTTTATTTTAAAGGATTAAAAAAATTGATAATTTAAACTTTTATTACTTAGAACTAATTAAATAAAAATTAACTAATTAAATAAAAATTAATTTATTAAATATTTTCTCATAAACTATATATTTCATATTTTAAAATGACAACTTAAAAATGAATTAACTTATATATATAATTAAATATTTGAATACAGTATTATAATAATAATAATAATAATGTTATAAGTATTCAAATATTTGAATAATAATAATAATAATAATAATTTTATAAATATTCTCTATATATATATAAATAAATAAAAAATAATTAAATATTTTTTTACATACATATTTTAATATAAATATAATAAATTAAAATGTATATTTAATTAATATTAATTATAAAATTATAAATATTTATTTATATATAAAAAATACATAATAGTTAAAAATAATATAGATTTGATAACGAGATCAAACGAAGAAAAAAATAAAGACTTAATTTTTTGACTTGGACGGAGATCGAGACCAAGACGGGATGGGGACAGATCGGGGAGGCAGATGGCTACACCTATTGAATCAAATGCAATATACTTAGAAGATTATATTGGAATATGCAATACTCAATCTTGAAAAACATGTAAAAAATATCTGCAAAGTGTGTAAGACGATTATCTTGGAATTTACGATAAGACTAGTTATATTATTTCTCATAACATCCGAAATTTATTAGATGGGACTATATTAAATTCTATTATAATTTATATATATATATATATATATAATAATAATAATAATAAATTTTGAATTATAGTATTTCTATAACTTTTTTAAGTAAAAATTTTAAAATAGGTATTGTGCACTAAGAAAATTGGATCAATAATAGAATATATAGTCTTGTCTATAAATTCCCAAATATTCTGATCAAAGTTAGGGACACTTCTACCTTACTTTGGAGATACTCATTACCGAAACAAATAACAGCTACTAATTAAGAACAACTTTGGTAACAATTAATTAAGATGCATATATGATTCTCAATAATATGCTTCATACTGTTTATCTTATTAAAACAAGAATGGACTTTTTTTCATCAATAATACTGTTTTCAAAAATATTTACCAAAATAGCACCTCTGCAACTTTATTTACACAATTAGCACTGTTTACTGTTCACGTAATAAAATAATATTATTTCCTGCAACTGTTCACTGTATTAAAATAATATTATTTCGCGTACTGAACTCTCGCTCAAGCGAAGAAAACCTTCGCTTGAGCGAGGAAACCTGTAACAAAGGGGTAATCTGGGGTAAATTCTCGCTCAAGCGAAGGTTTTCTCGCTTGAGCGAAAAGTATGATCCACTATTATCCAATTATAGTCGATCACTTTGACATATATGACTTTAGATAGCGGTTATTTGGTCAACCGCTATCTAAACTACTACATTAGATAGCGGTTATTTGCCCAACCACTATCTAAACTACTACTTTAGATAGCGGTTATTTGGCCAACCGCTATCTAAGGTGACTCAAGCGAACTGCGTTTGGCGTTTCATGATTCGGTCATTACTCGCTCAAGCGATAAAGTCACCGCTTGAGCGATGAAGCCTTCAAACAAGGGGGACTCTCGGGTTCTATTTCGCTCGAGCGAGGCGTACTTTCGCTCGAGCGATAAGTGATTGAAATATGTGGTGACGCAAGTTGCATTATGTGGCTAACTGCGTTGGACGTTTAGCTATGGTCAATTATCGCTCAAGCGAGAAACCATCGCTTGAGCGAGCAAACCTGCAGGGGACCCAGGTTGCATTATATGATGTTGCTGAAAGGGGAGTTTGTTCTGTTTATGAAATTATATTGTTTCTGTATTGTTTTACCTGGAGCTGACTGTAATTGATTCATTGAAGGTGAATATGGGGATGATAGCATGTAAAGAGAATTTAAAATTTCTTGACTGATGGTTGGTTGGTTACTCAGGGTTAAAGTGCTTGAGGTTGTGGGGCATGTCAAGCATCAATTCCGTGGAGTGGCTTAGAATGATCAAAGAAGTGTTTTTACGAGTATTTTAATCGATACAAATTACTTTTTATCGATTAAAACCCTTTAGAACCCATTATGACCGATCAGATTTGAAATATGAGCGATCAGAACTTATTTCAATCGATTAAAACACGTTTCAATCGATTAAAATCACTTCAAGGGTCAGAATGATCGATCAGAATGCAGTTATGACCCATCAGAGTTGGTTATGATCGATCAGAATTGAATTATGACCGATCAGATCTGTTTCAATCGATTATAACGTATTTCAATCGATTAAAATAACTTGGAAAAATTTTGTACAGAGTTTCAATCGATTAAAACGCGTTTCAACCGATTAAAACAACTTCGAAAAAGTTTGTACAAAGTTTTAATCGATTAAAACTTCTTTTTATCAGCTAAAATAACTTGGAAAGTTTTTATAAGAAAGTTTTGCGAGTATATCAATCGATTAAAACACGAAACAATCGATTGAATCAAACTTAGAAAAGTTTTGTAAAGTGTTTTAATTGATATAACCGTTGTAGTATCGCCTAAAACAAATCTGTTAAAGAATGAAGAACGTATTAATGGATTGAAAGGACTTTTAACAGATTGAAACGGCTATTTCAACAGATTAAAACAAACTTTCAACAGATTAATTAATGCAGCAGCTTATCAAAATACTCTTTAAAATCAGTTTGCTTGAACTTTTTAAACATACATTGAATAAGATCTTCGTTTTATCAAATGATTCAATAAGATCTTCATCATTTTCAATTAATTGAAAAACTCCTAAGTTTCATACATTGAGACATTTCTTAACTAACACAATCTAATGATGCGAAGTAGATGCACATGCAATATTGGGACATGTTCTTCTGCTATGACCAGGGGTATGACAATATGAACATTTTTTAATCCTACTTTGATGTTCTGTAATGTCCATCTCAGTTCTTATACGACTTGATTTTGGTCGGCCCTTTGAAGTTCTTTTCATTTCTGGATTTGCACACAAAGTAGGTCCTGTGCATGTTGGTCAATATTCTTCATTTCGCAATAACCCAAATTGTGTTCCGTATACCTTTGAAACTTGTTGTAAGGTATACACTGAATTAATATAGTTGTTGAAGTCATGGTGTGCATGCTTGCATGCAGCAAGAACATATGAACAAGGCATGTGAAATTCTGTGCAATGTGTCTAATGCAGTAGACATGCATTGAATTATTTTCTGTCCATCCGCTTCCATTTCTCATGTATGCATCAGAACCCGAGAGACATGGGAATCCTGACTTCGGTGGGTGACTCAGCATTGTAAATAGTTGCAGGTTTTCTCGCTCAAGCGATGGTTTCTCGCTCGAGCGAAACAAAACCCGAGAGTCCCCCTTGTTTGAAGGCTTCATCGCTCAAGCGATGACTTTGTCGCTTGAGCGAGTAATGACCAAATCATGAAACGCCAAACGCAGTTCGCTTGAGTCACCTTAGATAGCGGTTGGCCAAATAACCGCTATCTAAAGTAGTAGTTTAGATAGCGGTTGGGCAAATAATCGCTATCTAATGTAGTAGTTTAGATAGCGATTGGCCAAATAACTGCTATCTAAAGTCATATATGTCAAAGTGATCGACTATAATTGGATAACAGTGGATCATACTTTTCGCTCAAGCGAGAAAACCTTCGCTTGAACGAGAATTTACCCCAGATTACCCCTTTGTTACAGGTTTCCTCGCTCAAGCGAAGGTTTTCTTCGCTTGAGCGAGAGTTCAGTACGCAAAATAATATTATTTTAATACAGTGAACAGTTGCGAGAAATAATATTATTTTATTACGTGAACAGTAAACAGTGCTAGTTGTGTAAATAAAGTTGCACAGGTGCTATTTTGGTAAATATTTTTGAAAACATTATTATTTATAAAAAAAAGTCACAAGAATGGGAGAAATAATGAGAAGACAAGGAATAAATAAATAAATAAATGAATTGATATAGAAAATCAAAACAAAAAATGTAAAATTTTGCTGTAAAAGTTTATAAGTCAAACAAAAGTGCACTTTCATTATCGTTGCAGTTCACTACTAACTAGGGTTATGATGGGAAGTATACTGCGTCTATTATGCCATTCTTTGTTTATTGTCACTAGCAAACAAATCAGTCATCTCCAACCTCATTACATCCACACATGGGTTTACGAACTTCTAGGGAAAAAATTACTATAAAATTAAATAACACGCCCAGTGACTTCATTTTTTACAAACAGACAACACTCTCTCTCCCTCTCTTTTTCTCTGCGCGTGTTCCTTGTATCATTTGGCTAAAAAATATGATGAAAAATAGAAAATAGGAAGATACAGACAGTGTGATACATGCAAAAGAAAAAGAAAAAAAAAGAACACCATCGAGAGATTGATTGATTCGTATTTAGTGTTTACTACGGAGCCACCAACACAACCTAAAACTAAACCCCCTCCGATCCAGGTTCGATAAATGATTGGAAAGTCAAAGGAACCCACGTTGGTTGTCAGAGAAGAGTTTAATTTTAGCAATAAAGAATCTCTTCAAATTACTAAGCCTTTAACTCATGATTGTTATGGAAGGACTATTTTCAACCATCTGATTCTGAAACCTATTTTGATCTTCATCGTCTCCCTCGTTCTCATCCGTATTCTCTCTCTCACCATCTTCAGATGATGACTGACTCTGTATCTGTTGTTGCTGTGCTTGTCTCTCTTCTTGACTTTCACTCTCCATCATATGCATCAAGAGCTCCTCGGGCTTCAACTCTTTCCCAAGATCATTTCCATCCACCCTCTTAGGCTTCTTGCTGTACAGAACCTCCAGGTGGTGGTAATAAGGACACGTTTTGGAATCCTGAGGCTTCCTCTTGTTCTTCTCCTTCATCCTCTTGAAGTACTTGTTTATGTTCTCCCATTTCTCTTTACACCTCTTGGCACTGCGATCGTAGCCAAGGCCTTTCATGGCCGAAGATATGTCCTCCCAGAGAGGCCCCTTAGATACACCATTAATATTATTATTGTTCCCTTGGGACTGCACATCAAGTTCAGTCCTCAACCTTATCAGAGCCTCTACTTCATCCTTTGGCCACCGCGAAGTACTCATGTGTACGAAATTCCTAACACTGAGATTATTCCCACACTCTCGCTTATCCATACCAATGACACCACCACCGCCACCTCCATTAGCAGTAACATTAATATTCCCATTTTGTTGCATGTCCTTGTTGTGGTTGTCGTTTTGAACCTGAATTTTCTCCAGCAACTGCACCGCGCCTTCTGCTTGGGCGAACTTTTTCAGAAAAGCAAGGACGACTTCATCTTTAGCCGCGGCGATTGAGCGTTCCTGAGCCAGAAGCTCGCGTTCTTTCTTAATCAGCGCCAGCTCCTCCTTCTTCCACGCTTCCTCCCTCGCCATTCGATCCTTCTCGCACTTGTCCAACACCTCCATGAACTTCCTCTGCAGCGTCTCTTGCTTCTCTATCACTTCCCTCATCATCCCCTCCAGAAACTGCGTCAGCTTCCTCTTTCTAAACCCCTTCCCCGAACACGAAGTCGTCGAACTAGAATGCTCCCCCACGTACGCACTCACCGAACATGGAATCGCATCTAAAATAACATCAACGTTGATGTTGTTGTTGTCGAGCACGTGGGTGGTTGTTGTTGTATTTTCTGGGGCGCTTATAGACGGAGGGGGAAGTGAGTGGTGTCCTTCTAAAGCTTCCAATTGCTCGAAAAATCTATAAGTCTTGCTACCGTTGGATTTGCCACAACGACCGTCCTTGGTTCTCCTGTGGTATTTGTAAATGTTCTCGAATTTCTCCTTGCACTTCTTCGCACTCCTATTATATCCTAGCTCCGCTAATTTCCTGAATATACAAAAGCTTGTAATGAATCCAACACTACATTATTACAACACAAAAAGAAATTGTTCAACTCAACTCATGTCTAGCTAGACTCTACACTACATCGTACATTAATGTGTAACATTAGTATTACTAATTAAGGAATGAGCTTGAGAATAACGGAGACTGGAAGAGGAGGGAAAACAGAAAGAGGGACTTACCTTGAGACTTGTTCCCAGAGAGGGGCTTTGGGGTTTGTATCTCTGAAAGCAACGTCCATTTCGGACCTTATCTTGAGCAAAGCAATTGTCTCCGCTTTAGGCCACCGGATCCCGGCGGAACTCCGGTCACCGTCATCGCCATGCTCCGCTTTCAGCCCCTGGGAGACCACCGCGGCGCCTCCCTCCGGATTCCCGGGAGGGATTTCCGGTAAAGTTGAGATTTCCAGCATCGGTTTCACCGAAGTTACAGCTAAGAAACTCAGGAGGATGGGGGGCAAAAGAAGAAAAAAAAGAAAAAACAACCTTGGTGAAAGTTGTCGGGAGGGAAAAATAAAGAAAGTACTGTAATTTAGATAACTGGAGTTGTGTGTTGTGTGTTTGTTTTGATCTAGGGGATTGGAATTGTCTGTGCTATTTCAAATTTCAAGGGCTACTACTATACCATTGTTGTTATTTACAAGTTTAGAAAGGGTGAGTGAGTCAGTGAAAGAGAGAGAACATTTTGAGAGGTGAATAATAATAACAATATTTAAAAGGTTTAAACTTTAAAAGAAGGAGTGAAATGGGATGGGATAATGTGATGAGATAGATTGAATGGAGGTAGGGCTTTGAACATGGCGGCGTGCAATTGGTTGATGCGTCATTACAAAATTTCCCACTTGTGTAAGTTTGACCTTTCACACAGAGCGAGAGAGAGAGAGAGGCAAATTAAAATTTGACAGCTACGGTCAATATTTGTGGGCTTTTACGAGGGTAAAATGGGAAAATATGTTGGTGGGAAGAAAAGGACAGTTGGGGCCGAAGCAAAAGTGGGTTTCGTAAGGGAAGGCCCACAGAGCCCACATTCTTGTTCTGTACGTTTGTGCCTCCCCGCTGGCTTTGCCCCACGCTACACACAACACAACACAACACAATTACGTGTGCCGTAAACTTGCGAGTTGCGACCACCGCATTTTTCCGTGTCGGTGTAAAACAAAAATACTTTACCCTAATTTTTTTTTTTATTTTCTTCATTTTATTGCGCCAATTAGGGCACAATTGGGTGTCATATTCCTATCCAAATTCAAATTTGTTTTCAAAATTATTCCAGTGCATATGACTTCGCTCTTGATTACTATACAAAAGGGTGAGTTCGTTAGTTAACGAATATAAACGCAAGGAGGTTTGATTTTGAAAAATGCTGTCCATGTTACAGTGGAAAACGACAGCGTTCATTGATCTCAAAGAGTTGCGTAAACCGTTAAAACACTCCTCATGCGAGGAGGTTCAGTCTCGTCGTTTTCTTAAACTCTTTTTCCACTTTCATCTTTATCGCTTCTTTTTAGCATTCAATTCACACCAGACGCAGCAACTACAATGTACACTTATATTATCCATCACATAAAATAATATTATTAACTAAATTTTAATCATTAAAGTTTTTTATTTATTTATTTATTTATTTTACCTTTGGCCATCGTTATTGACTTTTTTCGAATACTTTGTTATTTCAGCATAATATTAGAATAACTAAAACAATAAATACATGTATAAATCAGGAAAAAATATATTAAAAGGAAAAACTGGCATATATAAATATAAAAAATAATTTACAACTTAAATATAATATATTTAATTTTATTCGAAATAAATTAATTTTTTAAATTCACTTTATTTAACTAGTATTATAAGTCGAACACCCACACCTCAGAATATATATATATATATATATATATATATATATATATATATATATATATATATATATATATATTTATTTATTTATTTATTTATTTGAAGCACTTTCAAGAAAGAACACATTTTTCAATTGACATTCACTTTGCATCTTTCATTTTTTTTTATCATATAGATAAGAGTGCAAATATGTCAAAGTTTTATAATTTAACTAATATAAGGTCTAACTTTTTTTTATTATTATTAAGAAGGCTATATTTATATATTTTTGAAGATTCTTTTATATAAAAAAGGTAAAGTTTCATATTTTCACAATAAAGGCTATAAATCTTGATAGGTTAGTATGTTGAAATGTGCTTTTTAAAAAATTAAGAACTCTGTATCAGAAACATTTTCCTCCATCATAAATCGACCTTTAAAGTTCTCTTCACAAATTAAACTTTAAGCAGGTATTTCTTATAAAACAAGATAAAAAATATGAGGCAGGACACATTAATTTTAACCTAAGTCTGAATCAGACGTAACAAAATTTAGTATGAATTTACTATTTTTTATATCATCACAACATAACACATGTCAAATAGACATATATTTCTCCCTTCAATAATATTTTATCCTACAATCATGATTGATGTCATTACATCACAAATATTTTATTTGGTTGAAATCTAAGCATGATGATTGAGTTGAAGGTTGTAAACTTTTTTTTTTTTTCTAATAATCCGAATATGGGAATTCCTATTCTTTCATAGGTCTAGTGTGGGATAATGCTAAAAGAACATTCAATTTTATTTTCATGGTCCTAATATATAGTGTTATGACAAAATTCTACGAAGATCGCGATGTTTATTCCACATTTAAATTATCTCTTAACTATAGAAAATCATATGACGGAAGAAAAAAAACACTAATTATAAGAACATATGACATTTACTTCGTATTTATTTTGTCAGATAAAGTATGAAACGAAATTTAACACAAAATTGGTTTTGATCATATAAAAATTTAGTCTAAACAAATAAAATTATTATTTAGTTAGACGAAACTATAATCTATTTCTCAAAACATAACTTTTGATTATTAAACATCAAAATAATAATTTCTTTTATACATTTCTTTTCAAAACATAAAAAATATATTATAAGTTTTATAATACCGTTGAGTTTATGCTTTATAATTTTTTTATTATTAAAACTTTTTAATTAATTTATACTTTTTTAACATTTATATATATATATATATATATATATATATATATATATATATAACATAAAAATATATGTAACATCCCATAATAATTACATTGAAATATAAAATAAAATTATGCAATATTATAAATATTCTAAGTATTTTAAAAAAATATTATGGATTTATATATTTATATATATATATATATATATATATATATATATATATATTAAAAAATTACTTAAAACATAAATTTTTTCTTACTCAATTTGATTTTGAAATTTATTACCTAACAAATCTCCTACTCAGGTGTAATAATCCACTCATAATAGTTGAAATCAAATACATTTAGGATAAATTAATGATATATTTTATATAAATTAGGATAAATTAATCATATATATATATATATATATATATATATATATATCACAAAATATTCTTAATATCCACGTCATAAATAAATAAATCAAATATAATGATATATAATTTCTAAAGTGTCTAATGTATTAATTTAAATGTTACATCTCATGTTATTATATATTAATACACATATGAGAAATACTTTTACTTCTAAAACTTTCACATGCATTGAATTGAACATATATTTGCACTTATCACACTATTTTTCTTGAGTGGATATCTTCAACATAGGTACATAATTAAAACATATTCATTCACGTGACAAGGCATTCCTTATGACTTGCTAGACACAATTATTTTTCATATCACAAGCTAAGTCATAAAAAAAAATTTCAACCCTCATCACTTACATCACTATGTAAGTCAAATATCAGTAGAGTTAAGATATCTTTTTCAAAATCTCAAATTCAATACATCACTTACATCTTAATATAGTATTTCCTCATTGAAAACATATGTGGTAATATATGATAGATATAACATACATTAGAGAATACCTATTTCTCACATTAAACAAAATATTTTTTTATACACATAATAACACTTAACATCTAGACATAAAATAAAGTTAAGACACATCTCTATTAAAGAACTTCCTCCATGGGTTCCATCTCCATTACTTCTTCTTCCATTTGTTTTACTTCCATGTTATTTAAAATAACGAGTTGCTAAATTATCTTTGTTAGGGTTAGATGTAACCTATATTTTTACTATTTTTATATTTAGTCTCCATTTCTCTTTTCTAGAGTTATTTTATTTTTGTGCTTATTAATTATTATGACTTGATAAACCAAAAATTAGTTGCATTTGTAAGAGATTGAAAAATCTTTACAAGTTATTGACCTAAGATAAGACAATCAATAAATTATTTGTCTAGGAAAAAAGAATAAATTATTAATTATCTCTATATCTTTGAACTTAATGCAAAATTATCCTATTGAGTTGACAAGAGATTATGGTTCAATAGAATATACTTAGGATCTGCTTTAAGGAATTAGAGTATAACTATTCATGATAAGGATTCATGCCAATCGAGAAAGGGGAAATTTTATTTGATGAGTTTAATAGACCAAGAGAGTGAGGTGGTAAAGTCTAATACCAATAACATTCATATGCCCATTTTTATCTAATCTACATTTCGTTGGTCCAAAAAATTCCTAAAATATTATGTTTGTCTAATTTTAATATTGCTCTCAAAATTTCAATTATCAAATCATATTTCTATTAAGTTAATAGCATAGCGTTAATGTAGTTCTTAGTATTACCCAAGTATGTCGATTTGATACTCTTACTTATTTTAAAACTAGTGGAAATAATGGTACGCTTATCAAAAAGTCAAAAGTGGACAAGGATATCATCTATAAAATCCATCACAAACTTGTCCAAGAATAAATTCATACATTTATAGTGGAATTATCAATGAAGGTGACATAATATTGTGATCCTTTTGATGATGAGACTGATATTGACCCACATCTGTATGAACAAGTTCCAACTTCTCTACCCTGGGCATCCTCCTTGACTTTGAAAAAATAACTCTTTTCTGCTTCCCAAACACACATGATTCATAGAAACCAACTTCTACCTTTTCCAGTTCTAGAATGTTCCCCTTTGAGACTAATATTTTCATATTCTTCTCTCATGTGACCAAGTTTATGATGCCACAAAGTCGAAGAATGACCAACATCATCACTAATTGAATTTGCTTCTTTTGTAGATAATTCTGCCATGTATAAGGTTCCTTTCTTCCAACCACGAACAACAATTAGATTATCATTCACCACCTTCCATTAGCCTTATCCGAATATGACTAGATATCTTGAACATCCAACATACTCATATAGATTAACATTCTCTTGAGTCCTGAAATATATCTAACATCCTTCAGAGTCCATATTATACCCATAGATGTTTTAAGATTTCCACTTCTGAAACTTTTCATCAAGTCCTTGCAAGGAGGAAGCATGAAATAATGCACCAGAATCCATAATCTAGGATTCAAACTTGTTCTCAACACAATAGGTCAACGCATCATCATTATCTTCTTCTACCATATTCATTGTATTATCATGTCTATTTTCTTTAGGAGCAGTACACTGGTTTCCAAAGTGTCTGTTATGCTGATAATTCCAACAAGTAATATTCTTGTGAGATTTGAACTGTCTTTACTCCTTGAACTTTGATCTACCACTTCTAAAGCATTGCCCTCTTTCAAGCTTTTTACCTCTACCTTCGATGTTTAATAAGGAATTTGTTGATTCTCATTAAGGATTAAAGTCCTAATTCCTTCAAAGGTTAATTTCATACTCTCAGATGTACTGGCTACTACCATGACAGTTCCTGACCAACTATCAGACAACAAAGATAACAATAATACGACTTATACTTCATCATCAAATTTAATATTCACTGACACTAATCTTGACAATAAGAAATTAAATTCATTCATATGATTTGTAACACTAGCACATTCTCGCATCTTTGTATTAATTAATTGACGAATCAAAAATACCTTATTTGATGTTGATGACTTCTCGTACATGTTTGATAATGCTTTTATCAAACCATATGTCGTCTTCTTGTTGATGATGTTGTAGGCAACATTCTTCGCCAATATTAATCTGACAATGCTCAAAGCTTGTCGATCTAGCAACTTTCAATCTGTCTGAGATATCGTTTTTGGTTTATTCTCACACAAAGACTGGTACAACTTTTTCTAATAAATATAATCACTACAAGAAAAACACCAAATAGTGACCAAAAATTCGGTCACTAAATGTGTAAAATCGGTTACTAATTAAAATAGTGACCAACTGGAATCGGTCACTATTTCCTTGGTCACTGATTTTAGTGACCGATTATATATAACCAAATCGGTCACTAAATCAATGAAAAAGTTAACCAATAACAAATTTAATTATTTTTATTTATTTACATTTTTATTATATCTATTATTTTTTTCCCTATCTCTTAATTATATTATATTTTGCTTATTTAAATTTTTATTTATATTTATTTAGTTTAACTTATTATTAGGTGGTTTATTGTCATTGTCGGATTCGAACCCGGTACCTTAGAGTTGGAGGCTGAAACTCCAACCACTGAGCTACTAGGATCTTTTAATAATAACTTACAAATAAATTATATTTATATACAAATAAATGTATATCCAGTATAAATATATAAATATAAAATCTATAAATAAAAATATATTTATATTTTTTAATGTATATTTAAATATTGATATATTTATATATTGATATATTTATATAGCATAATGTATATTAATATATGAGGGGATAATATTGATATATTGATATATTTGTATATATATATATATATATATATATATATATATATATTTATATATATTTATATATTTATATATTGATATATTTATATATTAATATATTTATATTTTTATATTTTTATATTTTGATATATTTATATATTGATATATTTATATATTTATTTATATCTTTATATATTTATATATTTGAAAAAAAAATATTAAATTTTTAAAAAAATATTAAATTTTTAAAAAAATATTAAATTTTTAAAAATAAATATTAGAAAAAGATTTAAAAATATATATAAATTATATTTACATTTACAAAATATTAAAGATATATGTTTATATCTTTACATATTTATATATATTTATATGTTTATATTTTTACATATATTTATATCTTTCCATATTTATATATTTATATATAAAGATATTAGTTTTGTATACAAATAATATTATAATATAGTATATTATACTATTAGTATAGTATACAAATAATATGTTAGTATAGTATAGTATACAAATTATTAATTTTGTAATTTATATACAATGAAAATAATATAATGGTATATTGGTATAGTATATTTGTATTCTAATTTTTAAATAAACTAAAATTACGCTAAATGTATAATAATATATGAGAGGATAATAAATTTAATCCAATTACTTTTATAAATATATAAATATAAAATATTAAAAAATGATATTATATTTTTAAAAACAAATATTAGAAAAAGGTTTAAAAACTAGTATTATCTTAAATTTATTAAAAGTATAATTAAATCTCTATTTTCTTAAAAAAAAATTTAAACTTCTCAATTCTACATTTTTGTAAATTCTATCATTATATTATCATGCTCATTATATCAAAATGTTAAATACTTTTAAATATTAAAATTAACTTTATCAAAAATTAGGAAAAAAATTAATCCAAAAGAGTTCAAAAATATATTATAATATTGTCAATTTTGAGTTTAATTATATTGTTCATTCTCAAAGTAGAAAAATATATTGTAATTATTTTAATTTAATAAAATATAATTTAAAATTTTAATACTAAAATTAAAAGATTAAATAATAATAAATTTAATTCTTTAAATTCAAGTAGTTAGAAACTAAAATTATAGTTTCTCTGTTTTAAATAATTAAAATAAATATTTAAAAATAAAAATCAAAACTAGTATTATCTTAAATTTATTAAAAGTGTAATTAAATATCTATTTTCTTAATTTTATTTGTTTCAAACTTCTCAATTCTACATTTTTGTAAGTTCTATCATTATATTATCATCCTCATCTCCTCCCATGTTCTACTTTATCTTTATAATAGTCAATATTCTTAACTAATTTATAGTTTTAATTATAATTTTTTAGTATATATTTCAGAAATTAATCAATTCTAATATATTATTTGAAAAACTAATAAATTCTAATCAATAATTTAGAAAACTAATCGATTATAATTAATTATTTGATAAAATTATCAAATATGATCGATCATTTTCAAAATATAATCGATCGAATTGGATTTCGCTTGAGCAGAGTAGTCTCGCTCAAGCAAAATACACTTCAGATATCGTATAAGCCTTAACCGCTATCTAATATACACTTCAGATAGCGGTTATAAGGAAACCGCTATTATATCCTCTCAATTATGATCGATCATTTCAATTTATGATCGATCAGAATCAGTATTTCGCTCGAGCGGAGTAGTGTCGCTCAAGCGAAATACAACCCGAGAATGCCAATTTTGTGCAGGGGCGTTTCGCTCGAGCGAGAATATTGTCACTCAAGCGAAATACATTTTAGATAGCGGTTCCACAAGAACCGCTCTTAAAATTGCACTTCTAATAGCGAGTTAACCATTAACCGCTATCTAAATTATACTTTAGATAGCGGTTAACGTGGAACCGCTATCATATCTTCTCAATTATGCATAATGAAAACTTACATTAACTATTTTTTTGAATATTATGTTTTTAAATTTGCTATTAGAGAAAACCTTTCGAATTCAAAATGTTAAATACTTTTAAATATTAAAATTAACTTTATCAAAAATTAGGAAAAAAAATTAATCCAAAAGAGTTCAAAAATGTATTATAATATTGTCAATTTTGAGTTTAATTATATTGTTCATTCTCAAAGTAAAAAAATATATTGTAACTATTTTAATTTAATAAAATATAATTTAAATTTTTAATACTAAAATTAAAAGATTTATGTTGCATGAGGTTTCTTCACTTAAAAGATTTTGCAAAATGCCTCTACAAATGTTTTTAACAATTAAAAACAAAGTATTTTGACAAAAGCTTTCTCAAATGCCTCTACAAAGTATTTTTAACAATTATATTGAGTTTAATTCTACAAATTAAAAGATTAAATAATAATAAATTTAATTCTTTAAATTCAGTAGCTAGAAACTAAAATTATAGTTTCTCTGTTTTAAATAATTAAAATAAATATTTAAAAATAAAAATCAAAACTAGTATTATCTTAAATTTATTAAAAGTGTAATTAAATATCTATTTTCTTAATTTTATTTGTTTCAAACTTCTCAATTCTACATTTTTGTAAGTTCTATCATTATATTATCATCCTCATCTCCTCCCATGTTCTACTTTATCTTTACAATAGTCAATATTCTTAACTAATTTATAGTTTTAATTATAATTTTTTAGTATATATTTTGAAATTAATCAATTCTAATCTATTATTTGAAAAACTAATCAATTCTAATCAATAATTTAGAAAACTAATCGATTATAATTAATTATTTGAAAAAATTATCAAATATGATCGATCATTTCGAAAATCTAATCGATCAGAATCAAATATCGCTCGAGCGAGACTAGAGTCGCTCAAGCGTAAATACAACCCGAGAATGCCAATTTTGTGCAGGGGCGTTTCATTCTAGCGAGAAGAGTGTCGCTCAAGCGAAATACATTTAAGATAGCGGTTACACAGGAACCGCTCTTAAAAGCTCACTTAGATAGCGGTTAACCTGGAACCGCTATTATATCGTTTCAATTATGATCGATCAGAATGCAGTTATGACCGATCAGAACTGCTTTAATCGATTAAATCTCGTTTCAATCGATTAAAACAATTTCTGCATACGCTTTTAATCGATTAAAACTTATTTTTATCAGTTAAAAATTTCTACACAAGTGTTTTATATGATAGCGGTTTCACTGGAACCGCTCTTAAAAGAGAACTTCTAATAGCGGTTGCACCATCGCTCGAGCGAAAATAGAGTCGCTTAAGCGAAATACAACCCGAGAATGCCAATTTTGTGTAGGGGGCGTTTCGCTCGAGCGGGAAGATTGTCGCTCAAGCGAAGTACATTTTAGATAGCGGTTAACCTGGAACCGCTATTATATCGTTTCAATTATGATCGATCAGAATGCATTTATGACCGATCAGAACTCTTTTAATCGATTAATTCTGGTTTCAATCGATTAAAACAATTTTTGCACAACGTTTTAATCGATTAAAACTTATTTTTATCAGTTAAAATAACTTGAAAAGTTTTACAAGAAAGTTTTGCAATATTTCAATCGATTGAATCGCGAAACAATCGATTAAATCAACTTGGAAGATTTTTTGTAAAGTGTTTATTGTCGCCACAGTTGCAGGTCGCTTGGATTCAAGGTGGTTGAGGTTTGGGTTAGGGTTCGAGGTCAGCTGGGTTTGCGTTGGGTTTGACCGCACGACGACTGGAGTTTGGCTTCAGATTAGGGTTCGATGCTGCCGGAGATGGGTTTGGGCCTCAAGTTCGTCGAGTTCGTCGAGGTTGAGGCTGGGGTTGAGTTTGGAATTCGCTTGGGGATGGACAAATGAAAGGTCTAGGTTAAGCTCGAACAAGTATGCTCGCTTGCTGTCTTGTCCTTTGCTGCGAACTAGGATCGCTCGCCAACTAGGTCAGATTTGAGCAATAATTTTTGCAAACATATTACCCATATTTGGGGACAAGGGGCAGAACAACCTCTCGATCTGCTTAGTGCAGCCCAGGAATAAAAATGTCAGTTAATGCACGAAGAAGATGAAGAAGATGAAGAAATACGCGAAGAAGATGAAGAAAATTTGGGCGCGAAGATGAAATTTTCGTACCTAGGTCAGATCCTACAGATGCGAAAAAAATAAAAAATTACCACGGAAAAACAAAAATAATTACATAAATTAAATATAGATTAATTAAAAAAATAAATTAAATAATAAAGTGACTCGAAATAGTAACCGATTTTATGTGACCGAAAATTCGGTTACTATTTCTGCTATTAGACTAAAAAATAATAATTTGGTTACTCGATTCGGTCATCGATAGTAACTAAATTTTTCGATCACCGATTTCGGTTACTATTTGACATTTTTCTAGTAGTAATATTCAATCTGCATCTTCCAAAATCCGAAATCGCTTCCATTGAACTTGTCAATCTTCACTTTCCCGTCTTCTGTCATTGCTCCCACTTGCATGAAAAAAAAAACTAAGCTTTTGTTATCAATTGTTTGGAACACAAATTCAATACAAGACAAAAGTAAATAACAAGAACAAACGAAATTTACGTAGTTAAGTCAAAGTGACTTATGCCCACGATTCTAATAGATGATAATTCTCATTCATTAAATTAGGTTTACAATTACATGAGTATTTATAATAAAAAAAAAATAAATGGGTCAAACCCAATAACCCTTCATACTCTACATACTTAAAAGATCTAACTATTTATTATTTTCTTTAACATACCATAGATAAAAGAGATTATTTGTAAGAGGTAATCTAATACTTAAATTAATATTAACGAATTAATAATTAAAAATTAGGATAAATAAAAGAAATACAAAATATTTTAAAAATAAAAATACAAATGTAACAGTATGAAAATAACATAATAAATATTTGAATAATTTTGGATATCTCATATGCGAAAATATTCTCGGATTATATTATCCTCTATTTTGAAGAGGATAGGTCCAAGAAACCATTCATAATATTTATAATATATTAATATGTCATTATGTAACCAACATTACACTTATTAATAAATTCAAAAATAAACATACTAATTTAAAATTTATATATATTATATTTTGTTGTTCAATAAAGTCTCTTGATACTTTTTTATTTTTTTTATCCATTTTTATATTTGAGATATTTTCCATTTTTAACTTTCGTATGTCACGATTTTATTTTTAAAATGCGTTCAATGGATTGAAAAAAAGAATGATATATATAAACTACCATTCATCTTAAGTGACGTGAAACTCAAGAATGAGCAAGAACATTTTTGTTCATATATATATATATATATATATATATATATATATATATTTTTTTTTTTTTTAGAGTTATATAAAATTGTAAAGATATTGTTACTGTACATAATATATTATCCAAATTTGATAAAACTTGAATTTGCAGGCCTTGACATTGTTGGTTCCATTGAAAGGAGCCCAATGAATGAGTTGTTAGAAAGTAGTGGTACGTGGGGGACTCTCTGGGCATTATTCCAGTATCTATCAATGGGTGCCATCTTTACTCTATGCTCCCTCTTTGTTTTATCACTACACACATACCTACATCAATCTTTGGATTAACTTCTTCAATCATTTCTTACCGATAAATAATCCTTTTTAAACAAATTCATTCTTCTTTTCTTAAACAACTTTCTCCCGCTATTTTCACTTATCCATAATATTACTTCAATTCTTCTCTTTACTTCTTTTCAACAACTATTGTATCATTTTATTTCAATAATAATTCTCAACACATGCATTTTTCTTCTCTACAATGATTTCATTCTGTAAATTTTATACTAAACAATTATCTTAAATATATTCTGTCTTCTCTTATTTAATATGATTTTTCAGTATTTTTTTTCATCCACAACATTAAAACAAAAAATTGCACTCAAGAGATTTTATCTTAACTGTATTCCAACAAATGTCATGTTAATATAATGAACATTTTTATGATTTTTTCTTGATTTTTTCGTATTTTATTATTTTTAAATTGAATTTGAATATATATATATATATATATATATATATATATATATATTAAAAATGACCAATTATGAATCTAAAATATAATTTATATGTTTAAAAATATTCATCTTATTAAAATAACCATACTAACGCACTAGTTACTATATAAAACACACATTGTAACATTATATTTATATAGAATTATATACAAGACATACATAGTGTTATGAAAAAACATATGGATAATCTATATCTACAACAATATATAAAAATGGTAATGTAATTTATTTATTTTTCTATATTGATAAATATATTTGTATAAATTAAGGGAAAGAGTAAAATATTTTAAAATTATTGTCTCAAATAATATTCTTAATTCATGTAAATGAATTTAAAAGTGAGATTAATTTAAAGTGTAGGAAGTATCAATTTGAGTGAAAATAACTAAAGTAGCGTGGCTAGTTGCATGGAGGAAAACAATAGTTATTAAAAGCAAATAAGAAAGGGGCATGGAATTGCAAAATAAAAACCTAGGTAACGGAAAGCTTTGCACTACGACAGGAGTGGTTCCATAGACATACCTGTAACGGTGCTTCCGTGACCATCAATGGCGACAAAAGCGTTGTCCTTCGCTCTGTCCTTCAATGACCTCACCAACTGCTTCTCTTCCAATCCGCCACAGGCCGCCGCTGCCAAAGTTTCCGTCTTTACCGTCAGATGCTCTTCGGGTAACCTCACAATGGGTTTCCTCAATACCTTTCAAAACGCTTTCTTTTCTCAAGGACCTATTTTTTAGTGCATTTCGTGACATGAGAATTACTATCTTTTTACCCCTTTGATGTGAATGTCCCGTGTTTCGCTTTTGGTGTTGGAGGGTATTGTTAATTTGCTATCCGTGGTTCAAATAAATTGAAGCTGTTGTATTGCATGAGACATAGGTAGCCGAGAAAGGCCTTGGAAAAACTCAGATGCTAGATTGGTGCTCGAAGATGGTTCTATTTGGAGCGCGAAATCATTTGGTGCTTCAGGGACACAAGTTGGCGAAGTTGTTTTCAATACATCACTGACAGGGTCAGGAAACTATGAATCTTGGGATGCGTGTCTTTTTAATGGCTTTGCTTACAAGCTAAATTGTGGTTGTCTTTGTTATGTGTGTGATTCTCAGGTATCAGGAAATTTTGACCGATCCTAGTTATGCTGGCCAGTTTGTGCTGATGACAAATCCTCATATTGGGAATACTGGCGTTAATTTCGGTTGGTGTTTTCTTTTAATAATTTGAGTGAGTCTTGAATTGTTGTGCTTGGAAGATATTTGAAAAACTGCATTTTGTTTCGCTGTTGCCAGATGACGAGGAATCAATGCAGTGTTTCCTTGCTGGTCTTGTAATTAGAAGTTTGAGCATCAGGTTCCGTTCTTGTGTTTTGAAATCTTTCATGATTGTCTGAGGTTCAATTGGTGTACTTACTCTTTCTATCTCTACGCAATGCATTTTTATTCAGTACCTCTAACTGGAGATGTGCGAAGGCACTGGGTGATTACTTAGCTGAAAGGAATATCATGGGAATTTGTGAGTAGTTTATGTAAAACGATGTTCTGTGAAGAATGTTGTTCTCTGCAATCTGCATAACTTGAGTTTTGGTTTTTGATTTTGATATTACTATGTGATGCAACAGATGATGTTGATACTCGTGCAATCACACGCAGATTGCGGCAAGATGGAAGTCTTATTGGTGTCTTGAGCACGGACAATTCCAAAACAGATGAGCAACTGCTTCAGCTGTCTAAGTCATGGAACATTGTTGGTAAGTATGAGTTTGAGTTTATGTACATGTTTCTAAAATTGGAATGATATGGATGTTGTTTCATTTTCCAGGTGTTGATCTAATAAGTGGAGTATCATGTAAAACTCCACATGAATGGGTTGATAAAACAAAGCAAGAATGGGAGTTTAGTTCCAGTAAAGTGCACGGAGAGACTTTCCATGTATGTGATGCAGTATGCACTTGACTATTGGCTAGTTTAATTTATATTGCATGCTGATGAATGTAAATGCAGGTAGTTGCTTATGATTTTGGGATCAAGCATAATATTCTTAGACGCCTAGCATCCTATGGCTGTAAGATCACTGTTGTGCCAGCTACGTGGCCAGCATCGGAAACTTTGAAGATGAAGCCAGATGGGGTTCTTTTCAGCAACGGCCCTGGAGATCCATCTGCTGTTCCATATGCTGTTGAAACAGTAAAGAACATTATTGGAAAGATCCCTGTTTTTGGAATTTGCATGGGCCATCAATTGCTAGGCCAGGCTTTAGGAGGTAAAACATTTAAGATGAAATTTGGTCACCATGGAGGAAACCATCCTGTTCGTAACCTTCAAACTGGCCATGTTGAAATTAGTGCTCAGGTATGTGAACTAAAGGATGGTTATCTGTTACTTCTTATTTTTTGTGTTCCGCCACAATTCTACTTAAAAATCCATTAGAGTGCATTAGGTGTGCTCAGTGCTGAGGGAGACAAACAATTTGTTTTAGACCTATGTTTATTCTTGTTTTATCAAGAAAAAATGTTTTCATGTTAAGTATTTTGTTGTTTTATTCATGGTCTTGTGTTGTGCAATATAAATTGCTATGTAAAATTTGCAGAACCACAACTATGCTGTTGACCCTGCCACACTACCGGAAGGAGTCCAGGTTACTCATATCAATCTCAATGATGGAAGTTGTGCTGGTCTTGCTTTCCCAGCACAACAACTTATGTCTCTTCAGTACCATCCTGAAGCATCCCCTGGGCCTCATGATTCTGACTACGGTGAGACACTTAGAAACTTGCAGCTTATTAAAAATACAGAAAAAAATAAAAATAAAAGGCTTGATATGATCATCAATCCATATGTGCATAGTCTTGAGAAATGTTGGGTTCAAGAGCTGAAATGTGAGTTATCTAGGATGTCTCTATTCCAATGAACCTACATTTTTCATTTCTAAATACAAATTTGAAATTATGATTTGTTCAACAAATAAATACCTTGAGTGTTTGTTGGTAATGCAGCTTTTAGGGAGTTTATTGAACTGATGAAGCAAGCAAAAAACAGAACAAAGGAAAGTCTACCCCAATTATCAGCGCTGCATAGCGGTTGAAGCAAATCTTCTCTCCTCTTAGCGTAATGAATAAAAGCATCTGCTAAAAAGTTATGAGTGTCTATGATTTTGTAGATGAGTTTGTTAAGGTTATCTAGGGATCAATTGAGTTTTCCCTTGTTTCATTTTTCTGTGCAAAGAGTAAGCACGATCATGATGATTGTCATAAACCTCAATGAGGCTTAATGTTCTACTACTCGCAGTCAGCAGCATCAAACTTTGGTTACTGGCTTTACTAATTTTAAGATTAATAATGGTTTCCTTTCATGAAATATTGATATTAAGCTAATCTAAACATGCCTTACACAAAGAATGCCTTAACTGTGTACACTTTGAATATGCAGGGTTTGCACTTTGGACTGATTAATGTTTCATAATTCCTCATAGTTTTTTTTTTTTTTTTTTTTTTTAACATCAGATAAAGACAAAATCTCATTAAAAAAAATTACAAAAATAACTCTAAAATTACAGAAATGCAAAATTTTGTAAAATGATGAAAGAAATGAAAGTGGATACTGGTATAAATTACTAAAACTCCATCACATCTTTTTGCTGACTCATTGGAAAGTGATACGCAAGCTACTTTGATTTGATGTTTATTATTAGTTTTATACATAATTTGATTTATAGAAATTTTTATACACATTTTTTAGAAATTTATTTAATTTTGTAAAATTAGTATATAAGCTAATTTTATTTATGAATAAGTCTTTTTTTTCTCTTTAAAAATATTTATAGAAAAAATGATTCAATAAACCCGAAACAGAGAGTTTGATTATCTTTAACGCAGGGGTGACTAATCAGTTTGATTTATTGATTGTTCATACGGTTTGTGGTAGGTGTGAGATAAGTGAGTACGAACTGAAATATCAAGTCATTTTGATTAAAGGAATGAGACCTTTAGTGTCTATGCATAATGGTGTATTTTTAAATAATGTTAGTGAAAACTTCTCTTCAGCGTGACCCTTTTTTAAGTGGTAGTGCAGAGATGAGCAATGGAGGTATGAGTGATCTTATCCACATTCACTATTTTTCCTTTTAATTATAATTTTAAAGATCTACTATGCTACATGATGTCATTTAAGTTATCCTGGTTTTCACATGTAAAAAGTGAAAAAAGAAGGGAAAAGGGAATGTACTAGGAAGTTTTTATTCCACTAAAATTATATTCATTCATAGAAGGCATCATAAGGTAGATCCTGCCGCCACTACTTCACCCTTTCTCACCTAGCTAGACACAAAAGTAGATAATTCATGATTCATTTATTATAAATATATGAAGACAAGGGAAGAAGTTGTATATGGTAAATTTGAAGTTAAATATATTATGAAGTTAAATATATTGTGAAACAGGTATGTAGGTATCTTTGTTGGTTTCCTTTCCCTCTCAGAACCTCACAATTTGCTTTAACGATAATGCCAATAGGCACGCACATTTACCATATGATGTTGCTAACGTAGTATTTCGATCCTTAATGCGTTGAGCTTTATACCAAATCAATTTTCAACCGTTGGGGATAGTGTGGTTAGTCAGTGTTAGCAATGAAACCAAACACTCTGTCAGCTACTACTATATCCTACAACCTCTCACTTTTAGTACACCCTCTTTCATTTGTTACTTCATTAGTGCTTTCACCCTCACCCTCCATTCATCATATGCTCCATTGACTGTATAAAGTACACCACTTTCCATTCTCCTTCCTTTTTCTATATTTTTTCTTCGTTTCTAGCTTCCAATCACCACCAGATTATGGACTATGGAGACATTATTCATATCACCAAACCATATTTTGCAACTATCATTTCCTTTAATGTTGCCATTTTTAATAATTTAACTAACAACAGACTGTGTTTCAAGCAATATATTTTCATATTTATTATCTTCCCATATTCTATTCCTACTGAGTTGTATGGTGTTTAAGTTTTAAATTCTTTGCCCCCACAACTCTGTGATCATGCATGA
The DNA here is from genome assembly GCA_963425845.1 of Sphenostylis stenocarpa. Taxonomy (NCBI): domain Eukaryota; kingdom Viridiplantae; phylum Streptophyta; class Magnoliopsida; order Fabales; family Fabaceae; genus Sphenostylis; species Sphenostylis stenocarpa. Next base: position 19,327,024 of record OY731406.1, read on the forward strand.
CCTTCATCCCAAGGAACTAATTATCTTCAAATTACATGTTTCTGATGTTGGAACACAACTAGGTTACATATTAGCTTTAAACTTAAAGAAATAACGACACTTTAAGGTTTGGTCAAACGAAATAATTAAAATATGTTATGTCTTGCCGGCGTAAGTAAAACACTGCTTAATTATGGGAAATGACTCAATTGGCGAAGTGAATTTTAAATAGATTTAGTTAGCCTCTTATAAATTAAAAAAATGAGCCATGTCTCGTTTGAAAAAGACATTAATTTATTAAACAAAAACCTAAGATGATTGGTTGTAAAATTCACTACTTAAAATGATGTCTTTTTAACATGATCATATGTTATGTATAAGAGCGCATCCCAATAGATGTGGTTAGAATTGCACATAGTTAAGTAAGGAACTAGTCTTTCTAATAATGTATGTGGTTGGGAAAAAGTAACTTACATGTCTTTGAATTAACTTATTATTTAGAGAATTATTTTTTTTATTCTCTGATAAAATCTAGAAAAAAGAAACTATTTATTTGGTCTTAAGCACCATCAATCATACACTTAATTTCCTTAAAAGGCATGAAATTGCTGAGGTGCTTGCCTCCTCAGCATCTTAATTTAGCTGCTTGAATTAGAAATAATTTTCTAGCCAATCAAATTAAGTCCACAAATATTACTCTCTCCTGTATACTATTTTAAAAAGTTTTCAAATATTAAAATTCATGAATCTATCACGAAAGATCAGCGATTTAGAGTTTTTAATATTTACTTTAAGAATGAAATTAAAGGGTTTATTGAGGAAGAAACGGTGTAGGGTCCTCCAAAAGGTACTGAGTTCAGATTATTATTGAAAAGAATGTAATAACAATTTGAACTAGTTTTGTACATTTAAGTGGGGGAGGGTAAAATTGAAAGGTCTCAAAAGAGATTCCATGGTTGTATATACATTCGTAATTAACCACTACATTAATTATGATTGAGTGGTGGTGGCTGACTAGTCTTAACCAATTATGGCTGACCAGGGTCCATTCCACTGCAACTGTTATGTCATTAACCAACAAGGATAAAGAGTAGTATAGTGATTTAGCGAAGTTCTCTATAGTCACGCATCAAACTTTCTGGCTCCAGTGGCGTGATGGTTACAGTGGTCTCTGGCACCTGCAACACTGGTTGTTGAGAGGAGCTAGCTTGCTGACCGCACCCAACAATCTTTTGGCAAGTCTCAATTAGGCACTGTCTGCATTTGGGGCATGAAGAGTGTGAACTTAGCCATTTGTCAATGCAGCGTACGTGGAATCCGTGGTTGCACTTTGGCAAAATGCGAACCTTGTCACCACTTGTGAACTCTGACAAGCATATCACACACTCTGAGTCCAGACTTGGCAGGTTCAGCTCAGCTGAGTAACTCACTGTGGTGAAAGTCTTGAGGGCTTTCTTCTTCACTCCTGTGTTGGCAACTCTTGCTGGAGGGTTGTTGGTTGCCACTGAGTCACGCACTACGAAATTGGAACACCTTAGTGCACACCTTATGATGGAGTTCAAACCTAAGGAGCAGATGAGTGCACAGAGTAGGACTGAGAGTACCATGACAACATTTGCATCGAAATTGCCATCTCCAAGGTATGTTTCTGTTGAATCGTGGCTGCTTGCTGGGGGCTTGGCTGATTGGTTGAGTGGAGAGGCAAGTAGCAACCTTCTTGAGTGGAAGTTCTCAAGGTTATGAAGGAGTGGTGAAGTAAAGAAAGTAGTAGCAGAATACATTTTAGTTGAAGGTTTTTGATGTGGTGTTAATGAGTTATTAGGGCTTCTTGGGGTTGGTTGGCTGAGGGACTTATATAGAGAGGGAAGTTCAAATGGTTAGATTTTGGTGTCTCCCTTTGATTGGAATGTGAAAGTATTATTTTTTGGGAGGATGGTTGGCTTGGTAATTAGAATATTCCTCAGGTTGAAGGGTTTTTTATCTTTGTCTTTAATTAGTTGTTGCCTCTTGTGGATAGATGTCTTAGCACAAGGATCCTCCACTCACTACAACAAACCTTTTGTGATTGGCTTTCCCAATCAAGATGGGCCCATTCAATTTCTATCCCACCTTACACGCAGCAGAGTTTGCCACGTGGCAGTTTAATTCCATATTGTGCATATGAGGAAGGAGGGTTTTCTGAAACAGAGCTCATTAACTAAGGATAGTTCACCTTTATTAAACTTAAGTTTGGAGTCTTTACTTTTTTATTTATTTGAAAAACAATCCCACAATGAGGCTTTTTTATGTTTTCATATACTGTATAATGCTGTTCCCCAATGGACCCACCAGCACATGAAGGAATTGGGAAGCTTCCTGATGGAGATGAGTTCAAAATTGAAAAAAATTTCATGCTTTTGACTCCAAGGTTCATTTGTGTCCCATCTTTTGGGTCCCAACTAAAAAGGATGAGCTTCAAATGTTCATTTATGTCCCATCTTTTGGGCCCCAGAATAAAAAGGATGAGCCAATTGCTTTTATTTTATCCGTACTTGCCCAAAGGAAAGAGAGTTCAGGTGAAGAATCCTTAAGATCATCTTCTTTGCACCTTTCTTTTGATTGAGCCCCAATGCAAAACAACCCAGAGGTACTGTTGCAGTGCAACAAATTGAAGGTTCTAAACTTGAACATAAGAAAGGAAAGATTAATAAAGAGAAGGATGTAGAAAAGTTGATTCTTAGTTTTGTAACTCGATCCCATCAATTTCGATCAAAATGATGTAAATAGTTCTCTCTTGTTCTGTGGCATCCACAATTTTTACCACAGGAATGCTATTTCCCAACAATTACAATCACTAAACCACAAGTTGAAGTCAAGTCCAACCTGCGTGTGCATCATTCATCGTATGCTTTCAATATCTGCTATGCTAGTGATCTATCAGAATCAGATCATAAGATGTAATATGCAAAATGGTCCCGTGTGTTTTTGCGTTGGCACAAGAAACTTGTATTACAATCTTTACATCGTGTGCTAGTGGTTTAGATGTAGCAAGAAGTAGTGGATTCTGATAAAAGCAGCATCCTTAACGATATGAATTGATGAATTGATGAATTGATTGGGCAAATGTATAAGCCAAAACTGATCACAATCTGATTTTGTTTGTCTCTAACCAAACTTTTTGGCTTAAAACCCACGTATTAAAGGCGAAAGTAAGTGCATTAAGGATGGGATATTATAAAAGTGGTGAAGAAAGGTATGCGGAGACAAGTCAAGGGGTAAGCTACTTTCTTCTACCTTTTTTTTTTTTTTTTTCTTTCTTATTTTATCTTTTTGTTACCTTTGCTTGGTTTGGATAAAATATGACTCTAGATTCTCTGGTCATTAGTTGTACGGAAGTTAGTCATATGATAATGTTTATACAAATGCAAGGCAAGGTTCTTTACTAGAAACTAAAAGAAAAAATAATTATTTCTAAATGCATAAATAGATTTGAATGTCTCCTAACACATGTTAAATACTCTGATATTGAGTTTGAAGTAATTTTTGTATGGGATGATAGGAGTAACCTATTGATTGCATTTTGGCTTTTGGTGTGGTCGAAGTACCACTTACCTGGATGCAAATCTTAGTGGGTTGGAACTTGGATCTCACTACGTTCATCGGTTCTCTGGACCCACCTGAAGAATAAGATGAGATGTCATTTCAACGCCAAAACCATATCTTTTCACATGCCGTCACCCATTCACGACTCATTCAATTCTTTATTTTGTAGCATCTAAATGATAAACAAATGTCATACACGTGCTTTGTCATCAATTAAGATTAAGATTAGCATTAGGATATGATAAAATATATACATTTTTAAATTCCTTTATTCATTTTCATTTCTTCAAAGTTTTTATTTTTTACATTTATTCTTCTTCTTCTTATTCGCTCGTAGCATTTTTTAAAAATAGAGTGAAATAGACTCATTTATCATATTTAAAATAGATTACAACTGTGGATTATGCTTGCTAAGTTTTTTTCAATATATATGGAGATAATTAAAAAAATTATTAATTAGGAGGAAGATCGATGATTACAAGCATATAATTTAAATAAATAATATATTATTTTTGTTACACACTTATTTCTTCGGTTAAAATTAAACTTGAAATTATAGAAATTTCATGATTTTGTTAATAAATTTTAAAAATATTAAATATTTTAAATTTTTAATCAACTTCTACGTGGTTATACGAATTATTGAAATAAATTAATATTTTTATCATTAATTATTTAAATAAACTTAATGGTACACGTGATAACTATGGACATACATCATTAAGTGTGAAGATTTTATAAGAATTATTGATACTATGGATATTTTTGAGATAGAATTTATGATTACGATTATTATCTTGGAATAAGGAAATAAACTTAGTTGAACAAGTTTTTTGTTAATATAACTCTTTTAATTATTGTGGTTTTAATAATGTATGTACTAATAAATTAGTTAATTAAAATCTTAAATAAATAAATAATTTTATTACGTATGATTTTCATAGAAATAAATAAATTCTATCTAAATTTAAATTTAAATTTACTAAATTTTCTTAAATTTTAGTTTAATACTTTCATTAATATTGTATTTAATTTTTTATTATAATACTTATATGTTGTAAATGATAGATGCTAACATAATTAAAATATATAATTTTGACATAATGATTTTGCACATTTATCTTATTAAAAAAACTATTTTTTAATATATATATATATATATATATATATATATATATATAAATTATAAAAAAATTAGAAAAAATATATTTTAAGATTTAAAATGAAAAATAAAATATTAATATTTTATCAATATTCTATTTTATATTTTAAATTTTCACTTTTATCTTATTAAAAATATATTTTTAATATGTAATAAAATATATTTTATTAATTATAAATATATTTATATTATAAAAATTGTCAATTATTATATAATTTATATTATAAATTTTTTAATAAAATTTTCAACATTATTGATAGAATTTAAATTTAATATGTTAAAGTTTATTTTGTCATATATTTTCCTTTTTCTCTTGAAAAAAATGATAATATAATTTTTTTCTTTGATATCTTTAAAACTTAGCTCTTTTTTTTTCACATCTTAACATTAAATTTGAACATCATAAAGCATAAAAATAAATGACTAATTATAGAAAATAATATACGTGATAATATATTATAATAGTGTAAGAAAATAATACAAAAATATGTTTACTTAAAGGAAAAATACGAAAATTAAAGAAAAACTTACAATTTTTACGTTTTTAAAATGAAAATATAAATGTTTAAAATTGAAGTAAAGAAAGTAAAAAAGTGGAAGAGAAAAAAATAAAAATAAAAGATGAGAGAGGAAAAAAAGATAAATAAAAAATTATATGAAAAAATAAAAATAATATTTATTAAATAACTATTGTTTTTTATAAGAAAAAAAGTATAATAATTTATTGTCTTTCGTCCAAAAAAATATGAATTTCATGTTTTCTATGATAATATTTTAAGTTAATTTTCACATCTAAAATATTACGTGTTGTAAAAACTGGACGTAAATACAAATAAATTTTATTCCCGAGGTATGCATAACACCGCCCTTAAGGATTTATGCGTGATATATTGTGCAAGTCTCCCAAGATACAACAGGAACTTCTCATAAATAAACCCAGAATAATAGTAGAATAAGAAGAAAACAGATAACAGAATATGAAAGAGGTGTATCTGAAAGAGTGTGAAATAGTATCTATTTATAGGTATAGATTGGACCCAAAACCTTAACCACCTACGTTCTCTGTAACATTTTCAGTAAAGTTCTTAGTAACGTTCTTAGTAAAGTTGTCTGTAACGTTATAAGTTTTGCAATAACCCTTATTTTACAATAGTCTCCCACATATTGTAAAACAAAAGAGATAAAGAAGAAAACTCTGGGTCTTATATAAAATGTAATGCATCAGAATAGGTATAACAATATATATGAATCAGTCTTAGAAAGAAAAACTTAACACACAATGTAGTTGGTGTAGCAAACTATATGAACCAAAACACTTAGTGTGTGTTAACGGTTTAAACAATCACAACACACCCCCCACAATTGTTGTTGTTATTGTTATGTTGCGCTTACTAGGCCATGTGCACACCCGATATTCATGAGTGCTCTATAAATCTTGCAAAGATCTCATACAAGCGGCTTCACTCGACACTCATATAGGTGACTTCATCAAGTGTATGTTGCAAATCATACACCACCTGTTAGGGATATGAAATCATTAAAAAATTTGTTTAGACTAAAATTCGTACACCACATAGAATTTTAATTATAAAGTTTAACCTCTCAATGATGCAGTATCTAGCACTTTCACATATACACCATAGGAATGAACATAATTGATTTTAATCAATTTTAGTGCTAGCAGAACTAATAAGTGACTTGTTTTTATCTATATGAACCTTATTCATGGGATCTCCAATCATAAAGGTTGAGTTACTATCGCCTGTTTGTTTGCAAGTTGTTTAAGTCTCGTTCTACTCGATGTTTCTAAAATCATATTTCTCGCTAAGGGTTTTATCAGAGGATCTACTAGATTCCGTTATGACTTCACATAATCAATGGAAAGTGTTTCATTCTTTAGCAGTTGTTTCACTAAATTATGTCTCAAATGTATATGTCTATTTTTTTCATTGTAGTTCTTATTTTTAGCTATAACTATTGCCTATTGACAATCACAGTGAATTGATACAGACGAGATCGGTTTCATTCCTAATGGAATGTTCGCTAAGAAGTTTTTCAACCACTCAGCTTCCCTACCAGCCATTTCGAGAGCAACAAATTCATATTCCACTGATGATCTTGCAATAATTGTTTGCCTAACTAATTTCCATGTAATCGCACCACCCCCAAGTGTGAATACATAGTCACTAATGAATTTTCTCTCATCTGAATCAGAGATCCAGTTAGCATCACTGTACCCTTCTAGTACAACGAAAAATCTACTATATTCAATGACATAATCCATTGAATCTCTTAAGTATCTCATAAGTCTTGCAAATGCATTCCAATGTTATTGATTAAGACATTGAGTGTACCTACTCAGTCTACCAACTGCATAAGCAATGTCAAGTCTAGAAAAGTTCATTAAATGTAGTAAGCTTCCAATTACCTGGGCATACTGAGGTTGAGAGATTGAGTCTCCTCTATTTTTCTTTAACTTAGAGTTAGCGTCATAAGGGTATTCACTGGTTTGACGTTATGATGCCCAAACTTCCTAATAAGTTTCTCAAAAATACTATCGTCCTTCCTTACCATTTTAACTCCTAAAATCACATTGGTTTTATCTATGTCTTTCATTTCAAATTTAGATCCCAGAAACAACTTAGTTCTAGAGACAATGTCAATGCATGTACCAAATATTATCATATCATTTACATATAAACATATAATGACACATTCACCACTCTCAAATTTAGAGTACACACATTTATCAACATCATTAGTTGAAAAGTCATTACAAAGTAGAACATTATTAAGTTTTTCATGCCACTTTTGGTGATTGTTTTAATCCATACAAAGATTTTAAAAGTTTTCACACTCTGTTCTCTTGACCAGGAATAACAAACCCTTCATGTTGAGTCAAATAAATTTTCTCCTTTAATTCACCATTCAAAAAGGTTGTCTTAACATCCATTTGGTGTATAACCATCTTATGTATAGCTGCTTGAGCTAACAAAACTCGAATAGAGGAAATCTTAGTCACAAGGGCAAAGATGTCAAAATAATCAATGTTGGATTTTTAAGTAAAACTCTTAGCTACTAATTTTGTCTTATATTTATCTATGGATCCATTAGAATTATACTTTTTTCTTAAAGATCCACTTGCAACCAATAGACTTTGTTCCTTTAGGGAAATCTATTAAAGTCCAAAGTATTATTTTTTTTTAATTGAATCAATTTCAGTCTTAATGACTTTATCCCAATGTATTGCATCAAGAGCCCTAATAGCCTCTAAAAAAATCATTGGATCATTTTTAACTAGATAAATGTAGAAATTATCTCCAAAGAAGGTTTCATTCATCTGTCTTTTATTTTTCCTCAAATCGTCATATATTTTATCACTATTAATATCTATAGATTGTTTAGGTATCTCAGTAGTCTTTAGAGGAAAAATATGTTCAAAGAACTCAACATTTTTTGTTTGCACTGTAGTATTATGCTCAATTACATCGTTTTTAAGGACAAGAAACTTATAGGCAGCACGATGTTCTATATAGCCTAAGAACATATAATCAAAAGTTTTAGAGCTTATTTTCCTTTTCTTAGGATTTGGTAACATTACCTTAACTAGGAACACCACACTCTTAGATATTTAAGATTAAGTTTATAATCTCTCCATAACTTGTAGAGAGTTTTATCAATTTTCTTATGTGGTATCCTATTTTGTAAAAAAACACGCTGTAATTAGAGCTTCAGAGTTGTAAATAAATTTTATTCCTGAGGTGTGTATAAACAATGTCCTTAAGGACTTATTTGCAGTGTATTGCACAAGTCCCCCATGATACAACAACAATTTCTCGAAAATTTGAAAGATCTCAGAAACTAATAAGAAACTCTTAAAGAAATAAATAAACACAGGATAATAATATAACAGGAAGAAAACAAATATGAAAGAGGTGTGTCTAAAAGAGTGTGAAGTGATTGGACCCAAAATCCTAACTACCTCCTCTTATCTCTCTGTAAGATTCTCATTAATGGAATATATAATTGACCGGAATATCCAACAAACCTCACTAAGACCTTGTAATTGTAATTGGTTTTCTCTTTTGCATTTTTACCTTTTTCATCAATTGATATAGAGTTTCTGCTACCCTCTTAGTAGCTTCATCAATAATGCATGACATTAATCATTATTATATTTCCATGGCTTATATTTAATTATGTTCAACATTGCTCAACTCCTTTGGTTAATGGTTGGATTGGGATATGACCAATCAACAAGTTTTAAGTCATTAAATCATCTTTGATGACTAATTTACCTTTTCTAGGCCTTATTCCAAGTTTACGCTACCTTCTAACTTCATTTATTTTAACAGTAACGGTTGATATAAATTTAAAAATGAACATAACAGTAAATATATTATGTAAAAGAATTTTTAGCTAAACTAAAATGACGAATACAATCACACTAAACCGTAATACTTCCATGCAACGTGGAAATAAAATTACAGTTACGACCATAAAGTTTCAGTTTTTCCAAAATTAGAAGATTCTACAGGGACAGAGAAGCAGGTTAGGGAAGAAAACAAGAAAGAAGGGTCAGAAATTCGCAGTGAGTAGGTGGGATTGAAGAGGAATGGAATGCGAAGGGAAATCGAGGGACAAATTGGTGAGGGTGGTGGGAGCGGGGAAGCTCTGTTATCTTATGAAATCGAAAATCGGAGAGGGTTCATACTCCTTAGTGTGGAGAGCGGAGCAGAGACAAACCGGTGATGACGTGGCGGTGAAGCAGGTCTTCCTCTCCAAACTCAACCCTCGTCTCAAGGCTTGTTTGGATTGCGAGATCAATTTCTTGTCCTCTGTTCACCACCCCAATATTATTCGCCTTCTTCACTTCTTCCAGGTTCTCTTTTCTTTTTCCTTTCATTTCACTTATTTCCCGTTTTATTTTCCTACCAGTTTTGTTATTTTTGATCTTCCACTGGAATACGTTGAAAAAATCATGACTTTATTTCTTGGGTAGTGATGTTGGTTTGCTCCTTTGTTGAAGCTTTTTGTGGTTCTTTCGTGGTTAGGATGATGGATGTGTTTACCTTGTCCTAGAGTTTTGTGCTGGAGGGAACCTAGCTTCTTATATTCAAAGGCATGGGAAAGTTCAACAACAGACGGCCAGAAAATTCATGCACCAGCTTGGTAACTTTTTGCAGTTTTGGTTGTGTTGAAATACTGCCTCTGATGGCAATTAACATGAACTGAATTTGTTTTGCAGGCTCTGGTCTCAAAGTATTACACTCTCACGGCATCATTCACAGAGACTTGAAACCGGAGGTAGGAATATTATGTTTGTTTTCAGAACATAAAATTGAGTTCAGTACACTTTTGAAAACGGAAATTGAGTAATTTATGTTACTAATTTAGTACAAAATGCCTCATAGAGGAATTTATGTGGAGAGGATTGTTTCAGATTAATTAATTTCGTCTCCAGGTAAATATATTAATACTGAGTGCAATCAGTTATTGTCTAATCTTTCACTGGAATAAATGAAAATGAGGGCAGATAAAGTTGTGTTTTGTTAGTTACCCATTTACTTTTCAAACTATACTATTTTTTTCTATCCAACATGGTTGGTTGTGAGGCATTGGTTACTAATTTCATACAAGAGCTTTTTGCTAAATAGCACTGATGTGTAAATACACTATTTAAAATGATGACAAAACTCAAAATGATTTCAGGTAAGTCTGTTAAGGGCCAACACTCTGGGAAAACTACAAAAAGAGGAAATTACAAACGTTTTCCCATAAATGGCTCCTAGTTGCATGGAAAACCATTTTCTTATTGATAATCAATCTGTAGTGACTATAATTTTGAGATCAGTAGCAAATTCTGTTTGCTTTGGTGCTATTGTTGAATCAGAACATTTTGCTATCAAGCCACGAGGGTGATGCAATGCTCAAGATAGCAGATTTTGGTCTCTCAAGGTAATTTGTTGGTTTGGGGGAATGAATAAGGAGAGGGAAAAAAAAAGTTATTTATTTTGTTTTCCATTTATTACACTCACTACATTGACAGTATTTCCATAAATGTGGAGGACCGTACGCCGAGGTGAATATGCTGAAACAGTTTGTGGTTCTCCATTGTACATGGCTCCAGAAGTTCTTCAGTTCCAGAGATATGATGACAAGGTATCAATTCTTCTTACTTTCAAGAGAAACTATGTTGGTTTGCTGAAATATACTTGATTAATATAGGCAGACATGTGGAGTGTTGGGGCCATTCTTTTTGAGCTTCTAAATGGTTACCCACCTTTTAATGGCAGGAATAATGTTCAGGTTACACAAAAACTTCGAACAACTAATATTAAAATATGTCTATCTGTGATCTCTGCTAATGCAAAATACTGATTTCAGGTGTTGAAAAACATCAGATCCTGCACCTGTCTTCCATTTTCCCAACTGATTCTTTCAGGATTAGATCCTGACTGTCTTGATATTTGTTCAAAGCTACTACACTTAAATCCAGGTTATGCACAGTATTTTATTTTACATGTTTTCCTATTCTCTCAAATTCCTGTGCATATGTATTTATTTCGAACCTTTTTCACTTTGTTGCAGTGGAGCGACTATCTATTGATGAATTTTATTGGCATAGTTTTCTGCAAAGAAAAATGATGGGAACATGACGGCAATTTCAGAATAGTATTCACGATCTTTCTCCAGCTGCTGTCTTCAAAGCTACCAAAATCATTAAGAGAAGTCAATAAGTGTCTTATGGGGACAATTTATCTTGTTTTTCTTGAATTGTTTGCAACTTGTAAATTATTTTTTAGTTCCAATACAATGTGCCTAGAGTTGTGCACGCCTATGTAAAGCCTTTTATTGTGATATTTTATCCTTCGATGCTGTATTATTAATATATAAACCCTTACGACCCAAACAACTGCGTCACTTCAAACCATCTCCAGCTATGAAAAATGATAAGTAGTCACAATAGATGAAGTTTAAGAATAATTTTAGTAACGGATGAAAATGTATATATTATAAATTATTAAAAGTTTATTTGTTTTAAATTTTAAATTTATAGAACATAAAAATAACTATTAAATAATTTTTAAAAATTAAAACATAAAAATAATTTTAGAAAATAATAAATAAGCAAGTCCTATGTCAAGGTATGATGAAATTCCGTTCACTTCGACGGACAAACCATTGATACAAACATCAAACAAAAATTCAAAAAATGTATCAATATCGCACTTATTAATACACTAAGTTAGGGTGTGATGAAATATTGATTTTAAATGATACACAAAATTACCTGATTTGTCTTTAATAGAAGTTTTCACTCAACGGTATAAAAAAGTCTAAAACGAAAGAGTTCAGATTTAGCCATTGGGGATTTCATTTGCTTTCAAAATCATAGGTCCACCACATATTCACACAGCACTTTGGGTGGGGCATGTGCATTGTCAGAGGCATTTGCTACTTCGGATTGATATAAAAGTAAAAACAATATGCGGAGAAAAGTAACTGGAAAGCTGCTGCACGCAAAAAAATCACAAAAATGTCAATCATACAAGGTGTAGACGTAAGAAGTTACGTTATTTGAAGTCACGGTACTTGTAGACAGATACACCTGCATAAATGGTATTGATGGTTCAGTATTCCTAAGTTTTCCACTTATTAATTAATATACACACTGGACAAGGCTCCTGTCTCGCACGACGATTCTGGAACCTGGTTGTCACACTATCAGCCATATTTCTTGTCTGACTTGTAATGCACATAATGGTGTGGAACCATGAGAAAGAGGGGGATATGTTTTCTCAATCTTCTAATGCGATACTTCTGTCCCATTTGTGGACGATGCAGTAAACATACATAGACAGTGCACTAAACTATATATTTGTTGATATACACCTATTTTTGTTCTGTACAGCCTCTGGAGAATCACAAGCCTGGACAATAATGACCAATCACAACATAAAGCATGAAATTCATTCCACGCTTGTGCCTGTCAAGTATTGCACTAAACAATGCAATGTAATGCAATGCAATGCAATACCGAATTATACAACTCAGCGGTCTTCCCTTCGAACAGCATTTGGATCTGATATCATGTCCATCATCATTTTCTCAGGTGAATCCTCCCAACTTGCAAAGGTCTTCAAGTCAACCTACAAAATATAATCATGACAAAACGTTATTGCTGTTCGATTTATCAAAGTTAATATTTGTAACAACTAATCGGACAAAATATAAGATACTTTTCTTCTTTGCTCAGTGAAAAGTTCTTCTCTCTTTTTGTAGGAGTTCTGCACTTCCTTCGCTACTTTACCACCAAGTCCCCAAACTTCAACTTCTGAAATCAGACCCTCAACAGGTAGGAAACCCTGAAACATCAGCAAAAACAACAGCTCATATATATGGAATTTTCGAGACAAGTGCAGTTTATTATTGGTCGATGACCATGATACTTTTAACCAAAACTCTCAAATGTTTCTGAAGTTTTAACACCAGCGAAATATTGAATGCATTGTCATGATATATAATGACAAAATATCACAGCATGCCAGTAAGGAAGAGTTTACAATTAGTTGTTTTATGATGATTTAAAAAAGGTTTCCATCAGAGATTGACAAAATATCACAGCATGCCAGTAAGGAAGAGTTCACATACAGAATCAGCAATTTTTTACGTATGCATTAATCAATACAAGGTACATGTTTTATATTCACACTGCCTGTATATTCATTCAGCAATAGAATTATACCTGATCCGGAAGGAGGGATCCACTGCGGTAAGTTTTGTCAATGGCATGATGGCGAACAGTCACTTTTGCAAAATCTTCATCTATAAATATTCTCTCATTTCCCAGAGCTCCTCCAAATGCAACACCAACTGGCTTTGGATGCGGTTGGTAAACTTTAGCAGTAGGATGCAAGTGGCTATAAACAAAATTTTTTTCCTTACCTGTCAATAGTAACATACACAATTGGTTTCATGGATGACAAAATCCAATCAAATTCCCACAAGAGAGGAAAAGGAAAAGGAATGTTGTAACGCCTAATACCTACCAACAGGCGGAAACACATGAAACACTGGGCCAATAGAATATAAACATCCAGTGTTTCCATAGAAGGTATCTTTAGTTTCAAAAGCTTGATCAGTTAGAGCACCTATAACCCATTTCCTATCAACAGAATTTCCTTCATGAGGTTCTCCTGAACTTGCAGATATCAAAACTAACAAAGGACCTTTGTAACCTTCAATACGGGACCAAAATCTGCCAAGGCCTCTTCCATGAGTGGCTGACCTATAACAGAATAGATGTTTGATGTCATTTTCATTTCTAACAGGTTCAAACGAAATAATGATGAATGTTGATGCGCAAGCAACATACCTACTCTATGTCAATAGACAAAAAGGGTAGGAAAGCATCATAACAGATGACCTAGAAACTTGTTCCCTCATTTAAACTAAAAAAGAAAAAAAAAAATTGACAAGTGTCCAAGACTATTAAAGCACACTAGGATTGAGGGTCAGTGATGCAAACCTATAAACAAGGTTATCATCCATTCCACCTTCATTGCTTATAAATGCTCTAGAAATCTCTTCACTTACTGTACTTCTCTGGGTGATAGAAATTGCCCATGCCCTTCCTTGGGTCAAAAGATAATCATGTGCAGCTATTGATGAAATATCTCCAGCACGGGAGGAATTAGAGGAAGCCAATTCAACCTGCCATTCAGTCAAAGAATAGTTGATCATACAACATCTAAAAACCATATGCAGCATATTTTCTCCGATTAATGATTGAGAATGCTTTCCCCACTTGTTTCAGTTGATAATATAATAAGGATTATAGATTGAACTAAAAACTAATTGGAAATGACAAAGAAGTCTATATAATAACAATAAAAATGTAAAATAATTTGACAAGTACATTGTTCTTCTCCGCAGATGATAAATTAATAATAGGTATACTAGAGACAATAAACCTAAGAATTTTCAGCATTCAGACAGTAAAACAATGTCTTTATAATTCTTTAGGACACTGTATTAGTAATTCATCAACTAATAACAGAACTGAACTGACCAAACACAAATGACAAATCAATTAGAATTGAACATAATAACTTCCAGTAGTATGTGGAACTTTCGCCATATCAGAGATACCAGCAGTGCAGTTAAAAAAATACTTAATTTTGTTAAATTATTCAATTGCATTACATTTGTGTTTTATTTTTTAAAGAAAAAAACAGAATGAAAAATTACTCAGCAACCCAATACACGGAAATAAAAAGTTGAAATATTCCTTAATAGAAACAGTATGTAACAAACCTCTGTTTTGTTCACAATGACAAATTTCACTCAGTTTTCAATTACACAAACAAAATACTTGAATTTTTGAAAAATACAAACACGGATACCAAAAGGCCATTGGTTGTCTACAAGATAGCACGAAGTTTAAGGTTGAAAGGACTTTAAAACAATTATCATGACCCACTAACAGCAATCAACAAGGAGAACTAGAAGAGGCTTGTCACTAACATCCAAATGAATGTTGATGCAAATATTATTGATCAATTCTAGTATGCCTGCCTTGCAAGCTGATTGACCATAAAGTAAAACAAAACAAAAAAATTCATTAAACGAAGGAATCTTCAAATTCTAATCATAAAGGGGAAAGACCCAACCATAGATTAAAGGGGTGAATGTAGTATGTTTGAAAAACACCTCTGAAAAATTTTCAGATCACAGTAATTTAATCACGAAATTAAAAATAAACAAGAGCTAGAACTGGTAACGTTAAATCTCACAAGCAACCGAACGTTATTATAAATGACATTTAAACTAAGAATGGAATCAACCAAGAGTTGAAGATACTAATGATGTCTCATGGAGTAAAGAAATCAATAAAACTTAACCTACGATGATCACTGAAGCCATTGAGTATAAACACACAATTTACCCCATCAATTCCCGCCATTTGCAGTCTAGCATGAAAATACAGTCTCAAGCAATCGGCGAGGCACGGGACGGTACTCATAACCCACGTTACGAATTTCCCCGCAGGAAGCTGAACCTCCAAACTAGAGATATCACAGTCCCACACATCCAAACCTTCAACTTGACCACACGATGTGATCACCGACAACACCAAATGATTCAGATCCGGTAGTCTTAGATTCCTTCCCCCCTTCAAGTTTCTAGAACTCCATGTCATAGCCCAACACAGGGCAAGAAGCAAAAACACGTCATTAGGAAGAAAGTGGCCGTTAATCTTACAATCAGCATCCCCTGATTCAAACTCCAAATGCACAGGTACATTAGCACATTTTGAGATTGCAACAAACACTCTCAAAAGCATGTTTAGAGAAACCGACGCGGACACCCTCGCACAGCACTTGTTGTAACCCTCAACAAATTCAACCCAGTTTATTATACCCCCTTTATCTGGCACGAAAAATTGATCCACTAGGGTTGAGCCTAAGTGAGCCAACATCACCGTCAACGAATCTGGCACGTTACTTCCTTCGCCAGCAAAACTAAAGCGTTGCTGAACACAGCGAGCATACACGTCATCAATTAAAAAAGAAAAAAAAAAAAAAAAAACTATGATCGAGAATGAGAAAGTTGTTAACCATTTCGAGTAGTACCTGTAGACTTTCTAACGGAACGGCGTTGGTTTGCGGATCGGCGAGCTTGGAGAAAGCTTTCTGAAGCATTGGAAGAGCTCCGGTGGAGGATGCGACGGCCTCCGCCTCTTCCTTTTCCGCCGAAACCCTCGGCTCCGATGAAGTGGACGCTCCCATCAATGGCGGCGCGTGGCAAGGATCGGATTGAGTTTCTATGATGTTCTGATAGTTTCTGTCAAAATAATTGGAAAGGTTAATCTCTAGATTTAAGTAGCATGGGTTACGATTAGTGTTGATAATTTTTAATTAGTTCTATTATTAACTTAATCCTTATGCTTGTCTTTACCTTGCACTTTTCACTTTTTGCCTTCTTAATAAATAAAATGTGATTTTTTACAACGTAATCCATTCTCAAATGTTTTTGGGATGTCTTGAAATACATAGAATTATTTATTTTATTATATCATAAATATCTCGAAGCACCCTCCATGTTAATTGAAATAAATTAGTAATGAGATATTAAAAAAAATTTAAATGATTCCGTTATTATTAGTTTTATTATTATTAATTATTAATATTATCAAATTAACATTTTAGAAATTCGTTTCTATATATTTTAACTATAAGTTTAATAATTTATCCAAAAGATTATAAAAATATTTTTTATTTAATATTTAATTAATATATATATATATATAGCAGTATAATATTTTATTTTTCAAACCAAAGTTTCTAGTTATTAAAAATGTAAAATATTGTAATTATGTAAATTCATTTTATGTATATTATCTCTTTTTTATTATTAATTTTTTCATTATCCATGAATATTTATTTTCATTTATTTTTATCTTAATATTTTGCTTGGTCATAAAGTATTTAAGAAGAGATATTAAAAATTCTCTATTGACCAACACTATAGAGTAAAATGAATAATACAACTGTTTTTTCTCATTTTTGTAACTTCTTTTGAGTTAAATAATGGATATAAGAGTTATTCATTACAACTAAGTTGGATTAATATTAAATATATCATCATAATCCCAACAGATTATTCTTAGTATTTCCAGTAAAAATATTGTGTTGTCTGAACTCTTGTATTAACAAACTTTGAAAGAATATTAGCTCGATCATTTTGCTCTTGCAATATATGCTTTATTTTGAATTCAAAATTTGTTGTCTAAACTTTGACTATTTGATAATACTTTTGAATAGAAGTTTCTTTAGTTTGAAATTCTCTACTTATTTATCCTGTTATGAGAATGAAATCACTTTCACAATGAATATTTTTTACCTCAATTTCTTTGGCTAACCTTAATCCAACAATTAAGGCTTCATACTTAACTTGATTATTAGAAACTTTAAATTTAAAATGTAAAGCTTGCTCAAGAATAAAATCATTTGGGCTTTCTAAAATAATCTTTGCTCCACTTTTTCTCTTATTTGAGGAATCATCAACGTATAAAATCCACCAACTAGGTTTTTCCTAGAAGAAAGTTCCACTGGGAAGTCGACTAAAAATTGTGTCTTCATTGGTTCTTAATTTTCATAAGATATATCAAATTCGGATAATTCTACTATCCATGTTGTCATACTTCCTGCTAATTTTGATCTTTGTAATATTTGTTTATAGAATAATTGGTTTTGACAATTATTAGATAGCTTTGGAAATAATGTCTTAATCTCTTAGCTGAATTTATTAAGGCCAAAATTAATTTCTTTATGGTAGAATACTTGGTTTCAACTGATTGTAAAATCCTACGGTGAAATATATAAGATAATTGTTTCGACATTTACTAATATCGAGCTTATGACTAAATCTAAAGCTGATAACTATATGAAAAAATGGGTTCTTAAGGTAAGACTCGATAAAATTGGTAAGGAAGTTATATTAACTTTAATTTCTCGAAATATATCACTATATTCATCATTTCATTTGAATTTTTTACTGCCTTTAACAATTTTAAAAATGGTCATGCTATGTCAGCCAAATTAGGAATAAATGGTGCTAGTGAGACTAGTTTTCTATTCAGTTATTGTACCTCTTTAATATTTTTAGGATTTTGCATATTTAAAATGGTTTCACATTTATTAACGTGTGTCTTTATTCCTCTTTGGGTTATCATAAATCCAAGGAATTTTCCTCCTCCTACTCCAAACACACATTTTTCACGATATAATCTCATACTATGCTTCCTAACTTCGACAAAAACCTTTTGTAAATGTTGTGGATGATCAATGACTTCCTTAGATTGAATAATCATATCATCTACATAAACCTCTATGATACCTCTTATTAGGTTTTTAAATACTTTATCCATCAATCTTTAATAACTTGCACTAATATTTTTTAATTCAAAGGGCATAACTTTGTAACAAAAATTAACTCATGTAATAAAAGTTTTTTTCTTTTCATTTGGTGGATACATTAGTATTTGATTATAGTAAGCATTTAAAAGTTAAGAATTTCATATCACGAGGTATTGTCAACTAATCAATTTATATTCGACAATGGATAGGAATATTTAAGACATGTTTTATTCAAGTTGGTATAATTGACACACATTCGCCGTTTTCCATTGATTTTTTTAATTAATACTATGTTGACTAACCAAGTTGTGTAAGTTATTTTTCTAAATAATTTTTCTCTTTCCCGTTGCACAACTTATCGTCTTTCTTCACCTAGTTTTCATTTTCTTTGAGTAATAGGTTTTGCATTCGGTAATCAAA
The DNA here is from genome assembly GCA_963425845.1 of Sphenostylis stenocarpa. Lineage (NCBI taxonomy): Eukaryota > Viridiplantae > Streptophyta > Magnoliopsida > Fabales > Fabaceae > Sphenostylis > Sphenostylis stenocarpa. The sequence continues at coordinate 19,346,092 of OY731406.1, forward strand.
GTTTGATTTATCACTTCTAGTTTCCTGTCGAGGATCTACTTCCATCATTATGTTGAACTTCTCATCATTTTTTCTCTACATCTCCTCTAAATGAACTTTTAAATTGTTGATAATGTCTTCGATACTCATGATGGTAATGATAAATTTGTCTAGTTTGTGGTTTAGTATATATTTCACTGAGTCCCATGGTGAGTGCCAAAATATTCTTGTAAAAAAGGGATTACAAATAAATTGACAAATAAGTAAATCGTCAGCTCGAACTTAGTTGACTTTAACCAAGAACAACTCAGATTATGTGATTACAAACAACTTGAATTATCCGATCTTATCACAAACAAGTATTCAACCAAGAGATGAATTGTGACTTCTTCCACGTGCAAAGACACACCGATGATTAAGTTAATAACAAGTATATGTCTTTTTCTATCAAGGTAACATGCTACTGCATTTTTATTTACTTTTTTTTTTCTTCCATTATTCCTTAACTCCCACAAGGTTTGATCATATAGAATTTGACCCATTTCATCATTGAGTGAAAATTAAATCAATTTTTGGATCAAAAGTACTATGTTATCCTCGTTTTTTTTTCTCTTTCTCTATCCCTATAATATATAAATTTCTAAGTTGGCCTTACGGGTCAAGTAAGTAAAAAAATCTAATGACCTAGTCTGACCTATATTTTAAAACGGATCAAAATTTTTTACCTAGTCTCGGCCTTATATTAGGTCAATGGGGCTAACAAACCATTTTTGGCCTAATTATAAATAATGATATAATTTTTTTTAATTTTGTTTGAAAAAAAAATATATCATTCATTTGCTTATTTTAGATTAACTCATAATTTATTCAGGTAAAATAAAATTGAATGTATAAAATCATAAAAATAAGTTGTTATAGTTATGTAGCCTTAAGGAATTATAGTTGTACATATATCATAAGTCAAACCTATCATACCAGAAAAATTAGATAATACATCTTTTAGTTTTTTATTTTCAATTAAACAGACGTTATAAACATACGTAATTGAAGTGTTTCTAGTTATTTGTTTAAAATATCCTACAAGAAATATTAGATAACACATTATAAATCTCTGAAATTGTAATTGAAGTGTTTATAGTAATTGATTTAAAATAAGGATTTAAAACTTTATTTACCTCCAAACTCTCTTGTACTCAACATAGTTAAATTAAAGATCATGTTTAATAATGCATCTAGCAAGTACATATCGGTAAATTTTAGAGTCAAATTTTCATTAATTTAACAAACTAGCCTTATTATCCAACATAACTTCTACATCATGATACTTTGAAAATACACTATATTAATAACATATTATCTTAAATTATTGGTCATTAAAAACAAATGTGACGACAACAATAGAGAGGAAACAATAGAGATGAAGAAGATGACAAAAAAAATGAAGATTATATTTAGAGTTTATTATTTTTTCTAATATATATATATATATATATATAACAAAATATATATATCAAATTAATTTATTATACTTATATTTTCTAATAAAATAATATTACTTTTATTTTATTGATAAATTAATAATTATTTTATAAAACGAGTTAGTCCATAAGTCTAAGGATTAGCCTGACCTAAGTCCATTTAGGTCTGACTTAAGTAGATCAAGCCAAAATTTGTCTAATTCTATTTAGATCATAAATTGTTTAGCTCTGTACGACCTATTTTTTTTGTCTTTCGGGCTGACCCATCGGACTAAACCTATTTTGACACCCCTACTTCTTATAGTATACATTTTAGGTAATAAAGATAACTATTTAATGATAATAATTTGTTTGTAGTGCGGTATTAACCATTTATTAATACATTATCTTATTAATACCTTTAAAGAGACATTAATTGGAGAGAATATTTTAATCATTGAATCTGGATAGTACAACTATTAATCATTATTTAATCACATTTATGTATAAATATAATCAAGGGCATGTGGATATAAATTTTTATTTACAAAATGAAATTAATAATTAAAATAATCTTTTAAATATAAAATGTCAATTTCGAGACACCCTTGCATTAAATGTCAATATTGTCTAGCTAAAGTATAGTATAAAGAAAGAGAAGAAAAATCAAGATGACTAAAATAAAGTGATTTCTCGATATGTTGTCAAAAAGGAGAAGTACAAATCCTATTATTGAAAAAGCCTCCACATTTATTTACAAGTTTACAACCTTCTCAAGATAGTAGAAGCAAGCATATGTAGTTAATATTAGATACAATAATATGTTATCATTCATTTGTAATGGATAAAATTATCATCACATTGGATGTTTGTTGCCAAGGAATGGAGACATTCCAAAGTTTTCACTTTATATTTATGATACTCATAATGAAATAACAAATAGAATAACTACTTTGGATAAGTGTTACTATAGTTTTTTTATTAATAAATATGTGATAATTTCCATTAATCTTATTTATTTATATCTTTTCCTATATGTCAAATATTCTTGCTCAATATGATCGATAAATTCAATATTCTTACTCAATCTCTTAGAAGAGTTAGATATTCCTTACAACACGACCCAAGATCAAATTTTAGTTTGTGATTGTTTCAACATCGGTACAAGAATTCTAGAATTTACAACTCACCTTCACCTGATGAGGTAGCAACATTGATAATTGGTGATAACATGGATATAAGAAGAGACATTATTGTTGTCAATATTACATGAAGCACATACTACATTTATTCCCTTATAATATCCATGGATGTTTCATATGGAAAGGACGATTATCAAGAGGATATTCCAATATTAATAGAGACTCACAATCATAATAAGAACCGGAAAATAATTGGTAGTTATTTAAGAGAATTTATTATATTTAGAATTTAAGAAATTTATACATGCAGGTTATTTTAACAATTTTTTATTGATTGTTATATTATGATTGAAGATCAAATATTATCTTTGTTAAGAGCAAATAAAAAATTAATACGTTGTGATATTTTAAATGAATTTCAAGAGGGGATTAATAGAAGAGAAATTGATACTTCTTTAACTGACAAACATATAGCTTTGTTGCTTCATTTATTAGTAGTATGAGATATATCTTCGATGATTGTCAAGATGATATGGAAATTTGCAAAAGATTTAGATATCTTGATTTGTTTATAACTATTAAATGTAACATAAAATGAGATGAAATACATAACTTTGTTACTTCAAAAGGTTTAACAACTTCATATAAACAGAATATTGTTTGTAGAGTTTTTGAAATGAAGCTAGATGAAATGATGAGAGATTTCAAGAAGAGAGATTTCTTTAGTAAAGTTAACTTTATGTAGGTTAGTAAAATTTTGTACCAATAAGCTTAGATGGATAAACATATTTTTGTTTACATTTTGTATCTCATTTTTTTTCTTAATGTTATTTAGGTATGTATATTGTAAATTTCAAAAAAGGGGACTTCCACGTGCTCATATATAATTGTGGTTAGATGGCAAAAATAAACTGCAAAGTGAAAATAACATTAATCGTGTCATTTATATTGAATTACCTCATGCAAATTTGAATCCAAAACTCTCAAATTGTGTTATGAGTTATATGATTTATCTTCCATGTGAAGATTCTACATTCAATGCACCTTGCATGAATGCAGGTAAATATTTCAAATATTATCATAATATATTTAGAGATTCAACCATCATTGATGAAGATGGTTATCCATGTTATAGGCATTGGGATAATGGTATATCTATTGAAAAAATGTATTGAAAGTAGATAAAAGAAGTGTTGTTCCATATAATCCACTTTTTTTTATGAGGTATCAAGTACATGTCAATATTGAATATTGCAATTGGTCAAATTCAATCAAGTATTTGTTCAAATATGTGAGTAAGGGTCCAAATAGAGCTACACTTAAAATCACTAGTACTTTTGATAATTCTACATATGCAACCATTTGTCGATGAAATAAAAAGATACTATGATATTATAAACATATCACCATCTGATGTTGTTTGGAGAATTTTTGGTTTTAACATTCATCATAGATGACCAATTATTCAAAGATTAACTTTTCATCTTCTATCTCAACAATCAATTCTTTCTAAAGATGATGATTTAATTGATGTTGTTTTGAATAATCAACAAGATCTTCCAATAATGTTTTTAGCTTGGCTTGAGGCTAATAAAATTTTTGTTAAGGGGAAGGATTTAACATATGTTAAATTTCCAAACAAATTTGTATGGATAACTTAAGAAAGAAGATGGAAACCAAGAAACCCAAGAGTATAATATTGACATACTTACTTATGTGCCTCCTACATCTTGTGAATTGTACTATATAAGAATTTGGTTGACAATTTAGAGAGGTTATATTAATCATGATAGCATAAAAACTATATATGGAATAACTTACAAAACTATCAAAGAGACTTACTATTAGTGGTTGAGCTTCTTGGGAGATAAAGGGGGTCATGCCCCCTCCCCAAAAATTTTGTAACTTACATTAGCATTTATGATTTTGGCCTCTAAACTTATTAATTATTTCCAAAGTTTTGTAACTTATATTAGCATTTATGATTTTGGTCTTCACAAACTTAATGATTATTAAATATACATGTTTGTATATTTACAAATTTAATCTCTCACCCTTTCATATTCTTTTATATTTTCATATTTATTTATTATTTATTAATAATATATAATTTGACCCTTTCATGATCAATGACCAAGATCCATTACTACTTATTATATTTTGCCACTTGTTGGCGAGATGATAAAGAGTTCATAGATGCAATTATTGAGGCTAGCCAACTTCTTCTAAAAATGAGTTGAGAAAATTATTTGTTACATTACTAGTGATGAACATAATGCCCAAACCAAATATTGTTTGGTATTCTACTTGAAAAATGTTTTCAGATGATATTTTATTTATATATATATATATATATATATATATATAAGTTTAATTTGCCAAGTATATAATTTAACCACTTATTGAATTTAATTATCCAAATTATGTATTTCTTATTGTATATTGTTTATGTAGGTCTTCAAATTGAAGAATCTGAATAATCTTTGTCTTAAGTAGAAAAATTGCTCATGTCAAATGGTAAGTCTTTAAATTATTACAATTATCTATCTGAACCTCAATATTTCGATTCATTCTTATTTCAAAATAGGTTTATCATTGATGAGTTGAATTATGATAGAGTATACATGTGTATCAAGAGATTTTAACAACATTGTTTTTTGAATAAGGAGGATTCTTCTTTTTATATGGTTTTGGTGGGATCGAGAAGACATTTTTTTTGGAAGACTTTGTTTATCGCTATGAGGTTTAAATGAATGATTGTTTTTAGTGTAATCTCAAGTGAAATTTCTTCTTTATTACTTCATGGAGGAAAAATGACACATTCTAGCTTGTGCATACCATTACTAATAAATGAGGAATCTAACTTGCAATATTATTCATGGAAGTCTTCCCGTTAAACTTTTGGTAGAAACCCAATTGATCATATGGGATAAAGTATCAATGATGAATAGGTTATACTTTGAAGTATTTGGTCGTTCTTTAAAAGATCTTATGAAATCCCAAAATGAAGAGAATAATGAAAAATTATTTGATGGTAAAGTTGTTGTTTGGGAGATAATTTTAAGCAAATTTCGTTTGTTGTAAAAAAAGGTTGAAGGTATGATGTTGTGAAGTGGTCCACTAATTATTCAAAATTATGAACAAATTACAAAGTTTTAAAGCTTACTTGAAAGTGTGAGATTAAATATTACAAAAAGTAAATGAAAATGTAAGAAATATAAAATAATTTGTTGATTGAATACTCAATATTAGAGATGAAGATATGAATTTGAATGAAAATGGTGAAGGTTTTATTGATATACCAAAATATCTTCTAATTTTTAATAATGAGACACATCTTGTGAATTTATTCTTTCTTTAAAACTGGTGAAGAAAAAATAACTAAAGTTTAGTCACTTCTTATGAATCAAATGAAAATTAAAGTAAATGAATAGTTTACACAAAAGTTTATAAATTATTTCAAATATTTAGGAGTTTTAAATCACCAACAAAAGTTGAAGGTTGGTGTGCATTTAAGGAATATTAATCTAGATAATAAACTTTGTAATTAAATAAGATTGTAAGTAAATTATTTGAAAAATAAAATATTATTTCAGTTAATTTAATTATTAAAAAAAGTATGGTTATTACTTAAAGAAAAAATATTATTAATAAATTTGGTTTCTTGAAACACATAATTTCCTTTAAAATTTTAAAGAAAACAATTTCTTTTATCATTATATTTTGCTATCACAATAAATAAGAATAAGATCAATAATTAAGTAAAATAATTTTTTTGTTAGTCTAGTATTTATATAAAATTAATTATATGTAATTATATCAAGAGTAAAAGAAAATAATTGAAAATTTTGATATTAGATAAAGATCAAAATGCATGCACATATAAAAAAATATATTATACAAAAAAATCTTAAAAATTCTTTATATAAAATATAAATATTCTTTTAATATAATTTTTGAAGAACATCATCATTTAAAAGTTATTCTTTGAATTTAATTATAAATTATATTATATTATTAGTAATATTTCAATAATTTTTATTTATACCTTTATTATCTTTTACATTATTAATAACACTACTATATATATTTGAAATAGTATTAATAAATGTATTAGTTCTCTTAACAATAATGTAACTATCAATATTAGAATATAAAATAGTTCAACAAAATTATTAAAAATTCTAATGACGAAAAACAAAAAACAATCTTTTCAACTTCTATGAAGACATACTAGAAATATAATATATTTTATAGAAGAAATCTCCACCAATTTAATAACTATTAAAAAATGCATAATAATATTATTGGCAAAAAAATTCATTAATCTTTATCTTGTAGTTACAGTTTTGTGAGATTTTTTTATATATATTTTTTACATATATAACATTAAAACAATAAATTGTGTGCAAGTGGAATAAATTAATAATAAAAACTTTTTAATCCCATGCAACAAATAAATTGCATCTTAAAATTGGTACTCTCTCGCATCATAAATTTTAGAAGAACCACGGCTTTCCTTGTACGCAACGCAAAGGCGTCGTTTTAAATTATGCCGCCGGCGAAGAAGGGAAAAGCAAAGGTGGAGCCTAGGGTAGCGCCGCCGCCGGAGAAATCTAACGATTTTCCGTCTTGTATTCGCTGTGTGCCTCCTTCCTCCGTCGCCGTAACCATCCACGCCAAACCTGGTTCCAAATCCGCATCCGTAACCGGTCTTTCTCTTTCTCAATTTCTGTCGCGTTTCTTTGACTTTAGTTAATGAATGCGATTTTGAATTTTTTTTTTCTCGATTAGATATTAGCGATGAAGCGGTGGGAGTGCAAATTGACGCACCTGCGAGGGACGGCGAAGCAAATGCGGCTCTTCTCGATTTCATCAGCTCTGTAAGTTATAATTTCTGATTGTAACATTTTCGTTTGAATTTTATTCTATTCATGAGGCGGTGATCAAAATAAGGTTTAATTGGACATATTTCGTGTCCAACAAAAATTGTCTTTGCATTTGAAACATTTTGTATTAATCTTTATCTATAATTTTTTTTTTTAATATCTTCATATGCCATTTTAATTTTTAGATAAAGATAAGTATAGAAACTAAAAATACGTGTTTTTAAGTATTAAGAGTAAAAAAATTCTTTTATTTAACTCCAAAGATATATGAATAATTAAACCTTAAAATAAATGGCAGGTTTTAGGTGTTAAACGAAGACAAGTCTCCATAGGCACAGGTTGTAAGTCGAGAGATAAGACTGTCATCGTGGAAGATGTAACTCAGCAATATGTTTTTGATGCTTTGGATAAAGCCTCGAAGCAGTAGCCATGAGAAAGATGATAACATGTTTTTGATTGATGAGGAGGCATCTTACTATTATAATTTATCTATTTAGAAGACTAATGTTTTGACAGTGTTTCAGTGGACAGCGTTGTATATTTTGGCTTCTGAATGAGTATTGCAGTGTATACTTTGACAACTTGATGTAGTGCATCTTATTAGATTTAATTCTTCTATAATTGATTCCAAATTTCGTAAATGTTAGCTTTATGCGTGTGTTTGAGTAGCACCACAAATGACCTGTTATAGGTCCTATCCTATGGTGTAGATTGTGGTGTAGGTGATAGTGAAGGTTTTGTTTGTGGGAAGGCTCAAGGGTTTCATCCCCTCATGATATAATAATAAAAAAATTGTTTCTTAAACTTAAAGAACTCATAAAAATTGTGTTAAAGTTGTTTTAAAGAGATGGAAGTAAGTTGAAAGGAATTAACTTCCATTTTTTATAATTGATATATAACAATGAAGAAGAATTTTATTTTGGGATCCTAGATGTAAATTACTGCTATCCTTTCCAAGTAAGATATTGGTTTCATTACTAGTCATGAAGTCATTTTTTTAATTAAAATGTTTTTATAACATTAATAATTCTAAATTTGATTAACTTCAGAAACAATTTTTTTAATCAATATGAAATGTTTTTCATATAGTTTACTTATTCACTATTATTACTCTCTTTTACATTAATCCAAAACCAATTGTAAAGAAAACTTGTACTCTTTATTTTATTTCTATTTATCTTTATCTATATATATATATATATATATATATATATATATATATATATATATATATATTATTTTGTCTATATTTCAACTACCAATCTAAACAAAACATACACGTCATTAAGCCAAGAAATGCGCATGAGAAAGTATAAAAAAATATTTGTTTCTACCTTTCTCGTTTCTTTTATTCTTATTTATATTTCTTTTCTCTCTATTTCATTTTCAATCCAAACAGAGGACAAATGTATTTAACGAGTATAAACTTCCTTGATTGATTTTCGTTTGGTTTATTATAACTAATTTTAATGAAATAAATTTTGAATTTGATTAATATATATTGAATTATTACATTTTTTATAAAAAAATAAATTCTCAACGATAAAATTAAGAAAACTTGATTTTCTAGAAATTTCTTGCGAAACGTTATTGTCATTTCGTGAGTAATGTACCCCTTGGAAGTTGCCTATATTAATGAGGAAAAGAGTGAGGGAGTTAAATTCTGGGGTTATGATATATATTGGGAACCTTTTTTTTCTAAATATTTATTTAATAACTTGTTTTTAGATTTTTATATTATTATTTATCTATTTTATTTTATTTTTTATTAATAAAAAATATTTTAGGGTTCTCTGTTAAAAACAATTAGGTATCAAAAATTTTGTTTCCCTAGATTCTGACATCTTTTGATTTCTAATTTTGCGCATGTAGCAATAACATATACATGGGCATAAAAAATGCATAGATGGTATTAGCCAACAAATATTATGGTGAAATAATTAGTAATTAGGATTAGTATAATGACAGGTGAATAATGATAGGAGAAGAGAGTGACGGAGGAGGTATTTGTAGGTGAGAGAAGGATAAAGCATAAATAGGGGTGGTATTAGAAATGAGTGTCTTGCAAAATTTAGCTGTTTTTAGTGAGAGAGAAAGAGAAAGAGATAGGTGTTTGTGTTTGAAGACAAAGTTGTGGCATGCGATTCATTGACACAATTTCACCCTATGCATTTGGGTTTCATTCTCTCTTCCCATCTATTTCTTTGAGTTTGGGTCCCATTCTCCCTCTGATGTCCTTTTCTCTCTCTAAATTCTATGGAATTCCTCCGGAGAGGCTAAGCCTAGAAGATCCTGTTCTAAGGTACAATGTATTAATTCCTTTATCTTATTGGCCTTAACTGACTCATATCTACAACATTTTGGTTTTTCAACTTCTTAACATGTCGGTTAAAAAATTATCATTAATAATTTTGATTCCAACTATTTGAAGCAGTATAGATGAGTTTGACAGAAGGCTTAGAGGAGGGTGCAAGCCTCCCAGAGCCTCCTGATCACAATATTGTTGAAATTGATCCTACTAATCGCTACATTAGGGTATGTAATGTAATTATGTGATTTTTTTTTTCTTCCTCCAAGAAAAACCTAACAATGGATTGAAGTGGTGTTTTTTTTTTTCATAACAGTATAAAGACGTTATCGGTCAAGGAGCTTTCAAAACTGTGTATCCTTTGTTTTAAGATCTTAACAATGTGTTTCTTTTTTTCTTTTTTACTTTGGTTTATAGTAGAACTTCCCTGGTAATTTAATTCTTTCACTTTAAGGTTTACTGTTTTTTTGTCTGAAATCGAAAGACATATTGACTGTTCAATTTAGAACATTATGTACGACATTTTCCATTTGGATCGGTCTAATTGTGCATGATTGGGTAGTTTACATAAGGTTCTAAGTTCAAACCTTGTTACCATTGTGTACACACATAAAAATAATTCCTTGAACTTGAGTTTTTTTGTTAAAAATTTTACTGTTAGTGGCAAATTTGTTTCAAAATATACATGTTTTTCCTTTATTTATAATTAATTAGTTACAAGGGATTTGATGAAATTAATGGACTTGAAGTTGCATGGAGCCAAATTCACATCGATGAGATACTACAATCACCTGGTGGCCCAGATAGGTTGCACTCAGAAGTGCATCTCTTGAAGTCACTACAGCACGAGAACATCTTAACTTTCTATAATTCTTGGGTTGATGACAAGCGTAGAACAATGAACTTGATTACTGAGTTATTCACCTCAGGGAACCTCAGACAGTGTGTCCATTATCCTTTATAAATGTTTTTTATTTGTTTTTTCTTCCTTTTTTTATGACATCAACCTTTTGGTTAGTGGATTTGATGTATGATTTAGGTACAGTAAGAAACACAGGAAGGTTGACCTGAAGGCTGTTAAAGGATGGGCAAGGCAAATTTTAAATGGTTTAAACTATCTTCATAGTCACAACCCACCTATTATGCATAGGGACCTGAAGTGCGACAATATATTTATCAATGGTCACCGAGGAGAAGTTAAAATTGGAGATCTAGGGTTGGCGACTATATTAAAACAAACTAATGCCAAAAGTGTAATTGGTATGTTCTTCTGTTTTGCTGCATTTTCTTTTTTGGCTAATTTTTTCTGTCCTTCATATAGTTAAAACATAATCAGCAATTTAATCATTTTCCCATCTTATAACAGTAATATAAAAATACGTCTTAAAGATTTCTTCTGACTTCTCTGTTTCATTTTTGTTTTTGATTTCTACACCAATTTTATTTACAAATATGTAATCCTAGTAGGAACCCCGGAGTTCATGGCACCAGAACTGTATGATGAACATTATAATGAATTAGTCGACATATATTCTTTTGGTATGTGCATGCTTGAGTTGGTTACGTCCGAATATCCTTACAGTGAATGCAGAAACTCAGCTCAAATATACAAGAAAGTTTCATCTGTGCGTATTCATATTGACCATGTACTTTTTCTTTAAGCTATTATTGGGATCCATGGTAATATATTATTTAACATTGCAGGGCATAAAGCCTGTTGCTCTTTCTAAACTCAAAAATGCAGAAGTAAAATCATTTATTGAGAAATGTCTTGTCCCAGCATCCCAAAGATTGTCAGCAAAAGAGCTTTTGATGGACCATTTTCTTAAAGTGACTAGTTCGTTGAAGAATCGTCGTCTTCCATTACCAGATATTGTTCTTCCTAAATATGGAGCCTTTGAAAATCGTTGTCTTATGTCAGAAGGTCCTGCTAGTACACGTATTAGATCCATTTCAATGGATCTTGGTGATGCCACTGAGCTACCATTAACCACTTTACTTTATAATTCTATTGATTCTGCTGATCCTATTGATGATGTTTTGCCTTCCCCATGTGTTGAGATACGAAGGTTAAAGGAAGGTGACATATTTTTTCTAAAAGGTGAACAAAATGATGAAAAGTCTGTATCATTAGTCCTCCGAATAGCTGATCAAAGTGGTTAGTATAACTTGCACTTGAATTTTACTATTAATGTTTTGAATTTATTGGTTGAAAGTTAGGTTTGTATGGAAAAAAATGCAGGGCGAGCGAGAAATATACATTTCATATTCTACATCAACAGTGATACTGCCATTTCAGTTTCAAGAGAAATGGTTGAACAACTTGAACTGGCTGAGCAGAATGTTAAATTCATAGCAGAGTTAATCGATCTATTGTTGACAACTTTACTTCCTGATTGGAAACCTTGTGTAGCAATTGATCATTTAGTTTCTTGTAATGGTAAATTAACTCATTCAAGTCAACAAAAAAACCCAGAGTTACCAAAATACACGAAAAGCTCAAAAGATTATATCCAAATTGTGCCTCATGATGTAGGTCTCCCAGCTTCACGTGGAAGATCAACAGATAAGGAATACAGTGACAATGTGATTGTTGACAAGGTTTTAACTCATGCAAACACTAAACTTCAAGGAGAGGCAAAGACAGATGACTTTTATTGTGAGACCTCACACACTACTGCAACATCTGACTTCAACTGTAAGCATGCATCTACTGCTTCGTTCATGTCTGCTAAATCAGGATTTACAGAGTTTGACTTGCACAAAGTTAATAGTCAAAGCTCACTTGCATCTGAATTTGAGGCTTCGTCTGATTATAATAGGAGTTTTCCACGTGTGGAAAGCTCTGGTACGATGAAAATCTTTAATTACCCTAATAGTGCTCCCCACTCGAATGAACCTGAGGATGAGTTGAGAATAGAGTTAGAGATGATTGAACACCAATATCAAGAAGCAATTAAAGATTTATCAAAAAGAAGATATCAGGCCATCCTTGAGACTAGGAGGAGGTTGTCACAAAAAATTGCAAGCTTAAAATAATCACTTTCATCTTTCTAATACGTAGTAATTACTGTTAGTGTGTCTTTATCAATATCCTTGTAAGTAACAATTGTTAGTAGTGCTATGGATGAAAAGGCTTCTCTTATCAGTCATTGTAGCAAGGAGTTTTCATTGAAAAAATCCATTCAAAACGATTTTTATAATGTCGTGTTAACCTTTGCTAGAATTGCATGATATGAAAGTAAATCTAGAAAGTATTTCAAACTAACCCAACCCAATTGTTGGTGAGGTTGAAACAACTTATTATTTACACATGTTACTTATTTGTTATCTACACAAATTTATTGAACCCTTTCACTAATCTCAAGCTTATGAAGTTAGAAAATTTACTTTGTTTATACTATACAAATAAAATACCTAATTAGTCATTGCAAGCAGCTAAGCCTAAAAAAACAACCATAATGTATACTATTTGTATCATGTGACAGGAAGTGAAACCATGGTTACATTATAATGGCAATATCACATATGCTTTGTGGTAATATAAAGAAAAATACCATATTGCATAAGAATTTTCCGTTTTTTGGAAATCTTATAATTGTTTTTATATGGTATGGAACGCTTAAATGCGTCTTTCATTTGAGAGTTAGTATATAAAGAAAGTAGTGTCCTTTTTATTTAACTTTTTTTTTTTGGGTTTAAAAGTTATATATAAGGAAAGTTGGGATTGTAAGTAAATAGAATTGATTTTTCTGCTTAAATGTTGCATTGCATTGGAATTAGTCTAATTGTGACTAATGAAAGTGAGTCATTGTAATCCTTTTTTTTTTAACCACCCCAATTCGATTAAATATTTTAGTAAAGTGAGACTTGAATAGGTTCACAGCCAAGAAATAAATAAGTAAAGGATACACATCATGATTAATTTCCTTTAAAGGACAAACGTGGGAAAAACATGTGTCATAGGTTTTAAGAGCAATGAGTACCAATTGCCATCAATTTTTGAATTACAGCTCCACTTATGGTCTCTAATCCAAGTATGTTGCTTAATTTAAGGATGTATCTAATACTCTAATTTCCTCAATAAAATTAAAGAGTTTTATTTAATTTTACATATTATAATTTGATATATTTTTAATTTAGTACATCTTAATTTAGAATATTTTAATACGATAAATTATATTTCAAGGAAAAAAAGTATTTTGATAAAGAGTTTTATTAACATTTTCTTTTATGATAGAATATTTTTTTTCATTGTATTTGAACATAAGGTAGTTTCATAAATAATAATAAAAAAGAACAACGATAACATATTTTTAGTACTGTGATCCAGTTACGTGTGTAGTAAAAAATTATGGTCTAGTCTAACTTATATTTTAAAATTGGTCAAAAATTTTAGTCTAATCTGATCTATATTAGGTTAACGGGTTAATTTTATTCTGATTATTTTTTTTTAATATTAACATATATATATATATATATATATATATATATATATATTCTAGTATTTATTATATCATTAATTTCATTTCTTTTTTTTAATTTCTATTTTCACCACTTTTTTCATCCATATACAATGTATACTGGTTATTATTCAAAAGCGAATGAGAAAATAAAGTTAAACTGTAAATATATCAGCTAATTATGTATAATATAAGTATAATTTTCAAACAAATAATATGTCATGAAAAGTATTTATTCCTAATATATAGTTAAACTAATGTATAAAACTATTAGTATTATAAATATTATATGAACACGTGTTGTACTGAAAATTAATATATAAAGTTAGATGTATGGGCCAGGCTTCATTTTTCCTGAATTGGAATTAAAAATATTTCATAGACATTTAGACATCACAAAGAGAGAAGAGAGGGTGACCTTAGTTGGAAGGGTACCTCTAGCTCGATATCATTCTTTCGATTACTATTTTTGTGTTTTGGCACACAGAATTGACCCTAAAAAGAAAGCTATGTAGTTTCTACAATAGTAAATAGTCAAGGGACTATGCTTTTGGAAATTAAAATTCAACAGTAAATAATTAATACAACCATGGAGGTGTGAAAATGTTAATTTTTTCAGTAGAACTAGATACATCTTAATTATAAAATATAGTTAGAGAATTAAAGTTGCGAATTTGATTTCTAATAAAATAATTTATATCAATTATCTAAACACGAATATTAAATAATCAAGTTCTTTTTTTTTTTAATTACAGAAACAATATTATGAAACCAATCTTTCATGGATTCAATAATCATGTGTATTTGGGGTTCGGATTCCATTATTTATCATTGAAAATTTATTTATTTTGTCCAAAAGCACAGAAATTAAAATGGAAGTCTAATGATGAAAATAACAGTGGAACAAATATAATGATGGAGAAAAAATTATCATATTTATGATTTTTGTTCCTCCAAATATCTTTTTCAAAGGAATCCAATGAAACTCCAATCAATGATCATTATCTTTGCAATGTATCTGCAAAACTGATAATACTTTCTCTCTAATTATAGCAAGTGTCTTCTACCAAAGAAGGATATATATATATATTCCAATGTGTAAATTTTTTTAAACAAAAATGTATGTGATGACAGGAATACTATCAAACAGTATTATATTATCAATCAATAACTTTCATATCTTTAAAATTATATAAGTGATGAAAAGTCCTGTGTATTAAATACTACACAGTATACCACTGGTGTGGAAGATACAAAACAATCCTTGTTGAAAGTTTTAGATGAATTATTGAAGTGAATAATACACAAGTAATTGATGTGTACAATCGCCTAAAAGATCTAAAATAATGTGTATACACGCAACCAACACTGAGATCACCATACCCCGAATTCAGTGGCATCAGATTCTTGCTTTGCTTGCATAAAGGTAAATTCAACGTAGTAGGTATGTAGTGTCAGTCTAGTTCCAACCACTATGGTGTAAAAAGGATTATCACTTCTATGAATAAGCTTCAAATTAATTACGCTTTGCATTGCACAAAAATTGATTTGTTTGAAGAACACCCTTACAGAATACTGATCTAGAGGAATAGTTATAGAAGAAGTACACCAAATGCATGCATGTGCAGTAATATGTATACTGAGGTATAAGTACTGGAAATGTTCTTATCATCATATACAACAGAACAACAACGTTGGTGCGGAATTTCTGCAGCTTTTGATCGTTCATCATTGTCTATGTATAATAACTGATTTACACTCCAAAAGTAGCTCCCAAAAATAAAGAGATTAAGCATCCACTATCTCCTTTAAATAGTTTCATCTAATAGATCATACATACCTATTATGGCATTACATCCCCAGAATCAAAATAACATGTCATCAAACTCCCCCATGCCCCAATGTACATTAGCTTTTGCTTCTTCAAGAGAGAATTGAAATAAAAATCCAAAAGTCACCTTTGAGCAAAGCTAGTCTTTAGGGTGATCTCCAACTTTGTAGGCCAATGTCATTGTGCTTCTTTGAAGGAGAGGAGTATGGTATGGGCATCCTTTTGGGCAAGAACCCAAGAAAGTGACCTGTACTGTGCTGAGACTTTGGCTTAAATTTGAAGACGGTGGTGGTTCTTGAGCCATGACCGTGCTCCAATGTGGAGAGAAACAAGATCAGCAAGAGCAGTAGAATTTGATGTCTCCTACTACGTAGAACCATTGTGTATACTCACGAGATGGTGAAGATTGAAGAGTGAAGATGAAGTTGGGGTGTCTATATTGTGAGGAAAATGAGGTGGAAATGGAACGAAACATGGGCAATTAAATGCAAACTTGTGACTGTCAGAGTTGAAGGGGTTGGTTTGGTTTGAGAGTTCATGTGGGGTGTAATTTGACAGAGAGAAAAAAGCAGCGAGGAAAGAATAAAGAGATTGAGTCAAAAGAATTCGGATGCTTCTTCAAATGTTGGAAGCAGAAAGTCGGAAAGCCTGAGGGAAGCTTTTAGTGACGGGCCCTTACGGGGATAAAGTGATTATTATAATGAAAAGAAAGAAAAAAGATTATGGAAAATAATTCATATTTCAAAAGGAAAAGAAGTATCGAATACCAATGAAAAGAAAGCAAAGTAAAGGGTGTATTATGATATTACTATCACATTATGTCATCTATTTTGTGGTTAGGTGAATCTTTTGGACCTACTTCGTATTAATGGCCCGGCTAAGTAACTAGGAACAGTGTTAGACCCTTTGCAATACAGGAAAAACTTGTCCATACACCAATGATAGTACCTTTTGTATTTCAACTTCTCTCTCTCTCTTTCTCTATCTCAACCCATTCCCCTAATTAAAGGGGCTACTGGCTACTGCATTGCCTTGTCAATGTGCACCTACAGTAACTAAACTACTACCAACTTCACGTACATTCTGACCTCAACCTTTCTCCGTTGGTTCCTATTCATTCAACTAGATTTTATTTTTCACATTTGTTACTGACCAAGTTCACTCTTTCATATATTACTTCAACAAAATAGCTTTATCAGAATATTTTAACTTCACGAATGGCATTCTGCGATTATATCCTATACCAAAGGACTGTGTAGAAGTCTGTTTATACAGTTTTTAAACTTGTCCTGAAAACTAGATTAAAGCTATAGGTTATGACCTCATCCAGTTGAATCAGACTCTGGAAGAATTGGTTTAGAAACTGATAAACCAGTGAAAAACCGATGAATCACCGGTTGGTAAAAGTATACGTAACTTGTACAACAAGTCTCACAATGGTTTAATTAGTATTTTTTATATTATTTGAGAGCATTGTCTAATTTGTTAATATCTGTTTGGTTACAGTTTAATTATTGAATCTTAAGAAAGTGTCTTATTTGAGTTAATGACATTTTTGAAATATTGTATTTTTGGACTCCCAGAGTATTATTTCTCTTCCAACATACATTATCTGAAGTGTGAACTTGAGGTTGGAGTGATTTAAGAAATACTAAAAAGGACAAGAAAAGTGGATTGTCTAACTTTACTCCCAAGCGGATAATAATAAATGCAATGTCTAACTTTGAGGTGGACCATATCTAAGCTCAGCGCTTCATTAAAAAAAAGTAGTGTGCAGTGTCTGTGCTACTAGTGCTAGTGCTTGTCAATGCCTTCCCTCTCAGACCCTTCTACGATGATGGCCATGCTTTGGGGCACACTGCCTCAATATTCTCTGTCTGTCCCCAGCAACAAATGCAAATGCCAAAGCATTTTCTTTCTCCGCTTTTTTTATACATTTGGGGGGTCTTCCCTTTATTCTAAGTTCACCTACAAATAACAAAAGTACGTGCTTCAATCTGTCTAATTAACAGCGTGTTTGAATCTACCATGAAATAATAATGCATTCATTTTAATTAAATCAACTGACTTAGAATATTTTCTGCTGATAAAACAAACACAGAGTTTTTGACATAGATCAAATACAGTTGATAGCAAAGTAACATTTGATTAGTTGACATGAAATACTGATATAATATGAAACACAAAGAAATATGATACATATTTATAGCAGTAATCTAATGCATATATACTAGTAAGTGTTATATATATAACATCTAATATAGATGTGTCTGACTCTGACACATTCAACACACACGATTAATCACTGTATAAGTGTCTCTATTTCTTAGTTGAGCAGTCACCGTTTATGGCACATGACTCTGCCACATTTGACAATATTATCATTTCTTCACCACACCAGCTTTCTTCTCAAGACATAGAAGGAGTTGGAAATTTAATTGCCATGACCAAATTGAAGGTGTGGCCTACAAGGAAGCAGTTGGGGTTCCATATATACTGCGATGTTACTGAATTGACCCTTAGACCCAATCCAGCAATCATGGTACCAAATAACAAACAGAAGTTACTTTGAGGGTCCTACAAGAAAGTTGAAAAGGAGCATTCAAATGGAACAAGGACGATCGAGGGGAAGTATGCACGGTTGCATCCCTGGACTTGTATTTAAGTAGCCATACATCAACAGAAAAGGTCTCCTCCAAGTCCCACTGATTCCAGGCCATTCGAAGACTAGACCCTACTCATTGCATTGCAATCGCAAAGCTACGAAAAATATAATATGTTTGATCACACTTTCCCTTTCCTTTAGCTTCACGATTCATGAAACAGTTTATTTTCAAGGAAAAAGTTTCAGACTCTCATCTACCCTTGACAACGGAACTATGCCAAAGGGTCAAGGTGGCTAAGAACATCAAGGCACAGTGAGGAATTTAAGATAACCATACCAGCAGAAATCTATGGTGACTGATGAACTGTATGATTGTGACTTGATTAAATTTCTCTCCCCATCACCATTCATTTGTGTAGTACTTGGCTTTAGTTTGTTAAGATCAAATTTCAATCCCATATATGACCTGTGATTTGGGATGTGGGACGCTTGAATCTTTAATCTTTAATCTTTAATCAGATTTTATGGGGATAGGTTTGTGGGTGCAAAACATATTATATGAGTTGTGCTTCTTCTTGTAGGTAGTTTTGTGGGATGAAATTAAGTGGAAGCAACATGTACCCTAAGATAATACATAAAATATGTGCTAGCAATTTTGGAATTTTAACTCTTTTTTTGGGAATTTCAAAGTGACCCGAGTCTGTCTTAAATTAGTAAATTGGATTCGTAATTTTAAATCGTTAAATTGTTCTAATTTGTCCACTAATATATCAATTCGATGGTCCAATTGCGAAAATTAAAGATAAGAAGAGATAAATTAATTCAATGATTTTTTTTAAGACATATATATATATATATATATATATATATATAAACAAAAATAAAATTGATTATAATTAAAAAATTATATTTTATTATGTTATGTTATAATATTAAAATATATAAATATAGTAAAATATTATAATTTAAATTATATGTATTAAAAAATTAAAAATAAAGATAAGAAAATATTTATATAATTAAATTTGTGATTTTTAAAAAATATATAAAACTTTTTATATAAAAAAAATGGTGGACAAAATCTACATTCCGTAGATCAATTATACCATTTCTTTTAGAGGTTAAACACAAAACGAAATTAATTGTCCTTCTAATTTTTAAATTTTAATTGTAAATATGATAACATGATAATACTAATTAGTTTATATTTTTTATTAGTTTTTCAAAAAGTTTCTTCACATGTATAAAACAAAAGTATCATATTAACGTATAAATTGTGGTCCATGTGTTTATAAAATTTAAATAATTTTATAACAAATTAAATTTATATGCATATTATAAGATTAAAATATCAAAATAATTTTATGACGACTAAACTAAAATATCTAAATATGTGAAATATATTTAAATTAAATTAAAATAAGAAAAAAAGAGCATATTATAGAATTTTACTTTGTCCCTACAATCATAACTTTCCCCTTTGATTATCCGAGTCAAAAAATATATTTATGAATTCCTGTTTGCAACGACGGATTTTATTGGGATATAGGTCATCATTCACTCAAAATTTTGTAATTTAAATCAGGATTTATAATTATTAAATATATTTATTTATATATTTATAAATTTAATATTTTATTTTTATATTTTTATATTTTTATATTTTATTATATTTATTAATTATTTATTGATAATATATTATTTAATTTCGTTAAAATCATTAGTTAAATTCTGTTACTAATTATTCTTACAAAATTGTTTCTTATTTTTCCATTTGCAAACATATTTGTCATAATTTGTTTTTTTTCTAATAACTTTCTTTTATTAAGATATTATATTTAAATAATTGAAATTTGTGTGTGGAAGGATCATTACTATCAGAGCCCAAACGTGAAAGTCTTTGAAATTACAACTTTTAGAAGTGGCTCAACAAATTTATGTCAGTATGGAAAATTAGGATTAAGTTAATCCAATTTGTGCAAATAGTGTTTTTTGCTAAACAAAAAATTTAGACAAGAAATAAGGGTAAATAATTAGTTCAATGAATGAATTTAGTTGAAAAAAATATGGACAATGAGTAAGCGAGAAAAATAGTTTGTTATGTGAACTTCTCTCGAGATTTATAATTCACCATTTTTGAAAACTTCTGCTTCAGAGGATTCCTTGCAATTAACAGAAACCATTCTAGATCTTGTACTGAAATATCTCATTGTTCCATTGCTTAAAGCTATTTCTATGCTTCTCTCCACCATTTTTTATTTTATTTTTTCATTTTTTGATGTATTTTGATGTTTTTCATGGATGAGTACCTAAACTCTCCACTGTTTAAGATTAGATGTAACGAAGTGTAGTGTGAAGTAATTGTTTATATTTCTTTTTCATGATTTTAGTTTAATGTTATTATCTTACTTTTAGTCTAATACTTGTTATGGGATTGTACGTAGCTTTGATTGGAAAACACATTTGTTGTCTTGAAATGAAGTAAAAATACTCAACAAGTTCGGTTTATTGATTTATCTTGTAGTCATCAACCTTAATTACCTATATAATTACCTATAAATAAAGTAAATAAACATAACAAATTTACGTAAAATATATATATATATATATATATATATATATATATATATATATATATATATAATCATGTATTTTGAAATTTAAATTCCGTAAAAAACAATATTTGTATCCTCAAATTACTTGTAAATCTTCTTCTAAAATTAAATGCAAACATATAAAAACATCAAATGAAGAAATTAGTCGTTAAACAGAAATTTTAAAATTAAACCAATTTCATAAAAATAATAAGAAATTAGTATCTATTTCAATAGAGAAAAGAAAAGAAAAAAAAAAAAAAACTCAAGTGCACCTACCCAATTCCATTAAAATTATTTTATTTATTTAATTATCTTTTATTTATTATAATATCTTATATTAATTATTATTTTTGACATTAAATTTATTTTATTTATTTAATTATTTTGTATTTATTAAAATATCGGTTATGAGACTTAGTTATATATAAAGAGCCTCAAGCATTATATTTGTTGGACTATCAGTTATTATATTTTGGGTTATTATCATTTTCTAAGTCTTGTATAAAAGACTCGAGTCATGGAGTAAATTTTACTTTGTCATTTATTTTCAAATATATTACTTGTTTGTCTAAAAGCTGACTTGATATTAGTTTCTCTACAGCCCGAACCGATGATGAACAGTTGTTTTACTTATCCATTGAGGACCCTTGATGAACTACGTGCTCGAGCAACTAATTATACCATATGGAGGATAACAATGTGATATATAAGAGAACATACACCAGTCCTCAGACACACTCGACTCAACCCATCAAAAAATCTATAACAACTAAATACGAACATTATACACCCCTCAATGCCAACTAAGAGTCGATTCTCCAAGAGGCTTTTAGTCTGAAACTTGTACACACATATCTACCACTACTGACCCCAACCCATGCAAATACAACCAAGTATTGCCAATTTCATAAAAATTATAAGCATACTACTGATGAATACTAAAAGGTTAAAATTATAATTGAGGAACTCATCCGATCTGATTCTCTTACACACTTCATTCGTAACGACTCAAAGTTATAAAACCTATTTAAAAATTTATATCTTACTTAGGTTAACATGAGTATAAAAATTGTACTTTACTCGGGGTCACACAAGTATAAAACTATTATCTAGTCGAGGTCACACGAATACTACCCTACTCGGGGTCACACAAGTATAAAATTATTATCTTACTCGAGGTCACACGAGAATAAAATTTACCTTACTCGGGGTCACACGAGTATAAAACTTACCCTATTTGAGATCACACAAGTATAAAACTTACCCTATTCAAGATCACACGAGTATAAAACTTACTCTACTTGGGGTCACACGAGTATAAAACTTACCCTACTCGGGGTCGCACGAGTATAAAACTTACCCTACTCGGGGTCGCATAAGTATAAAATTATTACCCTACTAGCATTGCACGAGTATAAACTATTACCCTACTTGGCGTTGCACGAGTATGAACTATTACCCTACTTGGCATTGCTGGAGTATAAACTATTATCCTACCTAGGATCCACGAGTATAAACGATTACCCTACTTGGGGTCGCATGAGTATAAAACTATTACCCTACTCGGGATCGCACGAATATAAAACTATTATTCAACTTGGGGTCGCATGAGTATAAAACTATTATCCTACTCAGGGCCGCACAAGTATAAAACTATTATCCAACTCGGGGTCGTATGAGAATAAAACTATTATCCTACTTGCAGTCGCACGAATATAAAACTATTACCCTACTCATGATCACACGAGTATAAAATTATTACCCTATTTAGGGTCGCACGAGTATAAAACTATTACTCTACTTGAGCTTACACGAATTATATATATCTTACTCAGATATATGAGTGATAAGTCATTATTTTCCCTTGTTTCACTACCTTTTGTGCCCATCTTGATGGTTGTTTAGTGCTTAATTGTCTATCTTCGGTGCATTTTCATCTTTTGGGCTTCATTGGGCCATTATTCCGAATTTTGCTTAATTTAGCATTAATTGGTCCAATTTTCGTTTCTAATTATTTTTAGTTATTTTTGGTGAAGTAATTTTGGAGTTTGGACATTAATCTTAAGATGAAGAGAGTTTCCACATCATTTCCACATCATTTAAGTGATTGGGCCAACATTTGAGGCACATAGTGACATTTTTGTAATTCTGAACCTAGAATGACATTCTTGTAATTATGGAATGTTAAGATTATGTGACTACGTGAGAGGGTTTTATTTTTGGGAGAGGGCTTCCTCCAAAAAGATTCATTCTTCATTTTGACGTTTGGGAAGCTCTCCTTGGTGACTTATGGTGGCACCACTTAGGTTTTACGTTTTCATTATTGGATAGACTCCATTTTCATGTTTTCTGCTCATTTTCAGCTTGGAACAACTTGGTACTCTGTATTTTGACATTTGGAACCATGCTCACTTGAGGTTTTTCGTTTTTTGCACATTTGGATCTTTGAGTTTCATTTTCCAGTTTCTTTCATATATATGATGAAGTAATTTCGTTCTTTTCTACATTTAAAATTCATTTTCATGACTAGTTAAACTTTAAGTATTAATTCCTTGAAGAGAATGTGATGAAACCTTAATATTTTTGTGTTATATAACGTTTCTGTCATATTTTGTTTTGATCATCATCTAATTAATTTTGTGCTTAATGAAGGGATCACAAATTTAATAAAGTATAGTATATACATAGTTTAAAATAATCTATAACATCGATATTATCGGAGATATGTCCATAAAAATTATAATATATTTAATTAAGATTTTATAAGTATAATTGTCTATTATCAAAATATACCAATTAAATTACTTTATTAATAAAAAAATATAAATCAAAATCAATATTTATAATTATATCTTCAATAATAATAATAAGTTTTTATAGTTTTACACTTCAACCACCCACCGCTCATATTTAAAACAATACTATATATGAATATAAAATATAAGTAATTTTTATTTGTTCATATATCAATTAAATCATAAGTTTTAGAAATAGTTTAAAACAATATAATTGCATGATTCCTTTTTCTCTTTAAAGAAGAATCTTACGAAGAATTAGAATGAAGAGAAGAATAGAGAGCCCCAAAAATTAGAATATGAGAGTTGAATGAAATGTAAATATTAAAAAAATAATAGCTGTCTTGATTTGTACAAGAGAGGAAAAAAACAATTTTTGAATAGGTATCAGACCATGGTAAAAGTTATTTTAATTATTTCCCTATACATAAACGGCGAGAATCTCGATCTAGGGAACACTTGGTCTAATTAAATAAGATTTAAGCAATTAAGAAAAATAGAATTAAAAGGTAAATTTTACAATTACAAATGTCCACCGGGCTTATTCAATGTATTATAAATAACATATAAATTTTAATATGTATTATTCATTTGATTATATATTATTACATTTTAATATAATATTATTACCATGTTTTTTTTAAACTCCGATAAATTTCCATGTAAAAGTGGAGGAATACACTAAAATTGTGACCATGGAGTAAAGCAGAAAAAAAAATATTATTTTAGAGTATTGAATTGATTTGAAATAAATTTTTTAAATTTTATTTTATTTTTAAATATTTTTTCTTTACTGATTATATATTATGTTTATTTTTTATATTTATAATTCTTAAAATATATAAATCATAATAAATTTTCAAAATATAATATTTTTTTTCTCTTTTGAATGACACCAAAAAAATCGTTATAAAAGGAAATATCTATTATATATAATTATTTTTCAATTTTATTATTCTTTTCTCTTTTCAAATATATTCACTTATTTCTTTATTGATTATTTATAATATTTTTCTCTCATATATTTATTATTTTTAAAGTATATAAATTCTACTAATTATTTTTTTAAAGTATGATATTTTTATTTTCTCTTAAAAAAATTATTAAAAAGTGAATCCCGTAATATATAATTATAAATAAATAATAATTAACATGAAGAAATATTAAAAAAACTAATTTTATGAAATGATGAAACCTAAACATTGATAATATACACTTATTTCTAATGAAACCGATAAAATAACTGTAGCTAAAGTATCCCACCATACTAACAACTATTACAATGAACATCCAGATTTTCTATATATATATATATATATATATTATAAGATGATATAATTTTAAAAATATTATATTATTTATTATTTTAAAATCAGATTAGACCAGTTCAATCGAGAAGTAATACAACGATTATCTATTACTTTTTTAAAAAAATTAAATCAATATAAAAAAAATTAAAGTTCAAATCAATGAATTTTTAAATAAAAAATTTATCTTTTTTATAAGATTTAAAAAAAAATAATATAACATTTTTATTTTTTTTCTTTTATTTGACACTAATTACATAATTTTTAAATAATAACTATTTCAACATATCTCATGATAATCAATGTTTTACTTTATATTTATAACTTTAATATAATTTATTACGAGTACAAAAATGAATTTTGTTATTATTATAATAATTCTTTTATAAAATTTTATTATTTAATAAATTTCTAAATCTTAAATTTATGTGGAATTATCCCAAAATGCCTCCGTTTGTTACGCAATACTAAAATCCCAAAAGGCCTCATGATTTATTGTTTGAAAATATTCAATAATTCTTTTTGTTTAATTAAATAATAATTGTTTTAAAATTAAAAGAATAATGCAACAAATCTTGTAAATGTTTTGAAATTTTATATTAGGGTGGATGAAATTATTAAAAATTGTTTGAAACTATTCAATAATTCATTTTGTTTAATTAAATAATAATTGTTTTAAAATTAAAAGAATAATGCAACAAATCTTGTAAATGTGTTGAAATTTTATATTATGGTGGATGAAATTATTAAAAATTGTTAAAAATATTCAATAATTAATTTTATTTAATTAAATAATAAGTGTTTTAAAATTAAAAGAATAATGTAACATATCTTGTAAATGTGTTGAAATTTTATATTATGGTGGATGAAATTATTAAATTGTTTGAAAATATTCAATAATTCATTTTGTTTAATTAAATAATAATTTTTTTACAATTAAATAAATAATGCAAGAAATTTTGTAAATGTGTTGAAATTTTATATTATGGTGGATGAAATTATTAAAAATTGTTTGAAAATATTCAATAATTCATTTTGTTTAATTAAATAATAATTATTTTAAAATTAAAAAAATAATGCAACAAATCTTGTAAATGTGTTGAAATTATATATTATGGTGGATGAAATTATTTGAAATTGTTAAAAATATTCAATAATTAATTTTATTTAATAAAATAATAATTGTTTTAAAATTAAAAGAACAACATATCTTGTAAATGTGTTGAAATTTTATATTATGGTGATGAAATTATTAAAAATTATAAAATACCTATTAAATCCTATAAAATAGTATTATTTAGTCGATATTTATAAATATTTAGTAGATATTAAATTCATATAATAACTTCAACTTGGTTGATATCATTTTTAATAAAAAAAATTTAAAATATTAAGTTATAGGTATTTCTTCATTCTCAACCTAAGACATTAAGGTATTACCATATGCGTTTAAAAATATTAGTTTGATAGAAACCATTTAGTTAAGGTTTTGTGGAATTTCTGAACAGAAATTATATTTAGTGTTTTGGTAAATGGCAGTTGATATAAGGCTGTGTTATAGTTAAGTTAACTCCTATTAAAATACCTAACAACATGTCCCCGTGAAGTACGCGAAGAAGAATAACACGTTTTTGAATTTGAAATGATGACTATGAGGAAGGAAAGAAGCTTAGAACATGACAACATTTTGTGCACTCTAACTGCAATGGAATCGTTGGGTCTCATACCACCCTCTATCCTCTTTCAAGTCAAGGATTTAGTGACCACCACCATGCCATTTTTCTACTTTTTCTTTTCTTTTCAATTTCATTTTTCTTACATTATAAGATTAGATATTGATATAATAAAATTGTTATGAGATAATATTAGTAGAACTAATCATGGAATTTCATATGTTGATTTTTTAAATCTTAGAACAAACATTTTTAAGTGGGTGACGGAGAGATTCAATAACATGTCAAATATTTTGATCTCATTTTCTACAATAATATTATCAGTAATAATCGTGTTCAAGTTATCGTGTGAGAGTTCAATAATCCTATTATAGTTTTCCGTTTAAATTAAGATTTTTTTTAATGTAATAACATAAAAATTATATTCAATATCTTTTCCTCCTTTTCTAACATTATTTTGACTTTTCTTGGTTTCATACAGTCAATATTCACTGGATTGATTCATTCAATTCTATAAAATATATTAAAAGATATACAATAAATATTTATTAAAATAAGATAAAAATATAATTAATATAATAACTATTATTTAAAGGTGATGTAACTAATATAAAATAAAAAAGAGAGTAAATATATTATATTTTTAAAAAAGACTATGTTAAAAAATATTTTTTATTAAAATCGGTTTAATCTAAAAATTTAATAATTTTTTTTAGTTTTATCTTATTTTAATTAAAATTATTTAAAAATAATAAATAGATTTTTAGATTGATTTCTAATTGAACCGGTTGAATCCGAAATTTAAATAGATTAATTACTTTTAAACTGTAGTATTTATTTTGTTTTCATTCATTTTTATATTTTTTTAGATCTTATAGTGCTACCAAATTTTAATTAATTAAAATTTTACATAAAAAATATATGAAAGATTAACTATAGATAAAATAAACATTTAATCATTAAAAAATTTACCTTGCATTAATCTACAATAAAAATATTTTTTTAATCCTTCTAAAATCTTTCAAATCCAGTTTTACTCTTCCAAAAATATTATCTTAGTTTTATATCTCTTGGAAATACTTTATCGTTAAAATGATTATGATTAAAATTTATTTTAACTGCAATTATAATTCGTTCAATAAAAAAAAACAAAAACTTTACTTTTTTTAAAGCTAAAATCAATTTAAAAAAAATTAGTTGAAAAAAAATATATAGACCTTAAAATTTTGATGGGAAGTAGATAAATATTAGAGATAAAAAGTATAAAAAAATTATATTTTTTATTATAATCCAAAATAAATAAATTATTTAATTGTAACTCCGTTGAACACTTTAGGCCCAAGCGAATGAGGCCCTCCCCAATTAAACAAATAACTACAATTTTATTAGAAATAATCAAATATTTTTCACCCTTGAATATGGTCCTTCATCCAATTATATTTTTTTTTTATGTTTTAAACTTCACATTATAAAAGTATAAATTGTCAAATACATAAATATAAAGGGTCTAAAAATAATGAAAAAAAGATAATTTTTTAGTGAAGTAAACTTAAAAAAAATCATCTTTCACATAAATTTATTTTAGGAGCTATTTATTCTTGTTCTTTATTCTAATATCGAGATTTAAGGGAAAACGAAGAATTGAATTTTGAATTTAATCGTAATTTTCAAGCTTAAAAAATTATGAAATAATTTTTAACTATAACTTTAAAAAATTATTTTTAACTTTAATTTTTAAGTGACTTTGCAATAACTAAAGTCAACCATGTGTGGCATTCTCTCTTATCATATTTTTTGCATCTCAAAAGATTTAAAAACTAAATTACAAATAAAATATAATATTTTGTTTGAATTAAACTTTAGAAAAAACCATAAAAAATACTATATTGATTTTGGTTATTAGTTATTTTCTTTAACATAGTAAATTTTAGAAAAAATATTATTTAACATAAAATTATAATGTTTTTATTTTAGTTACAATTTTTGTAGAATAAAAAATAGATATATTGAGCCAATTTTTCTAAAAATTCAAAGAACATTATTATAGTTTTCTCTATAAAATAGTGTAAGAATGGAAAAGCTAAGATATTTTTCAACGTGATGAGCAAGTATGTGGAGAAAGAAAAATTAAATAAGAGACTCATGTAAAAAAAAACTTCTAATTAAAATATGTGAAAAAAAAATGAAGGATTAAGGTCTCTAAACTCTTAAAATTGACTGGGTTTAAACAATATTATTGGAATAACCGCAGCGTGCGGATCTTTTTAGGAGTTGAGGGTTATAACTCCTAAAATTTTGTAACTATTATGCAATTTATGATTTTGATCCCAAACTTAATGAACATTTAATATATTTACTTTGTATTTATAATTTGATCCTTTCAGTCCCTCTTTTTATTTTGTAACTCTAACATAATTTATGATTTTGTCCCCTTAAATTTAATGATCATTTAATACATTTAAGTGTATATATATATATATATATAATTTTATCTTTTTATTCTTTTTTATCTTTTTTTTCTTTTATATTTATTTATTATTTATTAATAATATATTACTTTACCTTCGTTATCTTAATATTGAAAAGAAGATAGTATTTATTTTAATAATAATATAATAGTAGTAATAATGATCATAATTACCTTTTTTTATCCATTTGAAAGAATTTGTATTTATTATTTAAAAACTTTGAGATAATATTAATTATTTTTTCTTCTTACTTTGGCTTTTTTTCTTTTCTCAAATAAAAACTACCATAAATGAAAGAGAAAAGAACGAAAAAGAAGAAGTAATATTTACGAAACAAGCATGCAAAAGTGAGAATGGAGGTTAGGTTTGGCCAAATTTCACCACACAAGTGCCGATGTTGAAACTGTTGCACCCGCCGAAATCCGAATAATTCTAATGTCATTGTCATGCAAATCTACGTCACTTTGGTCTTTGCACCACGAATCAGCTCCTTCTACGCTACCAAACACCAAACACCAAACATTTCCCACTTAATCCACGCAATTCATGTGTTCCAACACGAAAGGTTAAGGAATCGTTATTATCTTGAAATAAAACGTGTAAGAGTGTTTAAAAATGATAGTTAATTGCAACATTTTATTCTGTTCTACCAACTTCTTTCTTTATTACTTTATCTATGACATTGTTTTAGGGTTAATGGATTATGATAATGAAAAAGGTGGAGCATATGGGAAGTACTTTGCCCACAGTTTCTTGCGTGAAAGTAGGGCTAGCTGTAAGTTACGAAGCTGAGTTTTAATCCGAAAAACACGAAAGAAATTATGGTGAGTAAGAGAAGAAAGAAACGTTGAGAAGGAAAGATGATATGATAATGACTGGTTCTAATTGATGGGAGTAAGAATTGTGCCATTTTCCTACGAAGATCTGCTTTCGGTGCCATAATGACGCGCTGTAAAACACAATGAGTCAAATTAAAGACCCCCACCCCACGGCCCAAAAAGACAAAGAAAAAAAAACAATAATGAGTCGTGAGGGGACATGGGATATAATTCATTAGCATCCTTCATTCTTCTTTAAAATAACAGTTTTAGTTTTTAATAATGCATATTTTCAAACTATTTTACGAGGCGTGATTTCTTTAACACAGATGTGTTAAAGAGTGCACACAAGAAATTAACACCAATGTACGTAAGAAGTGTGTGCACAAGAGTGCAAAACGTAATAAAAATGTGTATGAATTTAACGAGTAATTTAATGTGAAGGTGGAGGTAAGAAGTGAATACAGCAACAACTTGGTTCAAATTGAGCTGGAGGGGGTTGAATTGAATGTGTACTCATCTTCTCATTAAATGCTACAATGGTTCAAATTAAAGTTAACTTGCCCACAACAACTTCATAGATTACAACTTGTAAGCTGTTCACAAAATTATGAAATAGTGTTTTGGGAATGATGGGAAAAATGGGACCGACAGAAGGAACACAGAGAGGGTCCCAAGCACAAACCCAAGTGAAGGGAAAACCAAAATCCATAAAAAAGAAAAACCTTTCAACTCATTGCTTCCTTGGTGGGTCCCAGGACCCCCACGTTCTCCTCCTAAACCCTAATCATACGCATTTATTTACTTCCCTCCATCCACTCCCCAGCACCTCATCTCACCCCTTCATCATCCCTCTCCACCATCACACGCTCCTCATTGACCCAACACAATTCCCTGGTTGACCAAACAACACAGGAATAATCTGAAACCCCAAATACAAATACTACAGTAGTCTAGTACTTGTCTATGAAAACAAAAAGGGAAGAATCTTACGTCACCCACCTTTGACTCTCCCTATCAATCCCATTCCCATTCCACCTTTAAACACCCCATTCTCTTCTCCCCACCATCTCCCACTTCCCTCTGTTCCTCACTCCCTCCCACTCACCAACACACAAACGCACTCAACCATGGTAAGAGCCAGAGACGATCTATGCATCACCGTTCCCACTTTCTTCAAGTGCCCTATTTCTCTTGATGTCATGAAATCCCCTGTCAGCCTCTGCACCGGAGTCACCTACGACCGCTCCAGCATCCAACGCTGGCTCGACGCCGGCAACAACACCTGCCCCGCAACCATGCAACTCCTCCAAACCAAAGACTTCGTTCCCAACCGAACTTTACAAAGCCTCATCCAGATCTGGTCTGACTCGCTTCGTCACTCAGCCCTTCCCCAACATCTCCTCTCCCCGGACCAAGTCCTCCCAACCCTCGCTCAATTGGAAACCGACTCTCTCCGCTCCGCTTCGCTATCCAAACTCCTCCACTTCGCCAAAGATTCTCACCATAACAAACTCTTCCTTGCCAAGCTAGAAGGCTTCGTCGACCGACTAGTTCGTTTCCTCGACAATGTCCACGGAGGAATAATCGCCAGAGCTAGTATTGAATTTCTCGAACAAGTCGTCGTGCTGCTAGGGTTGATTCTCGATTGCGTCGAGGATTGCGAGGGATTGAGAAACTCTTTGCTGAAAGGAGATACACGAAGCATAGATTCCCTGCTTCTCGTTCTTCAACGAGGAGGTTGCGATTCGAAAATCGCCTCCGCTAGGATTCTGGAATTCGTCGCCGCGGACGCGGAGTCGAAGATTTTAATCGCTGAGAAGGAAGGCGCGGTGGCCGAATTGCTGAAGTCCGCGGCGCCGGAGAAAGATCCGGCGCTGGTCGAGGCAGCGCTGGCCAGCCTTGTCGCGATTTCGGCGCCGAAGCGGAACAAATTGAAGCTGGTGAGTCTCGGCGCGGTGAAGGCGATGTCGAGGCTGTTGCTGACGGAGGCGAAGCTGGGTGCAGCGGCGGTGGAGAAGGTGCTGAAGCTGGTAGAGACGGCGTCGTCGACGAGGGAGGGGCGGAGGGAGATATGCGAGGACGCGGCGTGTGTGGCGGCGGTTCTAAGCAAGGTTCTGAAGGTGTCGAACGTGGCGACGGAGCACGCGGTGACGACGCTGTGGAGCGTGTGCTACCTGTTTCGCGATCGCAAGGCGCAGGAGGCGGTGACGCAGGCCAATGGCTTGACCAAGATTCTGTTGCTGATGCAGAGCAACTGTGCGCCGCAAGTGCGCCAAATGTGCACCGATTTGCTCAAGATTTTTCGTGTGAACTCCAAGTCATGTCTTTCGTGCTACGACACCAAGACCACTCATATCATGCCGTTTTGACGCTCTCCCCCACACGTAGTTATTAAAACGCATGTAAAATGTAAATCAAACCAAATTTTGTTTGTCCATAGGCAGATTTCATAAAATGGAAAATCGCAAAGGCAAAATTCATTTCGAGCTCCTTCTTAGATTACTATTTCTTTCACCTTTCTTTGACGGTGTTCACGTTTCCAATAACCGAATTGAATTCAATACGAGCCAGAATTTTGAGTTAGATTGCTAAATTGATGAACAACAGCGAACCATATTTAAGTGATTCTCATGAAATTGGTGAAGAAGCTTGATGGTCTTTACAATTTGGGTACCCTCTTTAATTTTTGGTTGAGAATGAATGAGGCTAATTTACATTTGTCCAACTTATTATGATCTTTTGTTTACATTCGTGGAGAGTAATTCAACTTGGACCGTATCTTTTTGTTACTTTAGAAAAAGTGAGCATTATACGGCAACTAACGAGTGGGCCGAATAGCTTTTCTTCTTTTCCGATTAAATAAGAGTGTATCTGCGTGAATAGCAGCAAGAATTCAAACATGTTCATCAGATTATATGAAACCAATTAATATTAATGGCGAGATTCCGGAAATGGGAAGTGAAGAAGAGAAGCGAGTTGGGGTTTTGATTTAATTATATGCAAATAGACAAAATAAATTGTTGAGAAAGAAGGAGACAGAGTGGCCCAAAATGCTGAAATAATAGGGTTGCTTTGATGACTGTAACGGCAACTTTCAATCAAAATTGTTTGTTTGCTAAAAAGGAATGAAAAGGATGGGAATCCCAATTGAAAAAGAATGGAGGGGGAGACATTA
The DNA here is from genome assembly GCA_963425845.1 of Sphenostylis stenocarpa. NCBI lineage: Eukaryota > Viridiplantae > Streptophyta > Magnoliopsida > Fabales > Fabaceae > Sphenostylis > Sphenostylis stenocarpa. Next base: position 19,379,602 of record OY731406.1, read on the forward strand.
TAGGTTTGACCACTCCAATCCCTACGGCATACATGCAAAATAGGAATGTTTATAGGGCCCTAAACAATCCCCACCCTCCATTATCATTTTTTAAATCACATAATCAGATTTCTTAAATCTTCATTAAATAATTAGCCCCTCCATGATCTTCTTCACTCCACATCTACCTCAAACACCTTCTCAATTGTCATAACCTTATTAATTCTTTCCTCCATTCACCTCTCTCTCTCTCTTGAGAATAGGAATGGTAACAATTGAAACAGATGGGTTGGTTGAATAGGGTTAAAACACAATAAATCCAAGGTTATTTACCTCCAATGCTTTTTCTTTATTTATGGCACACCAATGCTGACACGTATCCTTAATTGTGGGTCCGGACTTTTATTCATTTCTAGTATTTGTTTTTGTCTTGTGTAGTGTGATCTTTATCATGTGTCGGGTAATGTTTTGTTGTAACTTCTTATGAATTTCCCATTCATTAAGTGAATCATTTTATTCTTACATAAAATTTGTATAATAATTCTTATGATTACAGAGACATATATATATATATATATATATATATATATATATATATATATATATAGTAACAAAAGATAATCTAAATATTGTAATAAAAAATTATTATCATTAAGTATCTTTTGAGGTGGTCTCAATGATGTTATACTTACTTACACGTACAGCTACAACTAAAACCCAAAATAAAATCATGAGACTGCTATAAATTATACCATTCTTATTAATTTGGTGGCATGTGAGATGGAAAATGAAGTAGAATAATATGATTTCTCTACGTGCAAGCATTATTATTCTCATAATTGCTTTGCATGCTTCAAATCGAAGCCTGGTTTCAATTGCATGCATGCCTATATCTCCTAATTACTATACCATAAAAATACCCTTTTTAATGTCAAGAATCATCATCAAATACTATGAACTGTGTATCATACCAATCACGAACACTCATAATTAATTCTGGTTATCAATGACAGATGATTACCCTCATGCCAATGGCTTCCACAATCTATGACATGATTGTAGATTCCATGCCTCAAGGTCCTTTAGCAACCACTATTGGGTTTCAATTATGATTCATTAATGCTTTCTTAGAAATGATATTTAAAAAAAAAACATAAGTTATTAATTAAAATTATTTAACCTTGTTTTATGAATCAACATCTAAAATTATGTTATACTTAACAAAATTATTTTCAATAATTATGATATCTTTGTTGCGATGAAAAGTGATTATAACATATGATTTTTCAATATCAATGAATTAGGAGAAAAAAATTCCATTAATCACTATTATCTAATCCATTATTTATTAAATTGGATTATATAGCAATATGGATCTTCAAAAAAAATCACATTTGTTGATTATATTATAGATACGTGAATTATTATGCCAATATCCCATTCCTGTTAATTAAAACCATAATAATTGAAATATACGATCAAGGAGAATGAATTATTATATATATTTTAGATAAATTTACTTTTGATTCGTGCTGAAAACCTTTTATAAAGTCGAAAGCATTGGAAATTTTTAATGACTTTTTTACGTGAAATAATTACGTAATTTCTATAAATATCAAGGTTAACATTAACTTTGTTGGACTCTATTAATCTTTTTCGTAATTATAGTTTGATTATGGACTAAAAGCATATTTAATAAGAGTTGTTTATTGAGATGCTTAAATAGAATATAAGGCGAGAGATTCTTTAACTTCTTGGGCCGGCTTTTGAGGGATAGTTCCCCTCTTTAGCTTTATGATTATTATATTGGTGCTCTCGTTGAGAGTCAACCAACTCGAGAAGGACTACCCACCGAGGATTCTGATCGGCAAAAAAGACAGAGTGAAGTACCGGGGAGTGCAGCCATCGAGAGTTTTCAAAGGGGGTGATATTGTAACAAGCCCCACATTAGAAAGATCTACTTACCAAGGAGACTTTATAAGGCGGGAGGTTCTCTAACTTCTTTGGCTGACTTTTGAGGGATGGTTCCCCTCCTTAACTTTATGATTATTACATAAAATATTAGTTACTTGAAGTAATTTTCCTTTGTAGAAATTCTATGATATGATAAGTGTTTAAATTTTTTTTTATAATTATTTTATCAAGTAACTTACAAAAATAAGTAAATCAAAGTAAACAAGGATTGAGAATTATTTTTTTTAATAAAACTTTTAATGCAATAAAATCAATAGTAAGTTGCTTAAAAATGATGTGATATCATAAATTCTTCTTTTACATTTTTCAAGATAAGAAACAACTCATATGAGTTGCTCTTGTTGGAGATGCCCCATATCTTTAATTTAAATATTCTAATATTCGGGTACAATTTAGATATTCAATATAATATTTTTATTTACTCTTCCCATCTCATCACTTCACCCATCACATCTTTTAATTGTTTTATTCTCTTAAACTTGAATATAGATTTTAACTTTATAATGTAATCTATTAAAATTTTTTAACATAATTTATCTTAAAAGTGAGTCTACAACACAATGTGAACTTCCACTATTTTATAAGGTCCTACGATTTGATGATCCTGTGAAGTTTTATGACATGACGATTTTATGAGGTTTTAAGACATGACGATCCTGTCAGATTTGATGACTTGATGACCTTATAAGGTCCTACAACGACATGACCTTGTATGATCCAACAACGACATTGTATGGTCCTATGATTACATGACGATCCTATGTGGTTCACATTATCATATAGTTCTTGACATAATTTTTAATATCACAATGTCACATGTACGATTCTTAGGTTAAAAATAAGTTATGATTAACAATCTAAGTCTTAACATTCATGACTTGAGACTTTGAGTTATGTGATAATCGAGTCAAACGACTCAATATAATATCATTGTCTATAACCTATCTAAGCCTTAGTGTCTGCGACTTGAGGTTGTGGGTTATGTGATGTTCGAATAAAGGGTATCGTCCTACAACCAAACGACATAACATAATAACGTAATCATTTGACTTATTTTGATCTTTAATATTTATAACTTGAAGTTGGTGGTTGTGTAATATCCAAATAAATGTTCTCGTCTTATGATTGAATATCCACATCAATCTTTAGGGATGTGATTATGAAAATCTCACCTAAAATTATGATTTGTTATCGCAAATCCATAATAAGAATCAAATTGTTTAATTAATATAATAACATAATAATGATACCTTAAAAAAAAGGGCTTAAGATTAAGTTAGAACCACAACTTTTACTTAAATCCTAACTAATCAAAGTTTAGGAGATCTATGAATTTTTTTATTTTACTTTATTAAAAGATGTTTTTTTTTTCTTTACTACAATAAAAGTGGGTGTGTATGCCTTGTATCCCGTGTTGATATGGTGAACTATTTAATTAACAACCCAATTTCTTTCATTTACATTTTTCAGTTCACTTCTCGCTTTTTCTTTTTTCTTCCAAGAAGTTAGTTTTGAAAAATGTTAGTATATTTAGGAAACTATAGACAAATTAATAACATGTAAAAAAGAAACCGAGTGAATATAAATATTTAAGATGACATGTTTTATTTTTATTTTTATTTTTCTGTTTACTTTTTCACTATTGGTGTGAATTTAAATCCTACGTTTTGAAATACATTCAGCTTTCTTGTTTTTCCTCCTTCAAACATTTCACTTTTTCTATAACATAAACTTTTTTACAAATAATCTTTTGGACTCTAAGGTTCAGATTCTTTTCACGAAAAATGAATTGTGGAAAGATTTATACAGAAAACTAAATAGAAAAAAAATATTTCATTTTCAGTAATGAAAAAAATATATAATTTTTTACTATAACATATATTTCTTTGTCACTACTGACAGAAAAAGAAAGTTATAAAGAATATTATTTTTCTAAATTATCCTAACTCAAATAAATGATTATTATTTTTATGTTTATAATATATATAAATATATTAATATTTTAATAATATATTATAAATAAAAAAATTATTATAAAAAATAAATAAGTAAATTAACATATTTTTTAATATAATATTATTTTATTAATTTAAACTAAAATATTTTTTTAAAAATATATAATTTTTTAATAAAAAGTATTTGATAATTATATATCAAAGTATATATATTATTAAAAAAATGATATATTATTTTAAAGATATTAATTTAAAAAGTCATTTCATTAATAAATAAATCAATTTAAAATTATATAAATAATTTTGCAAATAAATAAATATCTAATTATTTATTATTTTTTTCTTTCATCACACTTTTTTGAAGTAAATAATTTTTTTTTCATTTATTTTATCTCACTACAAAAAAAGAGGTATTATCTACAAAATATTACCTACGGATAAAAATTCGTAGGTAAAATGTATATTACATACGGATATTATCGTGATCGGATCTTGACCATTGATCGAGAGGATAAAATTGTAAATATACAAGTAAATATATTAAATATTCATTAAGTTTTGTGGGGGTCAAAATCATAAATTACATGAGAATTACAAAACTTTGGGGGTCACCCCTTAGCTCCCAAAAAGATCCGTCACTGGATATTACCTAAGGAATTCTATCCGTATGTAAATTATCCATTACCTACTGAATTACCGTCTGTAGGTAATGTCATCCGTGGATAATTATTTGTTACCTACGTAATTATTATCCGTAGGTAATGTCATTCGTGAATATTATCCATTACCTACGAAATTACTATCCGTAGGTAATACCATCCGAGGGTAATTATTCATTATCTACAGTAATTACTGTCCATAGATAAATTACATACGAATTATAATCCGTAGGTAAATTATATCAAATTAAGAGAATTATATCAAATAGATAAATATATAAATATGTAAATATATAAAATATATAAATATATAACTATATAAATATATAAATATATAAATATAAAATATATAAATATAAAATATAAAATATATAAATATATAAATATATAAATATATAAATATATAAATATATAAATATAAATATAATTTATTTGAAAGTTAATATTAGAATATCTTAATAGGTTTTTTTTAGTGTCTTTTTTTCCTTATTTAATTTTATTTAATAAAATATTTATTGTATTACGAGTATATTTATAATGCATAACTAATAATTATTTTTATTACAAAATCAAAATTTTAGTTAAAATGTAGTGATTATTTTTTTTATCTAATTAATTTGAAGAATGTGATTCAATATTTAAGTCTTTTGATATAGTGACTATACATAAGGTCTGTCCTAGCATATGGGTATGGACCTACAAAAACCTATACCATATTCATTGAACGGGTGGGATTACAATAAATTTTTACTATTTTATTAGAGAAAAAAATGGGAGAAAAACTTACTTTGAAACAAAGAATAATAAAAACGAAATGAAGAAGAGTGTAAAAATGAAGTTTTTTTACAACAAAATGCATATGAAGATTGAAAGGAAGGTGTACTTAGCAATTGAAAAAATGTGTATAACAAACACAAATATATAACGAAAACAATATTGACACTAAAACCATTTTCTTCACCACTTACTAGCTTTTACATATACCGAGTATTTTGTTGTTTTATTCTCTCATACTTAAAACTCTTAAATAGAAGATGAACGTGGCTTCATCTAAAATGATAATATTATCTTTCTGAAATTAAAAAAAAAAGTTTTGGAATAAACTTCTGAAAACATTTTGGAAAATTAATTATGGAACATTTTTGAAAAAATTTCGAAAAGATTAATCCAAAAACTTTTCAAAAATTTGATTTCATTTTGGATGGTTGAATTTAGAATATATTTTAAAAAATATAACTCCAAAATGAGTTGGGTTGTTAGATCAAAATAAATTTTTAAAAAATATAATGAAAATGAATTTCAAATTGTTATTTAAAAATATTTTCGTAATTCAACAATATAGAACACAAGGAATGTAAATCAAATGTATTTTTTTATGAATTTTTTTTTATGGACAACATGTTTTGTAATTTAAAATATAAATCATTAACAAATTTCTAATCTTACAAATGAAATCGATACTTGAATAAAGGTGAAGGAGGTGCAGGTGGCAGTATAGAAGTGTGCATATAAGAGGAAAACTAACCTTAAGAATATCTTTAACTTTTTACATATTTTATGGGAGTGCAGGGGTGCAGAAAGAAGCAACCAAGATCAAAATCGAAGGCGCATTTGCTTAATTTGGGCCCAATTACTTGTTAAAATCCAATGGCCCAACAGAAACTTGGGCTTTGAATATGTCCTATAGGAACTCCAGACTATCCCGTGTACATTGTGGGTATTTTTATTTTTGAAATTTTAAAATATTTTATTATCTTTTAAAGTTATAAAAATTATTTAGTTGATCACTTTTTTATATATTAGCTTACACTATTTTTGTTTTTAAATCTATAAAGTAAAATATGCAATTATAGAATTTTACTGTGTAACTTAGTTATTACATTTACAATTATTGTTACTTTTTTAGCTGAAGTATGTTGGACTGTAATATAAATAATTTATAAGTTGTTAATTGATTAAAAAATATTTTACGGAATTTTAAGACAACAATAAAATTAAAATAACAATAATTATGTATGATGATATATTATTTACTAATCGAACTTTGTGACGTCATTTGAGCTGTGTTGAAAAGAAAAGAAGAATCACATCTATAATGTTTAAATTAATAAATGAATGCGAAGGACTATTAATTTTTATTTAAGATAATATCAAAATATAATTATTTGATAATCAAGTTATTCCTGTTAAAATTTTTCGCAATTTCTTATAATAGTTTAGAGTAAAAATAAAACTCATTTTTGAGAAATGTACCGGTGACAATAAAAAATAAAATAATATTTGAAAATTATAAAACTCAATTTTTATTTATTTAATGTTGTGTATTGTAATTTTTATTCTTATATTTTATTACGCAACCTTTTTTAAAATCCATAATAGTTATTGCAGATTTCAAATTCAAACTTATTGGATAAAAAGAAAGGAGTAAAAGTCTAAAGGAATTAAAAAGGAAAAAGGTATATAGATTATTTTTAAGGTGATATAGATTGTTTTAACATAATTTTATCCCTAAAAATATACATAAAAGAAATTAATGTGTATATACTTTATTCTGAATTCCTAAAACTAGATATATTGCTGAAGTTTTTGTTAGTTTTAGTCGGTCTTACTTAGACTCTAAGCTCCAATTTTCTTCACATTTATGTTGAGTGGAAGAAGGCTGAGACTTATGCATGGCATGCACTGTGATTTGCATAGGCAAATGAAAGTGAACACGAAGGAAGGTGCATCCTCTTCTGTTTTCAGAAAAAATGAAGGAAGACAAGCACAAGTGGGTCAACAGAAAACCTGAAGAAACCAAACTTTTATCAGTCCATTCCACAACCCAACCCAACCCATTATAAAAAGAAGCATCCATGAAAAAGTTGAGTTGACCCTCACTGATTCGGCTCTTGTGGCAAAGATACTGTGTGAGAATGTGGCGTTCTTGTGTGCCACGATCTGTTATATTTAAAATATAATTTATGTTCCTCTGGGAACCGACAAAGAGCCAATTGTATGGACAATATGCAGAATGTAGGGTCATTGACCTTCTTCATCCACACTTATACGGTTTCATACTCTCACACATTTCACTATCTCAGGTATTGTACTTTTCTTCTTTTCTTTTCAACCAAATCACATCACATCACATCGCACTCAAATTCTCACCTTACATTACACCACATTTCATCCTAACCATTTACTTTACCTAGCTACCTAGCTATGTGTTTCAACCAGGATCCGCGAGCTTCAGCTCTTTTGTTCTTTCTATTGGCCACATGCAAAGCAAATCATCCATGCAACACTGTAGTGTGTAGTGTATCTGTGATCTGCTTTTTTCTGTTTTTGTTGTTTTTGATGTAACATTGAACAAACGCCAGAGACCACAGACGTGTGAGACCAATCTACGTACACCCTTAATTATTTCTCGACACCACCCTCTTTTTCTTCCAGATATTTCCCTCCCTGATGTTAAAAGCTTCAAATAAATGTCAAAAGGTGTGTTAATTAAATTTGCTCATAATTTTTATCACCTGCTTCCACACCCCAGATAAAGATCATGAGCAGTGTTGTCTTCTTGTGTTGACTAACCCTTACAAAGAGGTTAAAAAGGAAACCTGAGGTATATACCATGTTTAAGAAGAATGTTTATGGACCACAAAAGTGATTATGGGTGGAACGATGTGAATTGTTAGATGTGTTAACTTTTGATTATTAATAGAAAGAAAGTGGTGCACAATCATTTTAAAAAGTTGTACAAGAGATTACCATGATCGATCTGCAGATTTTCTCGGGAAAAGCGCAATTATGAAGAGTTTTGTGATAAATAATCAGTGATTTGGTAGGGCAAATCCTTGTTCACATGGCTTTTCATTTGTGAGCAGAAGAGGATCTTCGTATATCTTGAGGATAGTCCGAAATGCCAGTGTGGAGCAATTCAATATTCGTTGCAAAATTCGCAGGTGAAAAATAATAAGAATACAATAATTGATTCGATACCAACGAAAGAGTATCAATTCCACCTTTTTGCTCAATCAAGAAAAGATAAGTGGACAGATCGGAGGCAAGTGAATGGTTGAGATTTTCTGCAATAAAATAATTGCGCTTTTCTTCTTTCTAGTAAAATATTTCCTTTTTTTCTTTATTTTATAACACACTTATAATAAACTAATGAAAAATTTATGATTCATTACCAAAACCTCAAAATAACTTAAATAATTCTTTTTAGTATCAATGTTCTAACTTAAATCTTTTATTTTTAGTACACTTAAATATTTCCAATTTCAACTAAAACATTTCAAAAGAAAGTTCTTGAACATTTTTTTAAGGTCATATATATATTGCCATTTATAATATCAACAACTTCCTTACTTTTCTCTTCAATGTTAAGACCTCGTTTAAAGTTCTTTATCTATTTTTATTAGGTTCCAAAAACTAATTTTTCTTCGTAATCAATTAGCTGAAAATATTATAAATTTTAACTTTTATTAATTAAGAATCTAAACTGTGACATCACATAAAAAAAAGAATAATAATACGAAAGAACTTGTACATAAAATATTTACAGACGAAAATGAAAGTCAAATAGTTTATAAAAACTAATTTAAATATTTAGAAAAGTAGAATGAAGTTTGAAATTAGTTTTTTTTTAAATTGCATGTCAAAACACGGTTTATTTTCGTGTTATTGGAATGATTTTTAAGATATGATTTTTGTGTTAAATATATTAAAAAAAACTAAAATTCAGTATCTGAACTTCTCTTTTAAGAATATTGTCTAATTGATTTCTTATACTTGTAATCTTTCTCTTATCTTTATAGTTAAGTCTTTTTAATAAAATCAAAACTGTAGGTTTATCTTTAGATATTCTTCAATATACAAAACCTCACTATTTTTATTATTTGTTATGTAAAATTTAATAATTGGAGAGAAGAAATATTTTACTAAAATATTGAAAAAGACATATATTCATCTTTTTAAGAAAGCTAACTAAGAAAGGAAAATATAATTTAAAAATAAAATAAAGATTGTGATCAAGTGAGACACAACAAGAAAACAAAAGCTGATGGGCATGTGAGTGGGGTCTAGATTTTGGGCACGTAATATATTATAATAATATATATTATTATTATTATTATTATTATTATTGTTAATATTAATATTGATATTAACAATAAAACCCTGTAAACCCCATAGATATGGTAAGCCAGCAAGAATTCTTGTATCTTTGATCCACGAAGATTACAATGAAACATGAACTTTTTAGCTCTGCTGTCTGGGTCCTATGAATTGGTCTTTTTTTGTTTTTTTGTTACTTACTCCACAAATTCCTTCTTTTTCCAATTATTTATGTTGAAAGTCCCACATCGCCTACCTCATATCATTTGGTATGATTTAAATACATGATAGGCTACTCCACATATTGCCAATTGGTTTTATGTTGGAACCTTAACATGGTATCAGAGCCAAGGTCACGAGTTCGATTCCTGGTGGGCAATTGTTGAGGGGGAGATTGTTGCAGGTTGCACAATTGTCCCGTGGCAGAGGCCGGGTGGGCCAAGTCACAATCCAAGAGTGGGATACCTTGTAGGACAATTGCTGAGGGGGAGATTGTTGCATGTAGCATCAATTGTCCTGTGACGAAGGTCAGGTGGGCCGAGTCACAATTGAATCGTGGTGCTTGGGCTGTTAAAGAGTTGCGCTCTGACTAATGGCTATAGCTTTTGGCCTAGTGGTAAGCGCTCGATCCTAACAATTGGTATCAGAGCCAAAGCCTAACATCTTTCCGGTTATTGTCATGGGCCAAAAGTTGTCCTTTAGATGGGTCAAAAGTACCCTTTGCCTGGTCCGGCAGGCTTCGTTGGAGGGGGTGTGTTGAAAGTCCCACATCGCCTACCTCATATCATTTGGTATGGTTTAAATACATGTTAGGCTACTCCACATATTGCCAATTGGTTTTATGTTGGAACCTTAACAATTTATTCTCCCCGTATGAATTAAGGAGGGGGAAAAGGTGGCACCATGGTCACTGAGACTATAAAATAATGAAAACGTTCTAAATATGAACATATGCAGAATGAGGATTAAGGGGACAAAAAGACATTAATGTATAGAGTTGAAGTAGTCCTAGGCCTCGTGCTTAGAACTCTGCATCATAAAAATTGATTTTCATCCATCTTGCTAGGGATTGTATTCCTGTGTTCTAAATTGTAATATATATGTGCTTTCTCAAACACAGGATTCTTGTTTTACATATATATAATTTATGTTTAACACCCCAAATTAATCTTTATTTATTATCATGTTTTAGTGAAATTTATGATTAGTATTCGTTTTTTGTTGGAAAGTAGTAAAAAAAGAGAGAGAGAAAATAAAAAAGTATATAAAAATTACATCTTCTGATGTCTACACAATAATCTCGATTTCTTACCGAATGGTTTAGTTACTGATTAATCTCTTTCGCGAAATTTTTGCTAAGGAAATCACGTAATCCCTTAAACTTTATCTATAATAAAAGGATATAATATACACATAACAAGAATTAAACCACTTAAAAACTCATGATAGTAGATAGTTAGAGCCTAATTGATAAGAATTAAATAGTGGACAAATCAATGATATAAATAAAACCTTCTTGATATAGAAAAAAAATTTAGATTTAAGTTACCAAGTTAAAATATACTAACTTTTTTTTTAACTTAAACGGATTACAGGTTTCAATGGCTAAAAATAGATTGATGGATTAGTGTGTTATTAGTCAATATTTTTTATGAATAATTTTTAAATTTTTTATTTATTAGTTAATATTTTTATTAGATAAATTAAAAAAATATTGTATTTATCTATTAAAATACTTAGTTATATAATAAATACTTTAAATTTAATTGATTAATATTTATAATTTAAATTAGAATATTATAATATATTTATATATTTTAACATTATGAAAAAAAATATTTTTAATAATAATAATAATTTTAATTTTAATATATAAATATTTTTTTAAAGTATATAATCTTATTCTTACGATTGGATTGGACGAGATAAATCAAAATAAATTAATAAACTAAAATTATCCGTATATTTTATTATTTTTAAGATAGACTAATAAATCAATTTATTAAATTTAATATTTTATCATCTCATAAAATAATCATACGAGGCCTAAATGAAATAACATGTGCCAAACCATTTCACAATTATCTTCAAAGATTTTATAAAACCCTACTTAGCAACCAAGCTAATAATTCTTCTCAAAGCCCATGCCTCTCTCTAGAAAAGGGTGAATAAAGTTAAGCAAGTCTCGTTTGGATGCAATGCAAAGACATTTTCATCATAATTTTTTAATAAAAAGTTTAGGTAAAAGAGTGGTTGCAGAACAAGTCACCCTTTGAAAAACCCTAAATAATTACATATTATTTGTAAAAAATAAAATGAAAAGATGTTTAATGAGTAAATTTGTCTTAATTTTCATAAATATTTTGGTCTATCAAGTGAGAAGTATCTTTGAGATCTTGATAAGAACACCATACCTATAGTGCCTTAAAGATGCTTCAAATTAAAGTAGTTGAAGAAAAGGGGAGACTATTTGCTTCTATATTGCTTAGTGATTAGTCTAGAAGAGGAGTCTTAGAGGGGTCAAAAGTTCCTCATTGTCACATGCCTACTATTTAAGTATTCCTTCTTAACCCTAGCAATGTCACTCTTGTAAGAAAGAAAGAAAAACTCTTACCAATTTGACCATACATCACCACATTAATTTTGTCCACGTAGTAACACTTCTCCATTTCATAAGCTCCTTAAACAGCAATGTTAAAACAATTTGTCATGATTCCTTTCTACAAAATTTACCTCAAGATAGGTTGGATTCTTTCTAGAACCCTATTAAGGAATTAGGAGTGTTTTGTGCCTCCACTACAAATCTATAGTAAATTATCATGCATGCACTCACTACAAGAAATTTTGATATTACCGACGGTCAAAATCCGTCGGTAATAACAAAAATTCGTCGATAATATCCATTTATATATATATATATATATATATATATATATATATATATATATTTATATACAATTAAATATTTTTATATGTTTTTTATATATTTTTATATATTTATATATAATTAAATATTTATTTTTTAAAATTATTTAATTTAAGAAATTATTATAAATTAATCTAATTATGATTAAATGAAATTATTAAATAAAAAATATTTAATTTTTTAATTAGTTGAATATTTACTAATTGATAATTTACCGATCGAAAATATCTCATCATGTAATTTACAGATGAATTTACCGACGGATATATCCGTCGGTAATTAATTATTAATTTATCGACGGATTTACCGACGGATATATCCGTCAGTAAATTCATCTCGTCAATTACCGACGGATATATCCGTCGGTAAGATCAAATTCCACAAATATTTTATATCCGTCGGTAATAATTATTTTCCAACTAGATACAAATCCGTCTGATATACGCAATTTTCTTGTAGTGACTCATCTTTAATTACATTAATTATTAAGCTTAATAGGAATTAAAGTTTGTAATTGAAACCAGCCCTTATGTTTTAATAATTTCCCACTATTTTTTTTTTTTGAAGTATTTCGGTTTCTATATATGATTAAACACTTAATAATTAAAATATGAAGAAAATAATTCTTTATAAATAAAATTTGAATTGGAATTTTCTATTATTGCCAAATTTAAATAGGAAAAATTTGTATTATGAAAAAAAATAATTATAAATAGAAAGCTCGAGCTGCGAGCTTCAGCTTCAAAAATGTGTTTAGAAAATTGTTTGATCGATTTAATGGGTTTGGTGAGTTTTAAACAATAGAAAATATTCATACTTTTTTACTTTATCTATTATTAATATTTTATTGGATAAGAGAAAAAAAAATTATACAGTAGAAAAAAATATACAATTGGTGTTAAATTTAAATGACATTCAAAAAATAATTTAATTGAGATGAAAAATAAGTTTCTATTTAAAAACTTTTTCACTAATTTTTTCTGCTACTTGGAAATGTTTTGGTGTGAGTATAGTTTTTTTTTTCATTTCACTCGAGGAAAATTAATAGAAAAAACATAATAAGAAATTTTTTACCATATTTATATTTTTACATTGTTATTATTTGAAAACAAATAAGCGCATATTTAGACTTCATTATTTGACGAGAACTGATATCATAGTTTTTAAAACGTAAAAAATCTAAAATAAACAAAGTCAAAGACATAATTAATAAATTTATACTACTTTTTTTTTTTTTATGAAAATTGAAACATGTAATAAAATATAAAGTCTAAGAAATGTGAATGTGAACGTGGAGTTTGAGTTTTTTACATTGTATACTTTAACATAAAGTTTTAGTAATTGCATCCACAAAAACAAAGTCAAAGACTTGGAATTGCAAAAACAAAAATGTCCCCTTTAATTAAAAAAATTAGGGTTAGCATTGTAACTTTTTGGTTTAAAATGAGAAGAAATCGAGAGAAGATTGAGGGGAGATATGTCCCTAACAACTAGGGATGCTAGAGCCCTATAACCCTACCTGCCTCCGTGGCTTCCACACTTCCACGTTTCCATGATAATTTTAGTGTTATACTGTATTATATTATCCCATTTTTTGAATTTAATTTTAATTTAAATATGTTTTCTTCAAATAAAGTAAGTTGGAATTTTGTCTTTTGACTTTTGACTTTTTTTTCAGAGCACTTTGATTTTAATTACATGTAATTGATTTTATTAACAAAAAAACACACGAAGTTAGAGTTATAGAGAAAGGAAATTATTATAAAAAAATACAGTTTATCTAATAAATATATAAATGTATATTAAATATTTATACAAAATATTGATCAGTTTATTTCTATAATATAGATGGCGGTTAATAAATAAGTTTAATTATAAAAAAAATTATATAAAAGAGAAATTAGTAAACTAAAAAGGCATGTTCAATAATTCACTATCTTTTAAAAAATAATAATAATAATAACTATTATTATAATTATTATTATTATTATTATATTATTGTCTTTTAAAAAACAATAATAATAATAATAACTATTATTATAATAATAATTATTGTTATATTATTATTTTACTTAGTTTTGTTATTGTTATTACAGTTGGTCCTTGTATCATTATTATTGGCACCCAAATTGCTACTTATCTGAATAGATGAAAAAAAGATATATTTATTTATTATTTTAATATTAAATTTAAATTTTTATAACTTATTATAATAACAATGAAAAATCTATAATCATTTATGTGAAAAATATAATTGATTATTTAGCTTAAATATATTATAAATAGTCACATGATTGATTATATAACATAAATATTAATTAAATAATGATAATATAAATAATCATATCAAAAATATAATTGAATATATAATATGGATATTAATAAAATATTAAGGATATAATTGATTTTATAAATGTGCATATCTTTCCCTTCAATTTTAAATAAAAAATTAAAATATTTCTTTTATCTAAACTCATCATGATCATAAACCAATAAAAGCTAGACGATTTTCGATATTCATCTTTCAAGATTAAGATATAATTTATCAATTTAAATTTCATATTTCAAGATTAAGATATAATTCATCATGTTATTAATTTAAATTTCAGATCTCTTTAGTTAGTTTTATGTGAAAAATAAAATATTTCTTTTCCCTAAAACTCACTCAAAACAAATAAAAATAGGGTGATTTTCGATTATCATTTTTAAGGATTTGGATTTAAATAAGAAAAAAAGAAAGTAAATAAACCACAAAATAATTAAAATTTTAAAATAAAAGAAATAAGGAGTACTAATAATATATTTTGTTATGAAATGTTATCTCATCTCAACATAGTAGCAACATATATAAAAAAGAAAAAATTTAAAGCTTTTATGAAAATATTATCTAGAAATTAGTGAGTTTTTGTGACAATTTTTATTCTGATAATTACAAATATTTACAAAGGGTATTAAAAGATTATTATAAGGAAAAGATTATTTTATTATCTTAAAAGTTATCATGCAAACAAACTACGTGGATCTGTAGAATTAAAAATCCTGAAGGCCATGATGACCATATAAAAGTAACTTGGGAGAAGGAGAAAACCAAACTGGCCTTGCTTCTTCGTGCGAACATCATTTGTATATATACCGACACTACAAAGCTACCATAGATAAAAAGACATCAATTATCACACTGTTTTGCTCTTTCTGTCTTTGATTGCAATCTGAGTCCAAAGCTTTTCAAGAGCCAAGGAGTAACTGGGTCCCTAGAGGTTAGTCCTCACTTCACTCCTCAACCCCAATTCCTACTATTTCATCTTCTTAATTAAGTCTCGTACACACCCTCTGATTTCATCTCTTTCTGTGTTCGATCATCAATATCAATGATTTTATGTGTGCATGTATGAAGTTTCTTCTTCTGGCTTTTAAAAAAACAAAACTTTACTTGTCAATTTCATATATCCTGTTGCTCTTCCTGTTTTTAATTTCGCTATGTCTCCCTCCCTTTGCTTGACTTTATTGTTTTGTGGGATAAAAGTAAATTTAGAAAGGAAATCTCTGCAAGTGCAACTCACTATTTTCTGGAGTGGAATCACCTATCTTGGTTTTTCTTTCCACCTTTCTGATATTTGTGAAGCATTATTGTAAAGAGAAATAAGAAAGTGAATGCGACCCAAGAGAGGAGGGAAATCAAATATCATGATTGGCATTGCAAAACGCCTAATAATTTAAACATGACACTGTTCCATGGTAAGCAAATGCTTGCTCTGCGATTGACATTGGTGATCAACTTAGTAGTATATACTCATCGTCCCATTATTTCTTTCTGAAAAAAATTCACGTGAAAGTCACGGTGCTATATGTATAAACTGCCAAGACCACAAGGGTAATTTTAATGAGACCAAAAGGTGTTCTTGTAGTATCAAATCTGCTATAGTACTCTGATTTTTATGTTTTTTAATCTGCAAATGCGACATAGATTTAGGTCTTAAAAGCTCAGTAGGGTTCTCTCGTCTTGTCATTCCAGAATAAAGAGGCTTCGATCATGCATGTGAGAATTCTTACATCTGTTGTCTTTGCACTCAACAGTTAAATGGAACTTTGGCAGTGGCGGCTATGTTAGATCTCAAAATTTCATTCTGTCATTTCAGCAATTTTTCTTGTAGTTTTCACCTTCATTTGTTTCTCCCAAAACTATTAACTAGTTTCTTGAAAAGGAAAAAAAAAAAAAAGAAGGTAACACAACACATCTATATGAATAGTGCATAATAAATAAAAAATATAATTGTCTGATGATGATTATCTTCAGTTAGTTATACACAGTCTTAATAAAATAAAACTAATTAACAAAAACACACTTGAAAGGACCTGATTGAGCATGTGAAGGATTCGATAATGAACACTATATCTTTGTTTTATTGACAAATAAGATATGTGTCAGAGTTCATAAAAAATGGTTCTCAATATCTATAATATAATTCATTTTAATTATTGCGGGCACATGGTAACACACGTAGAACAAGTTGGCACGAGTGCAAGATTCTGAAACATCCATTATATTACAGCTAGTGTTTGTGCGGTTTGGGATAACATTAAACAGATAATGAAGCAAAAATTTCAGAATTGAAAGGGGCTTCTCACCCTACTCTCCAGTGGCAGTGGCTCCACACTTATTAGTGTCATACACCTACCATATGGTCCATTCCTATTTCTCAAACAAATTCATCTATCTCATTTTTTCATATCTTCATTTTTATTATCTTAAGTAAATCCCCTAAACCAAAAAAGAATGGTATATATATCAGTTTTTTCAAATTAAAGTGATAGCATATGAGTTGTGACATTGGGACGAGGTTTTGGAAGGTTCGAACGATGCTAAGAGGTGACAATGATGTATACTATGATCCATCTTATCAGGTACAACTTATTCACTGATTTTTTTACTAAGACAAATGTTGTGCACCATCTTCCATTCAGTTTTGCTCGACACAGCAGCTTCCTCGTCCCTAACTGGGGGATTCAAAACTTTTGCTTAACCGAATTAATCAAGATATGGAAATTGCTTGACCACACTCTCTTCAGGTACTTCTTTCAATGGTTAATATATTACACTATACCCTAGAAATGCTACATACCCTCAGAACAAGTCCTTCCATTTCTTCTTTAATGGAAACGATGGGTCCTTTAACCTACTCACTTGAGTTTCTTGTAGTGACTTCTTGCTAAAAAAATCTACCCTAATTGAAAAAATTCAGTTTCAAAGAGTTTTTTTTTTTTGCTTTTAAATTTCGGAAACTACTTTTGCAGAAAGAGGTGAAAATCCGGATTGGTTTGAAGGGATCTCAGTGTTCTCGGCGATGCAAAGTGGTCACATAGAAATGACCTTTCAATGTCATTAGCATAATGACAAGTTAAAAGATAAATAAAATATGAATTTATCTTTTTCTATCATATTTATTTATAAATTATTTTAAAATAAAATTGCATTATTACATTTCATATTTTCTTTATCTTATTTATTTTATTTTTATTATATCCTATATTTATTATTATCATTTTTCATATATATACTCAAAAATTAGGATTCACATGAAATATTTTTTATCTTGTATAGTAAATTTAAAATATATAATCTTCTTTGTCATTAGTCAATAAAAAAATATATGACTAGTTTTACTTTAATTAAAAATATATATATTTTTAGTTTTTTAATCTAATTACTTTAATAAGTAATTGCTGTCAATTAAATTAAGAGAAAATAAAAGGATAATAAGGAAAAAAAGTGAGGAATTTCATCTTCTAATTAGAATTGAAGTGCACACCTGTGAACATAAGTAAATCTTGAAAAATAAAATATGTTTTATTTTTAATGAAAAAAGAGGAATATTTTCAAGAAATCAGATCTGTGTAGTTAAAATTTTAACTGTAAAGAACATCATTTGATATAGTAAATTCTTCTTGATACCAAGTAAGCTTAGAAATGCAGAGGCATCTAGCAGGTAGTGAACCTAGCTAAGAATAGTAGTAATGTTTTGTGGAAACCTGATCAGATGTCAATTTCTAGAGAAAATGTATATAAAAAAATGAGAGGTATGAAAAGAGTAGTCCTACTATTAAGGTGCAGTATTAGTTTTGTTGCATAGAATACCAACAACCTCTCATTAATGGTGGAAGCAAAACATCACACGAACCCCAAGAAATTAAAATCTGAACTGCATTGCAGAGGAAGAGAGTCGGTGCTATAATGTTTTGCTGTAATAAGGAACCCCTATGCTGCTTGAAGTGGGCACCTATGTCACCCTAAGGCCTTAACACTTTCGAGTCATCGCTTTTCCTATGAAGGGTAAAAGGAACTTACATAGTCCCAGTACTAGTTGAGCCTAACTAATACTACTCCCACTACTTCACACACCATTTTCACTTGTGTGTGTGTGTTTTTTTTTTCTTCAAAACTCTTGATCTCTGCAATAGCTCTTATAGCCATTAATACGCTTTAAAAACAATGCTAGGAACCATCAATCAAGGAATTATCTAGCTATACTAATTTTAGTCTTAATAAATATCACTAACCCCACTTTAAAATTCGTGAATCTAGGCACGTGTTGTGTTTGTTATATTTTCCCTTCACTTCCCTAACAACAAACAAATACAGAGGAAAAAAGAAGTTTTTTTATAAAAATGAAAACTGTTTGGCATAATGAAAAGACCATCGATCGGGTTGGATCCTGTTGTGGTTGAATTGAATGGACTGAAATTTTGATCTGAGATTTCTGGTTCAGCATTGTCACAACACTTATGCTTGATGTTGGCATATTCTTTTCATGTAACAGGTCCTATCACTCGAAAGCGAAATGCTTTTTAAAAATTCTGTACTTTTTGTCTCTTCACTTTTAATGTAATGTTGTTGCAATCTTATACTTATTTTATTATTATTATTATTTTATGATACAGTCAATGCTAAACTTGTGTCACTGTTTGATGATTATTTTAATGCATAAAGGAATGCTAAAATTCTCTCTTTGGTTAGTTACCACAGAGGGAGATAATAGTTGGGGATTACAGCAAAGGGTGAAGGTGAATGTGGAGTGGTTGTTGTAGTTGCAGAGTGTTGAAAACAGTAACATTTTGTTTACCGCATTGCTACTGCTTGTGCATGCAATTTCACTCTTCAATCTCGAGGTGACTTAGTTGGTTGGTTTGTTTTCTCGGTGACACCACTTTCCTTCTTCCGCCAGTTTCTCTCGTGTCCTGAACCGTGCCTTCATTTGATTCACTGCACTGGGAGGACTTCATTTGTTTGACCTTGGACTTGGTGTTGCGGCCAACATTGGAATAGGGTCGGTGCTTGTGTTGAATTTTAAGGGTGGTAGCTTTGGATTCAAGACGAGTCAGTGTTTCAACTTAAAAAGGTTTTGGTTTCTTTTTGTGCATCTTCCCTGTCCTGGTTTTGCATTTGGTTATTCTATTCTGGTGTTATCGGCGTTTGAGGAATAATTTATTGTTCTTTTTTTATTTTTAAGTATTGGGATCCTGATTTTGGGAGGGTTTCCAACATACCAACAAGTGTTGTCATTGGTTGTTTTGTTGAGTTTCTTAGAGGTTCCTCGTACTTGGTCCCTGTTTGAGGTGGTGACATTTTATATTCTGTATAGTTCTTCTCCATCAGCAAGAGAAACTTGGTCCCTTGATTTGAGGGGTGTGGTGTGGTATTTAAGGTGTCGCAAAAGCACGGAATTTGATAGTGAAGGGAAGGGTTGGAGGTGACAATTTTTTCTTCTTATGTGGGAGTTTGCTTTTGACTGCAAGCTATGCTGATCTCTGATGAGGGAAGTTGTGATGTGTTTTTTGACTCGGTAGATTGTTTCTCACCAACCCAAGAGTCTTCTTTGACAGCAAAAGTGTTGGGTTATGAGATTTGGGTGAATGAGCCTGTGAGTGTGAAGGAAAGAAGGGAAAAGTTTTTGCAGGGGATGGGGTTGGATGATGGCTCTTCCAAGGTTTGTTCTCAAGGGAATAATATGATGAATTCTGATGACTTATCAGTGAGATTTGGACTGGAAAGTATCAGCGATAGAGGGGCAGTTTCAAATACTTGTAGTTGTATTTTGTCTTATGATCAGATTTCTGACGAGTTGGTTCTCTCGGGAAGGGAAGCAACTTCTGAGGCACAAGACTTGTTTGGCACACAGAAAGGAGGCCCCAAAGATGAACCAGAGGCAAGTTTTGAAGGGAAGGTTTATGAGGTTTCTTTTACAGATCAAGAGGTTAGACATAGAAAAGCTGAGGCTCGAAAAGAAGAGAAGAAAAGTTGGTGGAAGCACTTTATAAGCAACAAGAAAGGAGGTTGGCGGAAAGTCAGATCAAAATTGAATTCAGGGCAAAATAAAACTCGTAGAATAAATGTAAAACAGAATAAGAAGAGGTGGATGGAGTTAAGTGCACTGTATATTGGACAAGAGATTAGAGCTCACAAAGGCCTAATTTGGACCATGAAGTTTAGTCCCAATGGCCAATATCTAGCTAGTGGAGGTGAAGATGGTGTTATACGCATATGGAGTGTGACATCATTGAATACATCTAGTATTTGCTTCAATGCAGAAGACAGTGCTGTAAGCCAAGTCAAACATGGCTCCTCTTGTTCTCGGAAGAAACCCTCAAGCCAATCCTTCGTTGTTCTTCCTAACAAGATTCTGAAAATCGAGGAATCACCATTGCATGAATTTTATGGTCACACCAGCGATGTCTTGGATTTAGCTTGGTCCAATTCAGATGTGAGTTTAATTTGCAAAAGCTTGTAATTTTACGCAACATATGTTTGTTCCATTTGCAAATTCTATTGAATCTGATCTAGGGTTCCACTTGCAGACTCTCCTTTCATCTTCTTCGGATAAAACTGTTCGCTTGTGGAAAATTGGTTCTAATCAATGTCTATGTGTTTTCCGGCACAATGACTATGGTAAGTATTATTTACAGCATACGCTTTGTTAACTTTCATAAGTTGCTAGAGTGTCGAATGTTGCGATGTCTTAATCAAACAATTATGATAATAATCGTGTCTTGTTCTCTCACATGGAAACAGTGACTTGTATTCAATTCAACCCCGTTGACGAAAATTACTTCATCAGTGGTTCCATCGATGGCAAGGTCCGAATATGGGGGATACATGAGGAGCGAGTTGTTGACTGGGCAGACATACGAGATGTGATAAGTGCTATAAGTTACCGACCAGATGGACAAGTATGCAGTGATTTCTTGACCAAATCTTTGTGATTTTGTATGTCTTGCTGCTAATCACAATTCTTGATTTTTTTCATCATAAGATATTGAACCTATGACTGTTTACTTGTGCAGGGGTTTGTAGTCGGTTCCCTCGCAGGCACTTGCCGCTTTTATGTTTCCTCAGGTATTAACTATGGATTACTAGTTCATAAAGTCTCGAACTCCCTTTAGTAATGCCAAAAATTATATGAATTAAAGTCTCTAAATAGGATTTCTAATTGTTTAGGCAAACATTTCCAGCTTGATGCCCAAATTCGTGTCAAAGGAAAGAAGAGAGCATCTGGCAACAAGATTACAGGCATTCAGGTTTTTTTCTTGAAACTTAGTCGCTGCTAAAACTCTATACTTTTCACCTACTTGGCTTACATTTCAACACCCTTATCACATTGCAGTTTTCTCAGAAAAACAATCAGAGAGTTATGATTACATCTGAAGATTCCAAAGTTAGAATATTGGAAGGCATTGAACTTGTTCAAACATACAAAGGTAGAGCACTAAGCGATGAAGTCACCCACATGATTGTTGAATTAGTTATTAATATCTTCAAACAGTTGCGTGATTTTTCAGTATGATCTTTCGATCTGGTTGCATTAATAGTCAAAACACTGTCGAATACTTTAACTTTTAGACTGGGGTGATTGTTATAGATATTTTTAATGAAAAGTAATATGCATGTCAAATAGTACAGAAAGTCTTTATTTTCCATTTACAGATAATTTACAAAACTAAATTCTTAAACCTGTTTTAGTTAAACCACATCAATAAAGCATTGGACTTGACATTCTATGGTGACTTTGATTACTTTGGATTGTTTCCATGTTCAAATTACATACTTTAGATTGTCATTGATCCCTAAACACATGTATACATTTAATTTTTTTAAACGACCAATGTGGTATGCATCCTTTACCTCGTGTCTTTAATATGTGTGCTTTAGGTTTTATGCGTGGAATGCCTGTGTTCTTATTAAGTCTTGGACTTTTTCCACCATCTGCATTTTTGCATTCTTGAAACTTTATTCACATGGAATATTCTAAGTTGGTTGATCATACTACTATTTGCAGCTCTTCCAAGGTCTGGAAGTCAGATGTCTGGCTCATTTACCTCAGATGGAGAACATATAATCTCAGTCGGAGGGGACTCTCGTGTGTATATTTGGAACTTCAATGACTTGGAAAATACTTCTTCCAAAAGTACAAAATCCAAGTATTCCTGTGAGTACTTTGGCTCTCAAGGGGTTACTATTGCAATACCTTGGTCCAGCATGACTGCAGAACAAAGGGGTTCTGGCAATGATTTTGCTCACTATTCTTCAGAAATGCAGCACCAACTAGAGGCTGCTCACGGTGTTAGGGAATCGGAACGTTTTTCTTTTGGAAGTTGGTTCTCCATTGATGGTACATGCCGGGGTTCAATGACGTGGCCCGAAGAGAAGCTTCCTAGTTGGGATTTACCTCTTGCAAAAGTTGAATTTGAACACCAGAAGCTAAGTGTCAAAGATCCTTCCCATGAAAAATATGCATCAGAAACATGGGGACTATCCATTGTGGCAGCAGATTGTGATGGAACCATCAAGACATTCCACAACTTTGGACTTCCTATTAGGCTTTAGGACACTATCATTCAAGGTTCCATGATTTTGTCTTTCCATGTATATGAATGACTTTGCCAGCTATGAAGGGTGCTTTGCCTACTAAAAGATGGGCATTCATAGAGGAGTTTCATGGCCTTGGATTCTTAGCATAACCTACAGAAAATTGAAGCATTGAGTTAGATGCTTATCTGAGCAATGTTCTGCTCAGCTAGAAGTATTCTCATTACTAAATTCATGATAGATTCAAACATTCTTGACATATTCCACGAGTTTGTACATTCACACTTTTAGAATGCACCGATTTAAAGTGGTCTGCTTGTAGAGTCAGGCCACCAGAACCCCATGCCTTTTTATTGTAACATTTATTTTTGTGAATATTAGTTAGCTTATAGATAGCTATAAATTAATAAAAGGAAGAAAACTCAATTGAATTTTTGTTCAAATACCAGCTTTTGCAAGTTTATGGAGTTTCCTTTATTAACAATCATATCTTAACCTTGCTTCTAGACAGTCAATCCAATTTCTTCAAGTTCCAACTTGGTTTGTGAAAAAAATTAGATGATTAAGCTTGAGCTTATTTATCTAATTCTTTATTTTATGACACTTTTCTTTAATAATTTTTTTATCTTCATTATACAACAGTCAATAATTATTTTAATATTTGATAATTGTTTACTAATAGAAATTTTTATTTAATAATAGTTTTGTTAATGCAAAACTATGGTTGAGAGGATTCCTCTAAAGATGATCAAGAGACTAATCAATGACAAAGTAACTAATATTGATATTCTTTACCAATAAAATGATTAATTAAAAAAAATATTCATAATCTATTTATTTTCTTAATAATTTATAATATCACATTTTCATAATCAATATATAAAAATAATATAGATCAGTACGCTTTTCATCATCCACCAAATTAATTTATAAATTGGAAAATAAAAAAACTAATGTTTAATATAAGTAGTGGTCAATATTAACTTGTAATATCAAGCTTTTGAAGTTTGGATAAGACTCATTTAAATAATTAAGTTAAACTTTAAGCTTAAAATTGTCACCTTTAACTAAACAAACAAGTTTTAATAAGTAAATAAAATGTTAACAACAAATATTTTATTTAACCTAGTATTTGATCCTCACTTTAAACTTAGAGTCCTTGAACTAGCAACATTTATATAACTGCGAGACCAACCATAGTCTTTGATAGTGGGCTGCTTAGAAAATCCAAAATAAAAAAATAGTATATATATATTCTTAATAATAGACCGATAGGCCATAAAAAAAACTCTCATTAAAATTGAAGACAAAATTATTTTCTTATTTTTTTTATAAAATGAATAAATATAAAAAGCACCTTAAATCAGAAATAAAAACACACTAATGTTATGTTAAGAAAATTGATTAGATAAATACTTTGAATACGAAGATGAATTGATTCTAAAAGTGCAAAAATTATAGGTTAGTCAAAAAATTTATGGCTTAAAGTTAAATTAAATTTATTTTTATTTAAGTTATTTAAATTATGATTTATATAATGTAAATTTATGAATCTATTTATTTTATAGAATAATAATTATTTTTTTAAAATAATAATTATTTTTTAAATAAAAAATAATATTATTTTATTAATATATATATATATATATATATTATAAATTATTTAATAAAAATTTACTTGTTCTAAAATAAATATTAAAATTTTTAATAATTAATTATTTCAAGATCTAATTGATTAATATTAAAAATAATAATATTAAAAAAAAGTAAATGTTTAATTTTTATTTTAAGATTAAATGAATATAAATTTTTATAATTTATATATTAAATTATTATATTTTAAATAAATATTATTTTTATTAATAAAATTTAAATTTTTAAAATATTTTTTATTTAAATATTTTTTAATTAAATATTTTCATATAAATAGGTTAATATTTTAAACAAAAATCAACACCACTAAAATTAAACAGTTAATCCATTTATCTAATTTAGTCCATAATAAAAAGATTTACCCGTTTGCCATCAAATTTTTTTATTTGAGTCATGCCAAAAGTGGACCGTCCAACACATTAATGAATGTAGTTTTATTTGTTATTATTATTATTTTATTTTTCTGGATAACATTGAGCAACAGTACTGCAATAAAGCCATGAGAACCTTGTTGGGGGAAAACACGGCAGAGTAATGGGATAAAACGGTCTAACTTTCAGAGTTTGGCGAAACTTGTTCATTGGTTCAGGGAATGCGATTTCTGAACATGGTTCCTCAACATCGTTCTCCAACACTGATTAGTGTTGAAAAGGTACACCACCTTATTCCCCATTTTATTACTCATTGTTTTTTCCCCTTTCTAATCCTCTTTACCTCTAACCCTTCAATTTCACGGTGCAATGTGAACATGGTCATTTGAATAATGCCGTAGCTTTTATAAGAATTTTTTAATAATGAAGAAGAGATTCTGAAAGACCGAAACTTGTTCAGTCAATTTTGACTCTGGAGTTTCTGAGAATTTTGACGAAATCATCGTAAAGTTTAACGATTCGATATCCTTCTTTTTATTCTAATTCTAGAAGACAAAAGTTTGCGCACATGCACATTCTTCTCTCCCTTCAAAACCTTTTATTAGAGAATTCGAAACATGGTTCACCACTTTCCGCTATACCCAGTAACCCAGTCGTTGATTCCCTTCAAAAATCAAATCACAGTTATACCACTTCCGATTCTCAGTCTTGTCTTCTTCCACAACACTCTTCGTTGCCTACGCTTTCTCTTCTACTATATCTGATTTGATATCGTTAGTATAATTATCTGTGTGGAAACACTTTTCTGAAAATACTGTTTGAAGAAGAAACTCAATAAATTAATTAAAGTTGTATCTTTTTCTGATAAAAAAAAGGTATTATCTTAATTTATTTCTAAACTAATTTCAAATTATAAATTTAGAAATGTTTATTTTTCATTGTGTAAATTGGGTGGTAGTAAATAAATATTAAACAACTTGGAAATATATTGGGTGGAAAACTGATTGTGTAGAATTTTCACCCCATTTTTATTCTTCACGCACTGTTATTATTTATTTTATTTTATTTTTTAATAAAAATGATCGAATTATCTATAAAAAATATATTAAAATTTCTGAAAGCAATTTTCATTATATATATATATATATATATATATATATATATATATATATATATATTTCTATATATTACTACTAAAACGTAATTTAGTTTTTATATGTTATTGTTAATCTATAATTTAACTCAAACATGCTAAGATTAAATTATATTCTATTAATAATGTATAGAAATTTATTTAAAACAAAAAAAATTAAAATATGAAAGTTACTTTCAATTATTTATTTTATTAATATTTAATGATTAACTTCTTTTTGTTTATTTGTAAATATTTAATGATTAACTTGAAAAAATATACACCGTAAATAAATATCACTTTACCTCCTATCCTATATTTGTTAATATAAGGTGCATATTGATGAACAAATGTTTTTAAAATTGTTAAAATTAGGATTAAATAAACTTTTGGTATCTCAAAATTAATTCATATTAAATTTGATATTTCCAAAAAAAAATTCCATGATTTTGATATCCAACGTCTAAGAAATATATAAATTTAATCTTATCAATTATTATTCTTTTACTTTTGAATTAGGGGGTGTTAAGTTTGATAAAATCACACATTAGTAGATTTATAAATATATTGTTAGGATAAATACATTTTAATACAAGTAATTCAAAAATAATAAAGTTAAATATAAAAAATATATTGAAGTATTTTTAAAAGATATCAATTTTAATGAATAACTTTAAAAATTTATTCAATCCTTTAAATTATTGAACTTATGTATAGAAAGAACAGGGATTAAATATTTTAAGATTGATGTTAACTTTTTATGATGTCTTAGATTGTGTGATACAAAATATTTAGTTACTGCACTGACTAAATAACAAAATAAAGCATGATATATTAGGCATGTATGGAGACAAAACATAATCAAGTTATACATATTTGAATTCTATGAAATTCTATAGCAATACTCTTTCTTCTATGACATTTATTTAGGGGCATCCTCATGTATATATTGCCCAAAAAGTGTCATATAAATGTGTAAGTTACAAAAATTTTGTATGAAGCTTATGCATTTTAAAGAATGTTGTGTACACTTTTAAACGTAAAATAGGATCAAATATTCTGAAGTTAATTTAATTTTTAATTCTGAATGCTTGCATCATGTTTCCAAATCCTTTAAAATGTAATGAGTTATAAGTTGCAACTTCATGGAAATTTGATATAGCTTGTAATTGACCCACACTTGAGTTGCTTAAGTTGAACTATAGAATGCTCCGTTTATTAACATGTTCCTGTGGGAGATATGCCAAGGAATATCTAATATCTAATGTTACATTTTGCTGATTGTTATGTTGCCCCATTTTCCTAATTTGTTTCAATAGTGATTATGTAAATAATGAATACTATACCTTGTCATTGCTTTGTTGACTTTGTGTGCTCTTAAGACAGGACCCATTTTGTACTTTGCTGCTAATTTTTAATGTCTCTTTTATCTCAATATTCAATCAAGTTAGAATTTACCTATGACTATTGATAGCAATATTTTTCCTTTATCTAAAGAACATTTATACTTTTAGTTTGTTTCGTGGCCAAATATTAAAATGTGGGTCCATAATTGTCTCAATGAACCTGACAGACAAACATCTGTCTAATATGTGGTGATAAAGGAGATTTGAAGTGCCTTGTATATTGCGTCCAATGTCAAGCTTGTGCTGAGCATAGGTAAGTGTACTGTGAGTTATCATTCTCACTTTTAAATAGTTGACAGTACTTTGATTTACGGTTTGGATAATTAATTGGGATTATATATGTCTGCTATTGGATTTTGAGAGCTGCATAACTTGTTCAACCAAAGTATGTTGTCTACATTTTATCAAAGAAGTAGATGTATGCATTAATAACATTTAAAATGGATAGAATGTTGGTACGGTTGTCAAGTTTGAGATTCAACATGGAATTTTCGTAAATTTGATTAGTAAACTTGAAAGAATTTATCTTAGGTAAAAAAAAAAAAACAATATTAAAAAACTTATTAGTGGTATTGGCATATTGTATAACAATATTTTTTTAAACAACAATAATTCAACCTTTCAACTTCATAATAAGGAAAAAGTAGCAAACCATAATAATAAAGTTTAACACTAAATTAGTGTTAAATAAGATTAAACTTACATAAATGACTTAATTATATATAAATTCATAAAAACATAACTTCTTTGAAAATATTTTCAATAAAGAGTTAATTTCTTCAAATAATTTGAATTCTAATAAAATATTGTCATCAATAAATGACAAAAGTTACATTGATTTCAAACTCATTAACTCACATTTTGGGTCAGTTTATGCAAATTTAATACTAGTTTAAAGAATTTATTCAAGTTTACACCAATTAAAAGGGAAAAGAAAAAGAAAAGGAGTTTGATAGCGAGTTAATTTGTATCATCATCGTAATCTGGTATGAGTTAACGAAATTTTGGCAACCTTGAATGTTGGTGTAAAACTCTATAATACTGCTAAACAAGAAAGTATTACATTATTAATAAAAAATGTAAAACAAAAAATATTATGAGCTAATATCTTATAGTTTATTGGTGTATAATTTTTCACATTATATCATATCAGAACAGATCTTTAATTTGATTTCTTTGTCGCTAGTGTTTATATATTGAAAACAAACAGTAAGTCATCGATACTGTGTAATTTTCAACATTTACACTCATTTATTCTCTATTGCCCGACAAAAATTTAAAGGAAAAAATATTGAGGGTCACATTATAATATGACTATATGAAATAAAATATCGTAGTTTGGCATTTACAAGAGGAAACATAAAAACTAGAACTAATGAACTAATTGACTGCACAGATACATTATATTTTCTAATAAATGAAAGTGCTCCCAAGTTGGCCCTTGATGTGATAAAATAAAACTAGAAAGAAGATGTTGTGTACTGCTTTTTCTAGGTTGATATATGCAAAATGTGCTTAACAAATAGTTTATATATTTTCAGTTATTGTTTAGATAAGTTCTATACAGAAGATGATGGAACAATTATCTGGAAATGTGAGGACTGTGCTCCAGTTGATCCCAAAAGATGTGGATCTGAAGAATTGAGAAAAAGCAAGCGCTTAACTCATGTTGCTGAAGCTAAATATGTAAGGATGAAAATGCGAAAGGAAAGTCTTGCAGTTAGAAAACCAAAACCTGTCAGATCATCTGAAGGTTTTCGTGCAGAATGCCGTAGTAAAAATGACACTGAGAAGAGACAACCGGTCTTTGAAGGCAGTTACATCTTTTATAAGGATCTTGAATCACCTAAAGGTTCTATAAATATTTCAACTGACAACCAAACATTGGAGCATGAGATGTATGTTGATTCTGAAGCCTTAACGATTAAACACCAGAGTTATCAAGAATTTGACAAACATAGCCGTGCTCACCCACTTAGTGATCCAGTTTGGACGTGAGATTTTTTCTTTATTTTTCTGTGTTGAGGCTGCGTTTGTCCAATCCTTAATTGTGAAGTAAAGTTCTAGTAACATTTATGCACCTTATTTTTTACAAACGTCTTTTTTTCATGTATAGGGGGCAATTTATATTCAACAGTGCAACAGATTTTGGTCTTGTTGCTTATGCGTCAAGCGAAGCTTGCTCAAAAGTGATTTTGGCAGTAACAGAGCTTCCTACCCAGCTGGATGTAGAGATGTTATCCAGGTGTGCTATTTGGCCCAAGAGTTTTGACATGTCTCCTCCTAACGGTGATAGTATTGGTCTCTATTTTTTTCCCCAGTATGAAAGGTATGCTTTATCCATTGATTATATTCTTCATTATCACTGATATTGTAATTTACTATTTACTCTTGTTTCTTATATTCTCTTACATCAATTAGGGATGAGTTAATTTTTGATGGTGTGCTGAATGATTTAATTGAACAAGAATTTGCTCTCAAGATAGTCATTAACAACCTGCAGCTCCTCATTTTTTCCTCACATCTATTACCTCCAAATGATAGGAGTATGTTGGAAACCTTATGCTTTTACTGTAAATTTAGAAAATCTGCTGTCTAGGGTATTTGATTCAGTCACTTATCTGATTTTCCAGGAATTTGTGACAAGTATTATTTGTGGGGTGTTTTCAAACCAAAGCCAATCAGTGGGGATATTCGGTCCACTTAACCCTCTGAACAGAAAGAATAGGTGACTTCTAAATCTGCCGTGTCAACACTATGAAATCTCATAAATAGCAGATCATCAGAGTGAGCAAATTTTCACGGTTCTGTATGTAGAAGTGTACGTTAGATATCCTACGCTTTTGCTGTAAATTTAGTAAATTTGTTATGACAGGCATTTGATCCAATTACTTATCTAGTTTTCCAATAATTTAAAAAAAGCTTTATTTCTGGGGTGTTTTTACGTAACTTTTTCAGGTTAAATGTATACAACATTTTCATCAACTACATATAACTTTATTTGTAAAAAGCCACCGTTGATAGCTCAGAACTTTTTCGCTTGATCAGCTTATAACTATCTCTGCGATAGAAAATGCGTACTTGCGGATTCTGCAATCCATAAGATTCTTTTGAAATGTCAGAACTCTGAATTTCTAACTTTTCTGCGATGTTCTGATCAATTGAACTGCACCAAGAGTAAATTTGTTTAAAAAAAAAATGTCCTTTTCTTTTAGCAGGTTTTACTTTGTGATGTTTGGTTGTATCAGCAGGAGAAATAGATCAATTGTTTCTCAATTGAAGAGTTGCATAAAGTGTGGCTTAAAGTGTCTACGCGAGGTATATTTATAGGGCAAATTGCTCGAAAAGCTTGTCAAATGTTTTGGCATGTGGTGATCTGTCTCCGCCACGTGTGTTCAGAAAGTGTTAATCTTTTGAGTTTTCTGGAATTGATTTTGTACATGGTTGTTTTTGTGTTTGATAAGCAAAACATGAATCTATAATTTTTATTTTAGCTAAAATTATTTTTACTTTTGAAATGTAGATCCCAGAGTTTAAATATCAAACCAAGAACACTATTAATATAGAGTTTGTCTGGATATTACTTAAAAAGAGTTGTATTACTTACTGTTCATAGAACTCATCGAAGTTGTTTCTACGTGGTTAAGTGCTTTTTATACACCAATCACAACTACGCATATCATTTAACTTTTTGAAAAACAGGGTTTATAAAGAGGATGGGAAATTTTTGTTCATAAATACTTATATAAAAAAATGTTTTTTTTTATAAAATAATTATCTCTAATACTTATATATGGTAAAATTAAAATATTTTATTCAAAAAAAAAAGAATATATATATATATATATATATATATACAGTATCACTTAATATTATATATGATATAAAACCAACTATTTTTTAATAATAACAATTTAAAACTTAAGTGAAAACGATTTAGAACTTAATTGAGTTATTCATATTATATGAAAACCAAATAAAATATTTTTATTATAAGCACAAAATTTCTCATAATTATTATATAAAAATATATTTATTAAAAAAAATCAATACGAATTAAAGATAAAATTTTAGAAAAATTATAAGAGAGTTTATACAAATTAATTATGCTTTTTAAGTTAATTTAATTTATAAAAAAATTATTTTACTTTTTTTCTCTTTCTTAAATGTATTTATGGTGAAGTATGTCAAAAAAAATAAAAAAGTTAAGAAGCACCAAATTTTAGAGTATCTTATCAATTTATCTTAATTTAAATAAAGACATAATCTATGAAACTTTATAAATTTATAGATTTAATTGTATTTTTAGAGTATAAAATTTGAGATTTAATCTTTTAAATTAAAAAGAAAAATTTTACTTTAGCATCTCAAATTTAGTAAAATATGATTTAGTTTCTAAATATTAAACTTGAAAAGATTACAAATAATTTTAAAAAATATTTGAATGCTATAAATTTAATATCTAGAAATTATTTTTTTCCAATTTTAAGGGATCAAAATGTCTTTTTTTTTATTAATTTCGGTGATCACTATAAGAAAATTGCATATTTCACGATGATTTTTACCAACAGATTTGTAGTCGTCGAAAAATGAATCATTACAGACGTAAAATTATCGATGGATATAGAATTTGGTCTTACCGACGGATATATCCATCGATAAAATAATAATTAGTTACCGACGGATATATCCGATCAATAAATTTGTCGATAAATTAATAATTAATTACCGACGGATATATCCATTGGTAAATTCGTCGGTAAATTAACAATTAATTACCGACGAATATATCTGTCGGTAAATTCATTGGTAAATTAAGAATTAATTACCGAGGGATATATCCGATCGGTAAAATTATATATTAATTACTTAATATATTCTAATAAATTAATTATTTACCTAATTAAAAAATTAAATATTTTTTTAATAATTTAATTTAATCATAACTAGATTAATTTATAATAATTTATTAAATTAAATAATTTTTAAAAATAAATATTTAATTATATATAAATATATAAATATAATTTATTTGTAAATTATTATCAAAAAATTCTAGTAGCTTAGTAGTTGGAGTATTATCCTCTAACTCTAAGGTACTTGGATTTAAATTTTATCAATGACAATTCCCTTAATCTGATAATAATTCAAAACTATAAAAATATAATGGGAGAAATAAATAATAAAAATATGAAGGGGAGTGAATCTCTAAAAAGATAAGTTATAAAATAAGTAAAAAAATATAATAAATAATAAAAATATTACCATGAATTTTTGTTATTATTAACGGATTTTTATCGTTGAAAATTTTAATATTTACCGTGATTTAAAAGCAGGATCATTATTAGAAATGTAATTAATCTAAATTCATTTTTATAGTTAAAATAATTTGATATAAAAGCTTTCTTTAGAGACAACTTTTGGAAAAACAAAATTTATTTAAACGCACCCTTACAAAACGTATTATAACTTTGTGTTTATAACACGTTTTACAACGTGAGTTTGTGCAGGACGAGATGTGCGTCTCAAAGTGAGGCAAACGCGCGTTCAGTTTTTTTTTTTTTTAGTGGCTTTCGCATGGATTTAACTTTTCCACCTTAATCCCTGTTTGGATTTGTATTTACATCATTCAAAATCACGATGAACTATCAAATAATGTGCTATTAAATATTTAATCTTATTTTAAGGAATTGGATTCATGAATCACATCAACTTTGATCTTATTTCATATTTAATATACTTTAGAATAATGAAAATATTCAAACATAAATAACATCACATCAAAAAATAATTTTAACGTAAAATACACTTTGTAAGGGACTTTTGAAGATTTGTAAAGGACTTTAGAAGCTAGCAATTGAAAATTTTCACATTGTTATTTGAACAAATGAAAATAAATTTTTACATTTTGGTACGCCCAACAATTGCAAACCAATCCTTTTTAATCATTTGTATAATTCAGTGTTTCAAGGATCGAACCGAAATTAAAGTGGTGTGAACGGTTCAAATAGGTTGCGGTTTATAGGGTCGAACCGAAATTAAAGCATAATTAAAGTTCATTTTGACAAAAACCCAAAAAAGTCTACCAAGTATCATACTCACGTTGAAAAAGGAAAAGTAATTAATTCTTTTATATTAATATTAAATTATATTATTTCTATGTTTCATATAATTTAGCGTAGTTTATATAATTTTTTTCTCTAAATTCAATAAATCGTTTTTTAATAATAAAATTATAAACAAATTATATTTTTAAAATAATAATAATAGACGCTAAAAATATTATAAAATTAAAATAAAAAATATTATCACAAATTATATTTTAAAAATAATAATTGATGCTAAAAATATTTTTGTAACAAATATAAAAAGATATTATCACATATGAAGTAATTTATTTTCAAGACTTATTAAAAATAAAATATAAATACAAATTATGATTATAGATTGTGACAAATACAAAGTTAGAAGTGATGCATAAGAAAAATTGAGATAAAGTATAAGCACTTTCAAATACATCATTCATTGAATTTAGTTATTCGCTCATAATATTCTCTTGCGTGATTTACTTTAATCTCTTATTATTTATTTCTTACAAATTATTAAATTTTTATTTCACTTCATACGGTATCTCGTTAAGTTTTGTTACTTTATTATTTCGTATGCTATACAACTTTTAAAATAATAATTAGTTGGAATATAGTTAAACTATGATTGCCATAATAAACCGCAAATCAACATATTTATTAGTTTAATGACTAGTTTACCAATAATATCTCTTTGACCTATTCTTAATTGTTACCTCTTGAAATTGTATAATTTCTTTTAAGGGAAAACCAACATACTTTTAGGTCATATAAATGTTTTTTGGTATAAAAGCATATAATATGGTTGTATTGATGTTATTTATTCTATAACATATGATTTAAGTTACAAAATCACAAATTGCTTATTAGCTACTATATTTGTCAAATGCCATTTATAATATAATATGCATGTGTACTCTTCAGATATATTATATCATATTCATTCAACTAACTATATAGTTTATTAAGATTTTTACTTTTATTTTTAATTTTGTAATACTGTTATTTCTCTTTAAAGTATCTGTTAGTAAAATTTGTTTAAGATTATAAATCACAAATATAAGTTACATAAAATTGAAAAAAGTTATGTTTCTCTGAATTTTGATACTAAATCATTGGATCATTTGAAAGGGACGTGGAATCCTTCAATATACATGTCATAATAACTTGAAGAAAGGTGCAATAATCATAAGTTGAATCATTAATTTGGTGTATAAAAAAAAATGGTAAAAAAGTGCATATCCTTAAATAAATTTCAGTAATCCAAAGAGTAAATTTATAGCTCTTGGGGAAGTATATGCCTCATTAAAAGAAGACTTCAAAGTCATTCCTAGAGTTTACTATTGGGGATCTTGGTGTCTAAAACATGGTACTTGAACTATATTTGACTCAACATTCTTCTATTTATATCCATTATTTATAGCATATTTCTTATCTTTGTTATGTCCTACATGGCCAATCACTGTTTCTTTCTATGTACTTATTTGGCATGCTTCCAAATATTGTGTCTTTAAGAATATTCTAAGTATTTTCCAATCTTAAATCAGCAATGAATGAGAATTGAAACACACGTTCTATTTCTTACTAAGGTTTTAGCATTCGTAAATTTCAATAAAATAAGCACAAATAATATCTTCTTTTCTAAAAAAAAACTATGACGAGTAAAAGTATATATAACTGAAAATTCTGAAATACAAATTTTGGGTCCAAATGTTAATTACAAACAAAATTGGAAAGAGGTGAATTAAAAGGAACTGGTTAATAACAAATAATAATAATAATAATTAACATTATACTAGTTGTGTGGAAGTAGAAAAAGAACAGGGAAATGGAAAAGTCATGGTCTTCTTTTTCTACAAATTGAAGAACGACAGTGGCACAAGATAGAAGAAGAACCACCACTAATGTAAAAATTCTCAAAAATCACCGAAACAAAGTGAAAAGAAAAACCTATTATTAGTCGAAAAGGCTGAACAGGTTCGGCGACGGTTGCGGCGACGCCACGGCCATGGGAAGAAACCCCGATGGACTCGCCAAAAAACTACTCGCCGGCGACCAATACGACGGCGAAAACTCGTTCCAATATGACGACGCTAGCGCCTCCATCGCCGGAGAAAACCCCGCCGTAACCGGCGGCAAGGTCTCCGGCCCCGGCGACAGTATCCCCGGAAACTGACCCACCTCCACTCCCCCCTCTAACATCCACATCAAGTCATCATTTCCGCTGTGCAAAACCCTCTCCTTCTCCTTATCTGACGGGCTCGTTTTCTCGATCGACGCCAGCCTCGCCGCAGGCGACACGTCGCCTCGTCCGGCAGGCGGATCCTCTGCCGTGGTGACTCCGGTGAGGCGCTGCACGACGTCCATGAAGTTGGCGGGGTTGACGTGGATGACTCTGGGGGAGACGGAGTAGATTACCACTGGTTCCCGTTGCGGCTGGTTATACTCCGGCGGCGCGTGGTGGTGGTGGGCGGCGGGATGCGGCGGCGGCTTCTTGATCTTGCGCGATTCTTTGCTGACTTTGAGAGGCGGCGGGCGCGGCCCCTGGAGCTGAACCTCTTTCTTGGACAGCGGGGCTCCGGCGGCAGGAATCTCCGTCGGGTTCATGCGGAGGGCGAGAAAAAATCCGGTGCGGTGAGGCGTATAGAGAGGTTGTGGTGTGTGTGTGAGGTTGAGAAATGAGAGAGATTGGAATTAAAAGAAGTTTGGAACTGAATTAATTTATTTTGGAGACAAAATAGAAATATGCTCCTTTGTTGACTTTTGAGGCTAGGTATCGTTGACTCCAACCCCATTTTTGTGTTCTAATATAAAAATTAATCATAGTTAATTAAGATTCACCAACTGTGATGTACATCGTGTTCTGTACCACGAGGGGTTAATTAAACTATGTAAAGTATAGGGGATGAGAAAATGTTAGATGGGGGTAAATATACAAAATTTAATTATTATATAAATTTAAATATATTATATACTTAATATTATTATATAAATTTAAATTTTTAAAAAATAAAGTATATTTTATTTTATTTTTTTAAAATAAGTTTATAATTTTACTTTGTTATTTACTTAGAAAAATTACCTAAAGTATTTTTTTTACCTCATATTTTATTGAACTGAAGAAAAAAATTAAAAAATTAAAAAATTAAAAAACTAAAAAATAAAAAAATTTATTTTTATATTATAGAAATGAAATTATAAAATATATTAAAAATAAAAGAGAATTTTTAATTTTTATATTATAAAATGAAAATATGAAGGAGAAAAATACGAGAATTAACTAATGATAAAAATTAAATATAAAAATGGGAAGAAGATAGATTGAATGTGTTAAAAAAAAATCGTAGGAGAAAAAAATAAATGATGAGAAAATAAAAATATAAAAGTAAAAGAAAAAAAACGTAAATAAATATAATATTTATTATAAAAAAAATTAATTTTATTTATATTTAAAAAATAATTATATATAAATTAGTTTAGGATTGAGACATGACTCTGTAGGCCCATACCAAACACTTGATTACAAAAATGTTTAACCACTCAAATAGAACCTTCACATTCAAATATTTACCACAAGAAAATACCTTAATCATTAATAACAGTAAAGGAAATCAAACCAAAATTGCATCTTCAAATGTGTAATAAAAAAACTCAAACACATAAGAATACCTCGTTTAGACAAATAATAAATGTTATTTGTCTTCCTATCAATTAATAAATATATTCAAAAGACACAAATTCATTTGATTGATATAATTTTATTTTATTTTTAAAAATAATTGTTTAATTTTTAGTTTTTAAAAATAAAAAAATTGTTTAATAATATATTAAAACAATATTTTAAACTGTTTTTTACTTTTTAAAAATTAAAAAAGTAAAATTCATAAAATATATTTCCTATTCACTAATGATATTAATTAATAGTTTTAAAAATAATTAGTCATTTTTATTTTTTTCACGACTTTTTTTCATTTGCATTTTGTGTAGAGAAATTTTTGTGTTTTGGTCCTGACAAAAGTATGAGATTCATCTACTCTAATTGTGAACAAAAGAAATCATTTAAAAACTATTTATCGTTCAAATTTTCCAAATTGAAGGAGAATGAGAAGAGACCTAGCAAGGGGAGAACTGAAAAAAGGGATGTTGAAAGCAAAGAGGAAAAAATGAAAGGAGAGAGTAACAAGTTATTTAAGAGATGAAACAAATGAAGAGGGAAAAATCATTTAAAGTTTGACTAATGAAAAAAATAAGTTTTTTTAATGGCACCTTTAATGTTGCAGTCTTGTGAAAGATATATTACAGTTTTACAAGAAAAATAAGTTTGTGAGAAGAGAGATGTAATTTTCCTGAATTAACTCATTGTCTCACATATGTCAATATAGTTATTGTTGTAATTTTCATAGGTATTTATTCTTATGAAAATAAACTAAATATTATAGTCAATTAAATCATATATTATTGTGTTAATAGACTTTTAACATTTTCTCAATTATTTGGTCAGGGAAAAAAACTAATTTGAACTAAATAATCAAATTTTGTTATTCTATTTTTTTTTTTAATGTTCAATTTGATTGCTTGCTCCATGTCTTAATAGTGTCAATGAACAAGAGTTAGTAATGGTGTGAGCTTTTGAATTTCTAAAGTTATTGGATTACCAGATGGATTATAGGGAGTAGAAAATAATAAATTTTGGTGAAAAGAGATGTTTGTTTGGAAAAAGGAAAAGATAATAAGAAAGGTAGAAAAATAATTTTTTTTTTATAAAAGTTTGTAAACAATTTGATTAAAAATAATTAAATTATAATTAAATAAAAGTTATTATTATTAATATAATTTAAAATATTGTAATTATTTTACTTATTTTTATTATAATTATTAATATGATAATTATTAATTTTTATTATTAAAATAATAATAATTATTATTTATATATTATATATAATTTAGTATAAACTTTTCGTCCATTTCTGATTGTCAATAGGAGGAAGAATTTTTTTGTTAGAAATTGCAAATTATTTATCTCAAAAAAAAATTTTCTTTGCAAATAAACTATACTCTCATTTTTATCGTTTAATCCAAACATGCACTTAATTTAATTGAAGAAAAAACATTAGGTCTTTCATACATAGAATCTTAAATTTAAAGTACACATCAACTATCATCATAGTTCCACCCACATTTATCAATAACCATCAATAAAAAAGATAGATTGTCAATAACCATCAACACATAAGTCAAATTCCTTAGGCTTATCATGTAGCAATAAATTATTGAATTTTTGATTACTTATAATTCAAGTAAAAAAATTTAATGTAATCTAATCATAAATTTTTGAGTTTTTCTATTTTGGATTTAAAATGATTGATTTAGGTTAATTTAGAATTTATGAAAATGAATTATAATTTTAGATGAGATTTTCAAATCTACTCTTAAGAAAGAATATTACGTCCTGACCGATTCATTAAATTAATCCTACAAAATCATATTATTTACATATCACACAATCTTCCATCTTAATTAATAAATATTGAGACTCAAAATAATTAATATGATCATATCCAATTATATATTAGTATAAATCTATTTGGTTATGAAATATAAAAAAAAAAAGTTTTTTCTTTTCTTTTTTACCTTTTTTCCCCTCAATTTTCATACTTCATAACAAATCCTCCCGCCAGTCTTTTCCGTCTAAACGCAAACACACTCTTAATATCAGAAAAGCTTTCTCCAAAAAATTTCAAAAAATTCTTATAATTATGTATATTATATTTATTAACTAATATAAGATTACGTCAGAGAAAAAGTTACTATTGATTTTTAAATATAATTCATATTAAAGTCATTCAAATTTGTTACTTGGATCAAAGTTGGGTCACCTATTTTTGAACTCAACACAAATAATTTAATATTTAAAAATAATAATGTTACATATTTTTTTACTAAAATATGACTAAATATAATAAAATTTATTTAGAAATTCATTTTCAAATCGTAAAATAAAATATATTAACAAATATACATGTCATTAATATTTGGATTTATGATATGAATAAAGTATCTTATAATATTTGTTTCAAATCAAAATTAAAATAATAATAATATTAATAATATATATATATATATATATATATATATATATATATATATATATAAGTAAAAGCATATGATTTTAAAATTTAAATTATAAAATCTAGAATAAATGGTAAAATTGACTAAAATGTTAAAATTTTGTAATAAAACATATATTAAGCCTTTACGTAACAAATGTGATAAGATTAAATAGAATTTTATTTTTAACTCGATAAAAAGTTAATCGTATTATAATCTTAACAAATATACAAGTCATTAACATTGATATTATGTGTAAAACATATTTTATATATATGTGAAAGCATGGTTAATAACTATATTAAGAATTTGTTCATTTAACAAAAAGTATTAAAAAATGGTATTAAAAATTATTTTTCTTATTCAATAATAGATAAAAAAAAGAAAAAAAAAGGAAAAGGGACATCAACTAATAAGAAAACAAGTATGAGACATTCTACTAGAAAAAAAGGAGAAATAAAAATTTATAGACAACTATAAGATTAAAAAATCCTATTTAAAAAGGTTAAAAATGATGAAAATTGAAAATATAATATAATTTTTTTTTATATAGTGGATATGTAGAGAAGTCTTATGAGGTTAATGATGAACATGATACATCTTAAAGATATTAATTTTATGAAGTCAAGATATGGAAGCTACAAAATATCTTATTCGTTTTTAGGTGTGTTTGTCTATAGTGTCTTCTAGTAAGAAAAATTTCTTTCTTGATATATTAAAACTCAAGACATACACATGACTCAAAGTATTAATCTATTAAATTATGTTTTTCATCAATTATAATATTTTATATCAGTTTAATATAAATGAGTTTTGAAAAATTATTATGTTAAAACTAGATTGCATCACTTAAAATGTTTTTGGGTCTTTTAATGAAAAATTTGTTAAATTGCTTTAATAGATTACAATGAGCTTTTTATATTAAAATGAATCATTAAAACTTGCAAATTTTTGGATGTTCAATTTTAATTTATAAACTTTGAATTTAAATGAAATTTTTTAGAGTTCAATTTTAATTGATTAAACCATTTTTTATCAATTAAATGACTTAAATTTCTAAGAACTTATTTTTGTATGAGTCATTTTGATTGATTAAAATACGAAATAATTGATTAATTAGACTTTTAGTTAGGGGTATCAAAATAGGTTTAATCCGATGGTTCGATCTAAAAAGCTCGAGAAACAAGTTAGATTAGACAAAAAAATTTGTGACCTAAATTGAATCAACTTATTTTGGTTCAACCTATAGGTCATGACCTATATGGGCTTAGGTCAAGCTACTATGTAGGTTTATGATCTCACCCGTTTGTTTGATAGAATAATAATAATTTTTTAAATAAAAATAAAAGTAATATTATTTTATTAAAAAAATATATGCATTATGAATTAATTTGGCAAGGAATTTAGTTATTAAAATAACAAATATCATAATAAATATCTAATAAATGAGTAAGATTAATTATTATTTTAAATTAATAAATTACTAAAAAAATAATGATAATGAATGATAAATTTCTAATTCTTATTTTGAGATAAAATGGATGGAATCTCTTATAGTTTATATATTAAATCACTATATCTTAAATAAAAAATATTTTTTATTAATAATATTTAAATTTTAAAAATATATTTTTTATTTTTATTTAAATATTTTTTAGGAAGGTTCCTCATATCCAACATATAAATATATAAATATATAACTATATAACTATATAAATATATCAAAAAATATATAACTATATAACTATATAAATATATCAAAATCGTTGGATTTTCCTGAAATTTGGAGAATGTGTTCACGACATCCTCATCTCAAATCTCACCGTTCAGTTTTCATCTCGACTACTTTAGGTGGAGAAATCGAGCTCTGACAATGACTCTGTTCCAATTCGTTGGAATCCTTACCAGTTTCGGTAAAACGATCATCGCCGATTTGTTAACCGTTGGATTAAGCTCAAATTTTAGTATAAAGTTTTTGAGATGTGGTTCTAGGTTTTGACCGTTGGAAATTTGGTTCTGAAGTTTATAGTGGAAGTAATCGTGCTAGAATAGTAGCACAAAATTGTGAGTTTTCAGCTTCTTGTTCTTCATTGATAGCTTTGTTGTATTGGCTAGCTATTTGCACGAATTTGTGCAGAATTTTGAGAAACCTTATACCCTGATTTTGATCATAATGGAGTTTTGATTACTGGCTTGTGTCCATGAGTTTTTACTTCTCAAATTAAGAGGATTTTTCCCACATAAATAATTGTTGTGTCTCTTGTGGTGATTATTATTTATTGCTGTCATTTGTTATTGTTATTGCTCCTTACATATTCTTGCAAGTTTGAAAAAATTATATCCGCTGCGTATTTTAGAAGTTTAGTTGTGTACTATTGTTTTTCCCTTCAAAAATGCCATAACTCTACTATTAATAAAATTAATTGATTAAAATTGTGATTCAATAGATTAAAATTGCGATTCAAATAAATTAAAATAGATAAAAAAAGACTATATAATAGTTTTCTCTCTACCATTTTAAAACATACATTAT
Source organism: Sphenostylis stenocarpa (assembly GCA_963425845.1). Lineage (NCBI taxonomy): Eukaryota > Viridiplantae > Streptophyta > Magnoliopsida > Fabales > Fabaceae > Sphenostylis > Sphenostylis stenocarpa. Next base: position 19,422,342 of record OY731406.1, read on the forward strand.
GTCCAATCATTTTGAGTAATCTTTGAGAGAGTTTCTAAGAGAAAAACTTATGCAAGATTTCAACACGATAAATTTCTCAAGGCATTCTATTCAATCTTGGTGTGATTCTTTCTGATTGAAATTATGCATTTTATCTCTTTACCTAACTATTCAAATTTGTATAGTATTTCTATGTGATATTTTTCTAATTTCCTTATAGCTTTGTCATTCTTATAGGTATCTTTGATTATATACTAATATTGGGTGACCATTTTGTGGTTACTAGTTATATTCAAGAGTGTTTCTTAGAGGTTCAAGAAGTTATTGTAGTAAATGAGGTATTTTTATTGATTTTTATCTTGAATATTGGTATTAGTGGAACTCTTAATTAGATTTGGCTAATGATTAGATATAACTCAAGTGATTGAGTAAACGAGCATAAATCTTTGCATTTTTTTTGTTCTCTCTCTTCTTTATATTTTGCACACTTGTACAATTAATTTTTGAAAAGATTGTTCTTGGTTCCAAATAATATTTTGTCCTTAAAAAGTTTTTAAACATCAATTTACCCTCCTTTTGAATTTGATAATTATTTTTAACAATTAAAATATATGATATGATCATGAAATAAAGTGAGTTGAATGTTATTGCGTGCATTGAAAAGAAAAAGCATGTATTGTGTTGTAATATGAGAGTTACACATGGTACCTTCATATCTATGGTGCAATACATATCAATATTAAATGTGGATTCAATTATATTATCCTAACTTTACTAATCATTAGAATTACATAGATAAAGAAATTAAGTAATGAAAGTTGATCGGGATTTCTCTTACTTGGTATAGAGCGTGTATTTCACTAGTAACATATAAATATTAGTGATTTACCCTTGTGACATATGTGACGATAGTTTGATTTATGTAAACCTTAGTTGTTAGTCAACTTAGATGAGAGAGTGTGATAAATTCAAAATTTTTTAGTCTAATCTAATATCTAATGTTTCGGAAGTCATCTAAAGTTTTTGTGATGTGATAATGAGTTTGTATGGGTTATGTGACGTGATTATTTTAACCCGTACGAAGGTGAGATGATATATCAACTTTGAAATAAGTTATATGTAATTTAATATACTTGAAAATGCATGAAATTTTTGTTTTAGAATAAATTTCAATTCGATATATTTATTTTGAATTACTAACCTAATATGTGTATTTTGTATATTGCTTTTAAGATGGGATGATCGTGTGTTTATAAACAAATGATACAGTTAGATCTCAATGAGAGTAGGCTTGAAGTTGATTATGTTTTCATTAGTTCCAATTTTGTTATGTTTTAATTATATGTATGTAATTACGTAAGAGGGAATTTATATTTTGAAATATTTTATAAACATAAATTATATAAATACGTAGAGTAAATATTTTGGAGCTATTATATTATTAATTTCTATGGATAGACTTGTATACTTTGTCAGTTCAAATATCCTAAATTTAATTAAAATAAAAATTAAATAAAAATTTATTAACTCAATAACATTTTTCTATAAGTAATTACTAAATTTTAATTCTCCAATACACATAAAGATATGTAGGAACCTGTTTTATTTTGGTTGAGCTCAAATAATTAATATTAATATTTTCAATAATAACATTAATTCTTAATAAATAATAATAATATTAATTCTTAATAAATAATAATAATAACTCTTAATAAATATATAATAAGTAGATGTTAGGAAATTTTAATTAATACTTTTTATTTAAATTATTTTTTTAATTATGGATAAGATAAATAATTTAAAATTTAGTTAATAATATATAACTATCTTAACATCAGTATGATATAATATTATCACCTTCGTTATATAATTTATTACTAAATTTAAAATTAAATTGCATGATCAATTTTTTCTATAATAGTTCTTTTAATAAATATTAGTGTTTCATAATTCATTTTTTTTATGTCTTGATTTTTATTTTCTATTAAATTTCCATATTCTTCAATTTGATTGGTTGGTTTCCTTAACTTTATATCTTAGGTTAGAGAATTGTCACTGACAATATTCGAACCCGAGTATTTTAGAGTTGAGAACCGATACTCCAACCACTAAACTACTGTAACTTTCTCGATAATAACTTACAAATTAATTATATTTATATACAAATAAATATATATCCATGTAAATATATTTATATATATATATATATATATATATATATATATATCTGAAAGTGTTTTTATTTTTTTTCAGCCAAAAATTCACTTAAATTAGAGAATTATCATTGACAATATTCGAACCCAGTATTTTAGAATTGAAAGTCGATACTCCAACCACTAAACTACTATAATTTTCTCGATAATAACTTACAAATAAATTATATTTATATATAAATAAATATATATCCGTGTAAATATATATTTATTTATATATATTTTCTGGAAAGTGTTTTTATTTTTTTCAGTCAAAAATTTACTTAAGTTAGAGAATTGTCACCGATAGGATTCGAATATAGTATTTTAGAGTTGAAAATTGATACTCCAACCACTAAACTACTATAATTTTTTAATAATAATTTACAAATAAATTATATTTATATACAAATAAATATATATCCGTGTAAATATATAAATATAGAATATATAAATACAAATATATTTATATTTTTTGATATATTTATATAGTTATATATTTATATATTTATATGTTGGATGTGAGGCGCGTTCGAGGGTGAAAGTGAGATTGACTCTCGCTTGAGTGAAAATACGTTAAAGCTCACGAAAATTCACTCGCTCAAGCCTCGCTTGAGCGAAAATTAGTATTTTTCACTTGAGCGAATGTGTCACTTGAGCGAATGATGCGTTTCCCAAATTTATTTTATATTATTATATAAATAAATTATAAATATTATTTTCTATCATTAAATTACAAACCCATATAAAGAGACCCGCTCACAAATTTGGCATCAAATTTTGAAAACCCACTCGACACACACTTTCACCTTCGAGCGTGCCCTCACATCCAATATATAAATATATAATTATATAAATATATTAAAATATATAAATATATTTGTATTTATATATTTATATATTTACACATATATATATATATATATATATATATATATATATTTATTTGTATATAAATATAATTTATTTGTAAGTTACTATTAAAAAATTTGAGTAGTTTTGTGGTTGGAGTATCGACCTCCAACACTAAGGTACTGGGTTCGAATCTCGTCAGTGACAAAAAGTTAAAATATGATAAATAATAAGAATATAATATAAAAGAGATGGGGGATTTTTAGATAAATAGAGAGGTTGGAAATAAATAAAAAATTTCGATTTGAAATAGATCAGTCCACCCCTCCTTTGACCTGCCAAAAACAAGATGAGGCGGACTAACTCGCTATAGTCATAACAAGTTATAGACATTAGTATATTCCATCAAAGGTCGGGTTGATTAACTAGCCTATCATAATTTTTTTAAAATTCATTTATTTATCCTTTTTAAATCAATTTTTTCAATAAGTTTAATAATAAAATTATTATTTGTTTTTCAATAATCCAATGTATATATTTCACTTAAGTAATTATTACACATTTAATTCAAGTCATAAGGATAAGAGTAATCAATGCTGTAATCTTTAGATGCACTCTTAGAAGATCCCTCCATATAAGACTTATATGTTGCCTTTGTAACTAACTGTATTATAATAAAAATAATTTTTTTAGTCGCTTAATGGATTGTGGGTTGGTATGTCCCACCTCACGTGTTGGCAATACCAATCTGGCTCGTCAAATTTATGATAGGCTGGTAAGCCGTCTCACCAGGTTTGATCCATTTTATTATCTCTAATATTCACTATGATAATAACATCTCGATTAATTACTACATCCAAGGTGTTATCCACTTTGAAATTATAATATGTCATGATTTTGTCCTTAAAAGACATTTCGGTGAGTTAAAAAAAAAAGGTGAATATAAATTACTATTAACCTTAATTCTTAAATAATATGAGACTCATTAAACAATTTGAAAGTCATATATGTAAAATTTAACAATAAAACTCGTCTTGTTCTTAATATTATCTTTTAATGTTAAAAGTAAATCCTAAAACAATTTCAACTAATACCACTCGTTGATTTAAAATAAACACCAACAAAATAAATCAATACTTTTCATGTTTTATGATGTGAACATGACCTATAATAAGGGCTAGAGCAAGGGAAGTAAAGGAAGCCCTTCAGCAAATATTGTTGGTTGACCAAATTGTGTTTTGGATTAATTAATTAATGGACTTTAGTTTGGTTTTATTGCAAGTTGTAATAAGGGCCCAATTGGAAATTTAGTTATCAGTCTTTAGGAGACCAAGAGGGTGTATAACTGATTGACTTTTAGATGCCACAATTTCAGTTACAATCAATCATTAAGTAGTTTTCAATTCCTAGGTTAATGAATCATTATTAGCATTTATTTTCCTTGATTAAATCTTTGTAATTCTAATGACAAAACTTCTATATAGGTTGAACCATTTTTATAAAAAATAACAAGTTCAATTTTATTCAGAACTATTAGAGTTTATCTCTTTTATCTTAGTGAGAGTGATTCTCCTAAATTCTTGAGTGATTCAAGAACTCTTAGTTGTATCAAAGGACTTTTACATCCTTTGTGAGTTGCCTTCCTTGGAAAGAGTGATTCTTTCCTTCCATCTTATCACTAAATTCCTAAATTTCTTACAAGGTTCTAACTCTAAATATCCTAAATCACCCTTTGTGATTCATATCAGTTGGTATCAGAACCCCGGTTTAAGGGTTTAAACATCAAATTGATGGCAGAAGAGGAAAATTACAATCAAGAAGTATGAATTAGTCCATTTCAAATGAGAGCATTGATACAATATTTAGAAGGATTAATGATGCGACATAAAAATGAGCTCCATGAAAGATTGAACCGGTTGGAAAATAGATCCCGAAGATGAAGAAGAAAGGAGAAATAGGAGAAGGAATGGTGGAGTAGCAAGACCAAGTAGGCTTGAAGGAAGTCAAGCTTAGCATTCCTCCGTTCAAAGGAAAAAGTGATCCGGAGGCATACTTGAAGTGAGAGATGAAAATAGAGCATGTTTTATCATGCAACAATTATGAGAAGACTCAAAAGGTGAGGCTTGTAACAACAAAATTTTCTGACTATGCTCTTGTTTGGTGGAACAAGTTACAAAAGGAGAGAGGTAGAAATGAAGAGCCAATGGTTGATACATGAACTGAGATGAAAAAGATCATGAGGAAGCGGTATGTGCCGACTAGTTATTCAAGGGACTTAAAATTTAAACTCCAAAAACTTACTCAAGGCAACAAGGGGGTTGAGGAATATTTCAAGGAAATGGACATACTCATGATTCAAGCAAAGATTGAAGAAGATGAAGAGATAACTATGACCCGATTTATTGGTGGTTTGAATATTGATATATGTGATATTGTTGAGTTGCAGGAGTTTGTTGATATGGTAGAATTACTTCATAAAGAAATTAGAGTGGAGTAACAACTCAAAAGAAAAGAAGTGGCTGAGAAGAGTTCTACCAACTTTGGATATTAAAGTTGGAAGGACAAAGGCAAGAAAGATGGGGTTGTTACTTCTAGTAGTTTTACACCTATTTCTACAAAGACTCCTTCAAAGTCTGAAGAACAATCCCCTAAAATAAGTAAAGATGTGAAGTGTTTCAAATGTCAAGGTTTAGGATACTATGCTTATGAGTGCACTAACAAAAGGTTTATGGTTCTTAGAGAGGGAAAATATATAAGTGAATTTGAGGTTGAAGAGGGAGAGGAGAGCGAGGACATAGAGGAGGAAAAGATTCCAAAAGGAGATTTATTAATGAATATGCGATTACTTGATGGACATTTGAAGCCTATGGAAGAAAGCCAAAGAAAAAACATTTTCTACACTAGATGTTTAATCAATGACAAGGTGTGCATGATGATCATAGATGAAGGTATTTGCACCAATGTAGCTAGTGGTAGATTAATGTCAAAACTAAACTTACCTACTAAACCACATCCTAGGTCTTATAAACTTCAATGACTTAGTAAGGATGGAGAGGTGCAAGTGAGGAAGCAAGTTGAAGTGAACATTTTCATTAAAAAATACAATGATAAGGTACTTTGTGATGTTGTTCCTATGGAGGTTGGTCACTTACTTTTGGGGAGACCATGACAATTTGATAAAAGAGTCAATCATGACGGGTTCACCAACAAGATCTCTTTCATGCACCAAGACAAAAAGATTGTGCTCAAACGTTTGAGTCCACAAGAAGTGTGTAAGGATAAAAAGAAAATGAGAAAAATTTCTTCAAGAAAAGAGAAAAAAAAAAGCGTTAGTAAAACACTTGAGAAGAAAAAGAGTGATCAAAAGAAGAGTGAAACACTTGAAGTGAGAGAGAGCTATTTAACCATAAAAAATAAATATAATGTTTGTTCTACATTTAATTTGTCAGACTTATCTCTTTTCAATGTAGATGATGAATCTGATTTTGAGGAAAAATCTTTTTCAAGAGGGAGAGAATGATGTGAACATGACCTATGATAAGAGTTAGAGCAAGGGAAGCAAATGAAGCTCTTCAACAAGTATTGTTGGTTGACCAAATCCTGTTTTGGATTAATCAATTAATGGACTTTAGTTTGATTTTATTACAAGTTGTAATAAGAGCCCAATTGGAAATTTAGTTATTAGTCTTTGGGAGACCAATAGGGTGTATAGCTGATTGAATTTTGGATGCCACAATTTCAGTTACAATCAATCATTGAGTAATTTTCAATTCCTAGGTTAATGAATCATTATTAGCATTTATTTTCCTTGATTAAATCTTTGTAAATCTGATGGCAAAATTTCTATATAGGTTGAACCATTTTTATCAAAAATAACAAGTTGAATTTTATTCAGAACTATTTAAGTTTATCTCTTTTATCTTAGTGAGAGTGATTCTCCTAAATTCTTGAGTGATTCAAGAACCCTTGGTTGTATAAAAGAACTTTTACATCCTTTGTAAGTTGCCTTCTTTGGAAAAAATGATTATTTCCTTCCACCTTATCATTAAATTCCTAAATTTCTTACAAGGTTCTAACTCTAAAGATCCTAAATCACCCCTTATGATTCATATTATTTTATAATGAAAAATTTATTTTTATTTTGGTTTAATTATAAATTTGTCTTATATTTTATAAAATCTGAAATTTTTGGGATTTTTTTATAATTTTAGTTCCTTAATATTAATAATAAAATTATTATTTTTTTGCAATTTTAATCACTTAAATTTTAATTATTTATAATTTTAGGTCAAATTTTAAAAATATTTCCAATAACGGTTAAATTACATTTGCCAACAAATTTTTATAATTACTATCCTTTTCAATTCTTTAAGAAAGTAACGAGTTTATGTGTTTTTTTTCTTCATCTAATTTTTTTTTCTCGATTTGCCATCTTCAAAATAACAATAAAATACGAATAATTAAACTAAGAAATAAATAAAATAATTAATAATACTTAAATAATAAGAGATAAACGTGCATAACAAAAAGTTTAGAGATCAAAATTATGAACAATTAAAATTTTAAAAATAAATTATATAAATTATACTATAAATTAAAATTTAAAATTTAGTAAAATATAGAGAAACAATTACAATTAACTTTTAATCATTAATATAAGAGTTTTTACTTTTATAATAATGATTTAAAAGCACATTTACGATCTACTTGTATATAAATCCTTATAAATATAAATAAACGTGCTCTTTTAAATATCCCTTGAAAATATATATATATATATATATATATATATATATATATATATATATATAAACAGATTTTTTAACAATAATTAAATATTCTTTTAAAGACATTTTTAATAACAGTTGAATTTTTTGAAAGATATAAATAAAATGTGTTAAAGATAACTTTTTATTTAATTAACTCCATTTATGATATTACAATTTTAATTATAAATATGATTAATAAAGAAATACATTAAAAGACCTATAAACATAACATAGCGAAAATTTTAATAAATGTTTATGGTATGATTAAATTAATTATAAGTACTAATTTTGTTATAAAAGTACTATTTAATAAAGATATACTTTATTTATTGATATTTAGCCATCAAAGTATTTTTCATAAAAATTATTTATAGAAAAATATTATTTAATATGATTTGTATTTATAGATTATTTAAATAAAAAAAAGTTTAAAATGTTCAAAATAATATTACTTACAAACATAAATTTTTTTAATATAAATATGACTTAAAAATTAAGAGTTTAAAGTAATTCATAATGTAAACTTTATATTAAATTAAATTTCATGAAAAATATTTTGATATATTTTAAAGAAAGTTGTTTATTAATAAAAGCACTATTTACAAGTAGATTTTATATACATAACTTAAAATTAAATAAAATTACTTATATAATAAATATGAAAATCATATTCAAGTAATTAATTTATCTATAAGAAATTTTAGTAAACTAGTCCTATTAAAAATATTCTAAAAAAATTAATAAGTTTTTTATTTATATAATTTTAATAATTTTATACTAATTATTTTAACAACTCATATATCTAATAATTTGTGTTTATATATAAAAGACTGATGCATAAAATTATTTAACAACTCAGATATATATTATTTCAAATTTAATATCTTCCTATTTTTGAGAGAAATTTGAAAATGAAAATGAAAGTTGAGAACGTTGACCAATAAAGTGGGGCATTTTCGTCTTAACGAGCGGAAACGGCTACGACTTAGTAAGGAAACCCGGAACAGAGTATCATGAAAATTAGTGCAAGGGGCTTAGGCACGATAGTACCACCATTCACAAGGCGCCACGTAATGGGTCGTAACTACACTCTCCCGCGAGAGCGAGTATAAGAGAAACAAGAAGAAGAAGCACAGATAAACAAAAGACACAAACAAACCCATTTGGCTGTTTATTTCCTAATTTATTTATTTTTTTCTCTTTTATTATTTTTATTTTTTATTTTTTATTTTTTCTCATTTCCCCTTCGCCACAGTTCTCACAACCATTCTCCTCTCCCTCTCCAACTCAGGAAAACCGTTTCCTCGAAAATATAAATTCCAATTCTGCACTTTCTGTTTCGCCAATTTTCCAATCCGCCATGGCTCCAGCCACCTCTTCGCCTTCCGCTCAGAGGCATGTAGGCTTCAGCCGCCGCACGCAGGCGCCGTGCCAGCTTCAGGACTCGCGTCGCCAGCTCCACGACGACTCGCCGCCGGCTAAGAAGTACCGGATGATGTCGGACATAATGGCGCGCGCTCGGTATGCGGTGGTGGAGAAAGAGACTTACAGTGACCTGTTGTGCGAGCAATGTGGCTCCGGAGAGCTGTCGGAGGAGCTGCTTCTCTGCGACAAATGCGACAGAGGCTTCCACATGAAATGTGTGAGGCCGATTGTCGTTAGGATTCCGATTGGATCGTGGCTTTGTCCTCAGTGCCAGGGAGGGAAGAGAGTCCGGAGTAAGGGATTCTTTTGCTTCTCTTCACGTGTTTCTTTCTGTTGTGTCTTCTTTAACCGTTTTGGTTTGTGAATGCCGTTTTTTGTTTGTGTGTTTTTAGCTTTCTCGCAGAAGAGGATAATTGATTTCTTCGGGATTCGAAGGAGTTCTTTTGATGCTAACGACAAGCGTTCTTCTCAGGGTAATGATTAATTTCAGACATGTTTGTTTGATACATTTTGTTTACTCTCATTTAGAGACACAACAGACCAAGTAAAGAGTGTTTTCTATTTACATTCGGCATTCATAGTTGTAGAGTGTTTCTTTTTGAATTATGTAGGATATGGGAGTACTGATCTTTAGTTTTGGAAACTATTAGCTTGATTTTCTTTCGATTTTGGTGTTTATTGATAAATATAACCAAATGGATGGTTTAATTGGATTTACGGAGCTTATGACAATATCATAAATAGACAAATGGATGCTGCCGGCAATTATTATGGTTGTTTGTTTAATGAACAGATAGCTATTAAAGTTTTTTGTTGTATTCCTCATTATATGCCTTTCCTTTTCATGATCCTGACATTAAGATTGAATTGAAGAAATATGATATTGAATAAAAAGCGTATTTTGTTTTCTTTGGAATCGGAATATGAAAGTTAAAGGTGAAGGATGAAAAGATTCCTATTTTGTGGGATTGCAGATTTTGGTGTAATCTGCCTCATGCAATGTCTATCTGAAACCTATTTTTGGAGGCAAAAGAGGTCAATCAAATGTCTAAAGGTTTAGCAGTAATTATTGTAATCTTCTTTTTTCATGGGGTTTTTAAAAGTAGAAATGATAATCTTCATTTGAAATTATGCCTTTATGCCTGTAGAGAAGAATATTAGGCCTTTGATTTCTGTCATGAATAACTGTAAAGTGTAAATTCACATGGTATTGTATGAGAATGAACTGATAACCCTCATTAAATTCAAAAGTTATCTGAACCTCCTAATGTTTATTTAAAATTGCAGGTAACACTGAACAAAATTAGAAGCAGATAGGCCAAATTTCAGTGTATGAAATTGATGTTTTCTTAATCACTGTCATAATATGATTCTCTTGCAGCATATTACCTGAATGGTTAACTTGAGTCCCAATAGAGAAGTAAAACTACAATGATGTTTGGAATAGATACAACAAAAGGCTGTAAACAATTCTTGATGATATACATACTAACGGTCAAGATAATATTCCCTAGGAACAAGAACAATGAAATGGATGCTGAAGTCATGATTTATATGTCGATTATGGAAGTAGAAAAGAAAATTTGACATTTATATTGATTTGAAAACAATATATCATTTAGTAACAGACGAGGTTTCTACAATAACTTATCATGGAAACTAGAAAAATTTTGTCTTGAAAAAATGTTTTGTACACTCTATTTACATGGGCTCTTCATTAAAAGTAATGGAGGTTATAGAATAAATGATGCATGTTAATTTGCATATTTGTTCTTTCAATTTTTTTATGAATATATTCTTGTATGTTTTTGTTTTCCTAGACTGACAAATACTTCCTAGTTCATGTTTGTTTTTACTTCACACTGGATGAATGTACCATGAATCTTCATATGAACTGTTTATTGGCAAAGGAAGCAAAAAAATGTCTACCTTTAGATACTTTTTCTTATCTTAATCTTATGAGAATATTCTTTATATTTAGGTGATTTGTATAGGGTAATCTTTAGTATTCTTATACCTTACCTTTGTGGAATGTATATATAATCCTAAACATATGATATTTGACTGGAACTTTTTTTTATTGATTTATTGTTTTGAACTTCTAGATGCCAAGAAGCGTCGGAAACGTTCAAGACCTCTGGTGTTACATAAGAAAAAAAGGAGATTGTTACCATATGTTCCTACAAAAGATCCAACCCAGAGATTAAAACAGATGGGTTCTCTTGCTTCTGCCTTAACAGCATTAAATATGGAATTCTGTGATCAACTCACATACTTGCCTGGAATGGCTCCTAGATCTGCTAATCGAGCGGCCCTGGAAAACGGTGACATGCAGGTTTCAACTGATAAATTTTCTTATAGATTTTTTACTCCTAGAAATGGACCTGCATTAAACAAGCTATTAATTAAGCATGTAAATCTCCATTGATGTGTATTTTGTTTGATAGAATGTTTTTTATTGTTTCTTATTAGATTCTTTCCAAGGAAGACATGGAAACCGTAGAACACTGCATTGCCATGTCTAAACGAGGCGAATTTCCTCCCTTTATGGTTGTTTATGATACGCGTCAAGGGTAACCATCCTGAACTGATCAACATGAAATAGGAAATCAACATGTGATATCTTAATAACTTTTCATGATTCTGTGTCGTAGCTATACTGTTGAGGCTGATGACCTAATCAAGGATATGACAGTTGTTGCTGAATACGCTGGTGATGTGGATTACCTTTACCACCGGGAACGTGATGATTGTGACAGCATGATGACCCTTCTTCTTGGAAGAGAAAGTTCTCAAACTCTTGTTATCTGTGCTGATAAACGTGGAAACATCGCTCGCTTTATCAGTGGCATAAACAATCATACACAGTAAGCTGTCTTGTTTATATCACCAAGTCTTCAATAAAAGGAATTTAGAGCAAGAGTATAAAGGATCATTTAACTTATGAGTCCTTCTTTCATGTTTACGCACTCCAATTTATTATTTGTTTGGCTTTTGAATGCTTTTTAAAGAGTTGGAGATTTTGAGATTCAAACCTTACTTTCTTTATTTGATATCTTCAATTTCCTATATTTAAACACTTATCCCATTTTGATGCAGGGAAGGTAGGAAAAAGCAAAACTGCAAATGTGTGAGATACAACGTCGATGGTGAATGCAGGGTCTTTTTGGTTGCTACTCGTGATATTTCTAAGGGAGAAAGGCTTTATTATGATTATAATGGTTATGAGTATCAATACCCTACTCATAATTTTGTCTGAGTGAAAGACATAAATGTCTAAAAAGACAAAATACTACTATAAGGTATAATTGGGATGCAATTTTAGATCCTCGGCAAAGGATTTTATTTATATTCTTAAAAATTTCAACTAATTGCTGGTGCAGATTCAACAAATTTCTTTTTAAGTTATGGTTATAGGAAATTTGTTGTAATTTATGCTGTAGAGCTGTCCAATTATGCGGCTTAGAGATGAATAGAGGACCTTAGGCAAACTTTGTTTACTTAGGTTATATCTCAGAAAATGAGATATACACATTTTTTTCTTCAGTACAATTTCCAGTAATTTAAATTATTATCAGTTTTTACTTTGAAACAGTACATCTTATCAGATGGATGAGTATTCTTATGCAGACGTTTTGATTTTTCCAGTGAAATTCATGAAGAAAATTCCCTAATTGATATACTGCATTGAAGTCTTTGTTGTACCTTATCTTAGAGTCTGCTGAACATGTAGATACATTTAGAAAATTATAATTTTTGTATTTGTATGATCTCCTTTATTTTGAGGATACCACATGATTTATACAAGAGCTAGAGAGCATGCATATTTCTTTAACTTTACCACCAATTTTAGATTTGATGTTTACAAGGACTTTTAATTAGGAATTTTAAAATTATTCGTTGAGAATAATGTTTATTATAATTTTTGATGTGGAACATATGTTTATCCCTTGTTAGGTCTTTGCATCCAATTTTTTGTTTTAATATAGAGATGTAAATGTCCCTCACATAAAAGCTTGAGTGTGCTAAACTTGATTTTAAACTATAACTTTTTTTTTTCTAAGCTTGCTTCGTTTTAAATATCTCTTCCTCATATATTCGTATGTTGCTGTTATATTTGCAAATCGTTTATAAGGTATCTAATTTGTGTATGCTTGAAGTATTTTTGTTTTGAAAACAACTATGGCATATTCCCTATTGTTTTTTCTTTCTTTTTTGTGGTCTAAACTAATTTCTCTTTTACCGGCCCATCATACTAATAAGTGGTTTGAAAAAAAAAAAAATAATCAATTCCAATATAAAATAGGTTAACGTTAGAATGAAATTGAGTTTAACAAATCACAAACATTCATAATGCTGTAGGAATGTGCAAATGGAAACTACAAACATTTGTTTATAATATTATTGTTTAATTATTAAAAAAATAAAAAAAATAATATTATTGTTTATCTATTTTTATCTCTTGTTTATTTATTTTAATAAAATACTCATAACATATTTTTTACTTATTTTTATTTATTTCCTTTAGTACATAATAACATTAAATTATCAAATAAATTTATATTTATTTTAAAAAAACTTTAATTTCTTTTTTTTTTCATAAAAGAAATAGTGGTTACAATTTTTTTATTTCATTTACGATAATATTATATTATATTATATTTTAATTTGATTTGATTTTTATTTTTTTTATAAAAATTCAATAATAAAATAAAATTATTATTCAATAAGGTCATTTTTCATCAAGAAATTTTTTAGAAGTGACATAAGATAATTCAAAATTTTCTTTATCTTTACAAAAAAAATTAACTAAAAAATAAAGAAAAAATAGGGAAAGAAAAAAATTTGAAAAAATATAAATAAAAAGGTGAAATTGAATATTATTTGTTTATTGAAGTAAAAATTGACATAAATAAGGATAAATATTTTTAAAAGATGTATAATTCGATTATTTTAATAAATACAAGTTATTTAAATAATATATTATTTATTAAATATGCATGTAGTATTTTTATTAACATCATAAAAGCTTTTAGTAAAGGTAGATAATGTACTTTTCAAATATAAAAGTTTATAGTCAATTTGAATTTGTTGTTGATCATTATAGGAAAATGTGAATATGAAGTTAATGTTTAGGTCTAAGGCTTTTATTTTTTATTTTTTTATATAAGTTTTTCTTTTTGTGATTTTTTCATGTCTATACAAATTTTTAAAGTAAGTATTTTTGTAACTCTCATTTTGAAAACTTTTTTTTTTACTTAAAAAAAAAATTTAATAAATTGATGGACTTGATCCATAACTTTTTTGGATATTTTGTGTGTGTGTTTTTTTTCTCATATGATGTCAGTGATCAAATATGAGTTAGCTAAATTAACACTTATGAACTATTTTAATGAACAAAATTGTTAAGAGGGTAATGTTCTTAATTTCATGTAGGTCATTCTAACGGTATAAGTTACATAAAAATTTGAGACGTATTATTGGATTAACATAATATCCATTAACTTTATTTAAAACTAAATTTTGTTAAAAGAAAAACTCTAATAATCACTTTTAACAAACTTCTGTCCATAACACAAAGTTTGAACTTACACTTTGATTAAAATATGTAAGTTTAATACCACTTTAATTCACGTGGAGTAGCTTCCACATGAACACGGTTCCTTCTCCCAAATTTTATGTAAATAAATATAATATATATATATATATATATATATATATATATATATATATATATATATATATATATATATATATAAAAGGGGAACAACAAATAGTATATGAATATGATATAGCATGAAGGAATTTAGTACAATTTTTGGGTTACAAATGTTTGTCTATCATAAATTTGTCCATTTAATTTAAATTTTATAATAAAATTAAAGTCTTAACTGTAATAGTTTAAAGAAAAACATAGTTAAACTTTGAGTATTTATTTTTAGATAAAAATAGTTTAAATATAACTTTTGTTTTTTTATAATTTAAACTTGCTAGAGAATCACTATCTTTCTAAATTCTAAATTTCCTTTCTAAAATTTTATTAGGAATATTTTCATTTGATCATAATCTTAAATAAAATAAGTTATTCTTTTTCCAATTTTAGAGAAATTTTACAAATTTGGACCTAAGATTTTACATGTGGGTCTTTGAGTCTTGCATGTGACTTTGATGAGGTAAAATAAATCTTAACTATTTTAAAAACATTGTGATATGTTTAATTTGTTAATTGAGATTTTCTCTCGAGTAAAATCGACTCCCTACGTAATCATGGATTTGGAACTTTCAAGTTTGAGAGAACTGAAATCGAAAAGTATAGAAAATAGTTAGTAGTAAATTTTTTAATACCCTAAGATAGATGATCTGAATTGTGAAGATGACTTTGTCACATTCTTTAATTGTAGAAATTTGATTTGTTGTGTTCTATCTTAAATTGTAATTGAATGAGTTGACTTAGAGCAATGATGCGTATAAAATGTTAGGATATTATAGTTATAATTAGATTAAGTATGACATATTTTAAAAGGAAATTGAGTAATAAAGTCTCACATGTTTGAGTCTAAAATGTAGTTTAAGATGAGTTATGCCAATTTATTATCTATATATATTTCACTTAAAGGAAATATGTAGAAGATAAAATGACTCCTCTCGGATATACTTTTGCTCAAGAAAAAACTTAGTAGTTAAATATTTTTTAGTTTTGGTATTTATTTTAAAAAGTTTACTTTAACATATTGTATTAAATTTTTATTTAGTATTTTTAGTAAAGAGTGTGAGAGGAGTGAAAAGAAAAAAGAAAAAGGGAAAAGGAAAAAAAGAAAAAAGAAAAGATGAGGATAAAGAAAAGAAATAAATAAAAGAATGACTAAATGTGACATAATAAATAAGTTTACTTTAATAAATAAATTGAGAGAAATTTTATTTATAATTTTCTTTTAACATGAGATTGATTATTGAAATGAAAGTATAATTAGGGAAGTGAACTAAATTCTAAATTCCATTTATGAGCATGATATTTTTTTATTCTAAGTTTGACGAAGAAAAATCAAATCAGCTAAGATACATTTAAGTTTTTTTGTTTTAAAAATTTAAAAAAGGAATGAGGTGAAGATGACAATGTAATATTTACATTGATCTTATTTTCATTTTTGTCACGACTTTATATTTAAATCCTAAAATATTAATTTTTTTGAAATATTTTATTTTCTATCTCATAATTATTTTGTATATATCAACTTCTTTATTCTTCTTTTCTCCACATTTTACTTTTTTTTCTTTTTCAATCAATTCATCACATTATATTTTTTTCTTAAGTCTCACTCTTCACATTTTCTTAGTATTTTTAATCAATTTAATTTTTTCAATCTCTTTGATAAATATAAAATCATTTTTTAATTCTTTTCTAAATATTCTTCAGTTACTTATATTATTTTTAATTATCTTTATTAAGTTTTATTATGTTATATTTTTTAAATTTTATTATTTTTATTTATCATATACTAAATTAATTTTAATAAAATAATTATATTTTAAATAATTAAAAAAATTGATAATTAAAAATTTTATTAATTTCAATTAATTAAATAAGAATTGATTTATTAAATATTTATTTATAAACTATATTTTATATTTATTAATATTTTAAAATAATAACTTAAAAAATAATTAATTTATATATAGAATCTAATATTTGAATAATAATAATAATAATAATAATAATATAAGTATTTTATATCTTTATAAAATTATTTTTTTAAATAAACCCAATAAAAATACAATAAAGACTTAATTTTTAATATGATAAAATTGAGAACGGTGATCGACCGGTTAAAAAAGTTTAATGGAGTCCGAAGTCAAAACCAAAACCAACCCCACCCAGTACTTCTGCCATGTCTTAATATTAAATTAAATTTAATATATTTATCTACTTTAATAATTTATCATTAAAAAATAGTAATTTATAATATTTAAATTTTCATATTAATTTTTTATAATTGAAAAATAATTATTCTATGTGATTTTAATTTTTTAAAAGAATATTATTAAGCTCGTTTACTTTT
Organism: Sphenostylis stenocarpa; assembly: GCA_963425845.1. Taxonomy (NCBI): domain Eukaryota; kingdom Viridiplantae; phylum Streptophyta; class Magnoliopsida; order Fabales; family Fabaceae; genus Sphenostylis; species Sphenostylis stenocarpa. Next base: position 19,439,616 of record OY731406.1, read on the forward strand.
ACTTTTATTTGTGCAATGTGTATGTTATTATTTTCTTTATAATATGAATTTGATAAATACATATAAATTATTTTCACAGTTAGTATATTTTTTTTATCAGTATTTAATTTAATATACTTCCAACGTATTCTCTCAATTAACATCATCAAAAATAAGTAAATGATATATATATATATATATATATATATATATATATATATATATATATATATATATATATATATATATATATATATATATATATGGACTATATCAACCTTTAAAGTATTTTTTATTTATTCAAAAATTATTTTTAACAACTTTATACATTATAAATCACTTCTTTTTTATACTATTATTATGAAATAGGTAGATTATTTTATTATTTCACATTTCAAAATAAAAATATCATTTATATTAAAAAAAAATCTATTATAGAAAAGTTTAAACTCAGATTTACAATTTTATAAATGCTTTCATATAAGTGTATATATATTAGAATAATTATCTTGAATATCATTTGAAGATTTTTTTAGATATTTTTCTTAATCACTTGGACATTTCATTCTAGTATTTTCATTTTTATTTTTAAATTAAAAATTAATATTTATTAAAAGAAACATCAATACTTAAGATAGTCTTATATTATAATATAATATTTACCAAATTATTTTCCATTTCAAAATATTTAGTACCAGTTATAATATTTATTATAAATTTTAATTTATAAAATAAAGATTTTTATTTTAGTGGAGACTAGAATACCTACTGAAATAATAAACGTTATACACACTCTCCTCAAAACACAATTTTGGTCCACAGCTCGTAACTGAAGCTGAACCCTGGTCTGTGAGGCGGTTCTACCGGGTGTAGAGAGTGCACTGCGACAAACCTACTATTGTTAGGGTTTTCGTGTTTCTGTGAAAATGACGAAGTTCAGGAAGCTGGGTCGACCCACCGGTCACCGAATGTCCATGCTCAGGTTAATTAGTTTGTTTTTCAATTCAGTTCCTTTTTTGATTCATTGGTTTGCAAAGATGCTGAATCCTCGGTGACTTCCCATTTATCTAGAACCATGGTTTCTCAGTTGGTGAAGCACGAGCGTATCGAAACTACTGTCGCCAAGGTACCAGTTCAAACGACGTCGTCTACCACTTTCTCAATTTCACATTTTATTTCATGTAATCACGTTTTGTAATTTGGTTGCGCTTAGGCCAAAGAGATCAGAAGACTCGCGGATAATATGGTTCAGCTTGGAAAGGAGGTTCGTATGCGATTCTTTATCGCTCTAATTCTATTCATTTTGGATCCGTTTCAATTCATTTGCAGTGTAAGCTTAACCGTTTGTGTAGCTTTTGGTTGGGTTGTGTGTTCAAACTTGACTTTTAAAACAGGGAGGAATCTATTAAGGGGTTGGTTGATGCGTGCAATTTGGAAATACGATTACCTTTTGTTTGTTCAATTTGTAGTTGGCGCTTTTACTTCAGTATGCATTTCGAAATTCATTGGAGCTCTGTATTTGTTAGTGACAACTGTTGATGTGTTAGTATGGTTTCCACTTGCCATTGTTGCAGCCATTTATTTTGTAGCAACAGATGAGAATATTTATTTTTTAAACATACTCATTGGCTTTTTAATTTTTAGGGCAGGTAAAATCTTTATCAGTTTTTTTTTTTTTTTCCTTTTCTTTTTTGCACCTTTTTCCCCCCTTCAATTCAGTGTTCTGTAGTTTTTCCACCTCAATTAGGGCATATGGCAAGTTGGGGTTTGGGGGAGGGAATCCTCATTTGTGTTTCCTTTCCCTTTAGTACTTATACATTTGATTTTATTCAACTTTTTATTGTGTACTGTGAAATGAATTTGCCCCTATATGATGAATTAATTTATATGAAAGACATTATCATGTTCTCTGTTCTTTATATGAACTATGATCATTCTAAGGTGGGGATGTGTTAACCGTCCCTACCAATGGAAACTGACATTCCTGGCTATTTGAGGTTAGATTCAGCTATTGAAATTTATATATTCACCCCAGAAAATTGATCATTGCAAACTGAAATTCCGGAACACGAGGTACATATCCAACATATTTGCTAATGGTTGTGAATATCATTAATAAACAACGAATGAACAAACTGCAGCTCCTGGTTCACAGTTTCTTCATGCCTTTGTAACTTTTTCACTATCATCTCCTTTGTTTCACGATTTCTTCTCCTAAAGACAAATTTATAGCGTTTCATGATTTCTCAGGTAGCAATGACATGCCTCAGCATCGCTGGATTTTTTTAACTGTTTGAAAGTCTGTGTTTTTTTATGGGAAGTGTTATTTCTGTAAAATTTGAATTACTTGAAATGCAGCAGAATGAAGCGTGAGTGTTCCTCTATTTTCTGCATTTTACTTTATTTTTCATAGGTCTATGAGATGATAATTAGTTTTGAATAAGTAGTCTGAGAACAACACATAAATTATTTATAACATTGGAATTCTTATTTAAGATAATTTCTAGCTTACTCCTATAAATGAGCTTAATTCGACTTATGAAACTTATCCTAAGCAAGGACTTCCAGCTTCTGTATCCATTTTTTATCCCTATGTATACTTTGATCCATAGAAGGAGAAATATAATTACTGGAAACATAAAAAGTGTAGAAGCAATGTGTGGAATTAACAATGGAAGGCAAACCCAATGGTACTGCTGCTGCAACTAACTCCTGCTTGAAGTTTCTGAGGATTCTTTTAATACTTTTCCTATCTCCATGGTTTACACTGCGTGAATGGTACTTAGATTATAATGCATAAGAATTGGCAACTGCATGTGACTGATAATTCTTCATTTGCAAGCCTCATATAAATTAAGGTGAGGAAAAACCATACTACATTGCACCGGATTATTAGAAATTGTATACTTTACCAAAAGTAGTTTTAAATTAGAATTTGTAGAGAAGAGAACCTAATAAAAACTTCTACATAAGACCTTTACAACAGTTTCCTGATCATCAATCCTGACTAATGAATGATTTAATTAATGTATTGTCAATAAGTAGTTTGCCCATGGCCGGAGAAGTTATTCACTTTCCTATGTGAGATTTTCCCATGAACTATTTTACCTTGTTATTTACTTTCTACAAGGCCTTTTGTTTATCACCACCTTTTTCCTCTGCCATATTCTACAAGGCTCATTGGTAGTGTCAATATGCTTGTCAGTATACAGTTTACTAGAAACAGATAAATATTAACAAACTTTTTCACCTTGGCCTTGAGAATAAACTTTTTGTCTCTAATCATTTTGTTTTTTTCATTTAGCTTGATTGCTGAGATTGGCCTTAGTTTATATTATAAATTGTTTTAGGGATCCCAATGTGCTGCAAGGCGTGCTGCTAGTTTTGTGCGAGGAGATGATGTACTTCACAAGCTGTTTACAGAACTGGCTTATCGGTACAAGTAAGTAATAAACCTGATTCAGTTTCAGTTGTCATTTATGGTAGTTAGTTGTAACACTGGCCGGAGATTATGTTGTTCAGGGATAGAGCTGGAGGATACACGAGATTGCTTCGGACCCGAATTCGAGTGGGTGATGCTGCGCCAATGGCCTATATTGAGTGAGAACATTGCTAAGTACCTTTTGATAATCTAGTTTTAGACTTATTTTTAGGTTTATTTGGGTAACCCCACTTGATTTCAGTAAAGAAGTGATTATTTTTTCATTGTTCTTGATTCTGCCTGTCTGCCATATTGTGCTGTTTTATTTCAAACCTTTCAACTTGCTCTAGTATGGGGAGGTTGAAATTGAAACTTCATATTAAAAGATTATATGCTTTGAAACAGGTTTATTGATAGAGAAAATGAGCTTAGGCAGGCAAGGCCACCAACTCCTCAGCCACCACAGAGAGCACCCCTTGATCCCTGGACACGTTCTCGTCTCAGCAGGCAATTTGCACCTCCTAAAGAGGAAAAATCTGGATCTGATTTGTGATTCTGTCGAAAGTAATGATGATACTATGTTTTTCCCCCATAGCGTGAGATATCTGAGTTTTGGTCTTGCTTATTTAATCTATATTTACATGGTTTGAAAAAAAAAAAAAACTATTCTCCTACTACTAGAGGAGAATCGTCATTGCTATGTAAAAATAATTCAACTGAATCTGTAATTGACAAAGAAAAGGAAAATCTCCGAACACATTTTTCTCTCCGAGGTTTGCATATTTCTTGTTTAGTTGAAACTTGATAGCTTTATTGTTGTTGTAATCCTAGAAAGACTGACGTTTTATTCTGCCTTACAAAGGGAAAAGGTTTATTGAATCGACTTGTCCTTGTGAAAATTCTGATCCCCCTCCCCAATTCGGTATCTTGAGCCTAAATCAATAACTTATTACGCAACCTCGTGACCCCTTTCTCCTTAATTTGAAGAGGATCATTGCAAGTGCATTCCGAATGTGTTGTACATCTGAATAGTTGAATTGTTACGTTTGGCAGTTGAAAATCCTACAGCAGACGTGGTGCTCTTTGCTTATGTGATTTCCATTAAATCCAAACTGCCCTGCATGGCAACGTGTACGCCTGGATGCAGTTTCGAGCAACGCTTGTCAAATAGGAAAAAAGAGTAGCTTGCATACTCAGGAACACGAAGATAAGCATTAATTGGAAACCAATAACATCACACTTTTTGAAGGGTGTAAACAAGGCTCTTACTACTTTTGAACGATGGAACCTTTATTTTTGTGCCCAGGCCATAGAATACGCACATCGTAGTTATATAATCAGTCCCTATTATTTTGTACAACAGTAAAGGTAGTTCTTATTATACTGTAACGAGGTTGATGTTAGAACACCAAACTTAGCTTTGTAAGTACATATATAGTATTTTAGGTTCAGAGGGAATGGACAGCCCTGTCATTCTCGTGCCCACTCGCATAATTATGGGATAACCTGCATCTTCTTCCTTTTTTTCCTCTCTTTTGTGGAATAAAAACTTCCAATTCTTTCTAATGGGCAAGTAGTGAAGAGGCCCAAGTCTATAAAGTGGTCCCTGCCGAAGATGCCAACACTCAACAAGAGCAGCGGAAAGCAAATGAATAGAACTAGGATGCACAAAATCTGATTCTTGTTGTCATGATCCATAAGCGTGCAAGATTATTAGCTTTACCGTTGAGTTCTTTATTGCTTTGCTTGCAATACAGTATACGTACTGCCTCACGTCTCCATTTTCCTTATCTCACACCGTCTCAGTGTGGATTATAAAGAATCTACATCCGTCAATGGCTCAATATAATTGTAATGCATGGATAGGAATAGCAGGCATACGTAGCGATGGGTGCAAGGCTTCTTTATTACTACACCAAGTCTTCCCCGATTATTAAGATACAAGCCTTCTTCGGTTATAACTCTGCCACCTGTTCTTCCTTGAGCTTGACCATGTAGTTTGAATTGTTTTCCCCAAATGGGTGGTGCTATCAAAATTTATCAACAACATTCAATCAGGATGAAGTGCTTCACTAATATTCTCTTGTGGTTTTCTTTTACAAGAAACAAGTTATATAATAATATATAGAAGTAGTAGTTTCAAATTTGGAGGTTAAGCAAACTCTGCCAATTCTATGTAAAGAATAGGGTATTTTTTGGTGTGTAATAGTTAAAAGTTGACTGTCTGTCAATTTACAAACAAAAGCCAAGGATGTAAGAAAATGAAAATTGTTCACAAAAAGTGTATGTCTTGAGTGCAAAGATTAAGACCGGTAAATGTAAACACAAATCCTTGAGGCAGGAGAGAACATGGGAGGTCAACTGGTGCAATTAATAGGAGGCCTTTTCATTGCCGTTTTGACGAATTTTTCTAGTGCCAAGACCATGGGTTTGGTGAAATAGTCCATGGAAAGAGATTAACAACAATAAACTCGTGTTATGTGTTGTTGTACTGGCAGCTGATTAGGTGTTTGATGTTGCCACCCCATTTCTTCAAATGCAGACGAACTTCATTACCATGAAACATTAAGAGACAAATTTAATTACGATAAGAATGTTTACCTACTATGGATATGCATTTAGCTAAGGTATTTCTCTAAAATAAGAAAATTAGGGAGGGAATGCAAACCCTAACCATGTATGACAGGGAAGGACATAAAAGTAAAAGTGCTGATTAACAATCTTCCTTGGTTAAAGGCATTTCCCGATATTGGTAGAAAGTAGGAATATTAGGTTTTCCTATTCGACCTGGGATTGCGACATGTGGTCACCTTTACTCTAAATCCAATGAACAATTGTTTTCATTAACCTAATCATCCCCATCAATCAAGTAGCAACAACTCTCCCTAAAGCGACCATTTTTATCCTGTCCTCCTTTCAAAAAATGCTTTTAATAACACAATTCCGACTAAACCATCTACCAATTAATCTATACAAGGTTTCATAATTCCAAAGATTAATATGCAATAATAAACCTACTCTCCTTTTCATTTGGAAATAGCCATAAATTTCAAAAGTGTGAATAATTTTGAGAAAATTAATTGCTTTTTGTACTCAAAAGGAGTTAAAACAACAAAAATCTCATTCACGCCATGCTAACTTTTTACTTCCATTGTCAATCAAGTGCTACAGTTGCATGTCTCCTTTGTATTATAGTGCCTCGTCAACTAGAAAATAATAGTTTTCTTTTTTATAAATAACTAGAAATTAATACTTGATAGCTTATTAAAAAAAAACAGTTGATATTATGTCAACATTAAATTGAATACCCCATTTCTTGATATTATTTTTTGTGTTAAATTTTATATAAACTAATTTTAGTTTATATGGAAAAAATTATTTTATTTTTCTTCTTCAAATCTTATATGTATAAAAAAAACTTATTAAAGCACGATCTTATCAGCAAACGTGTTTTTGTACTGGGACACTAGCTAGGATTTTTGCATCTTGTATGAATAGAAGTGTTTAGTGTAAGTGTAAATTATTAATTATAAATTAATGAAGTAGGAGTATTATCTCCTCCAATGAAACTGGAGAATAATAAAAAAAAAGGTGGGAAATGAGGAGTAATAATAAAAGCAAAGAAGTAGATAGATGCAAGAGTTGGTGAGTACCACCAGAATAGTGAATGAAACTGAAAGATGAAGGAAAAATTCTGAAGGACGTCACTGCCTCACACCTTCTATATTCAATCAACCCCTCAACAATGCCATCAATCAACTCTTTCTGCTTCTTCCATTCCCTTCTCTCTCTTCTTCTTCTTCTTCTTCTTCTTCTTCTTCTCCTTCACAAATAATAACAACATTGCTTTTCTTCTCGATCGATTCCTACGTTAATTTTGGTATATAACTCTGATTCTTGTGTACATTCAGATAAACATGTGTAGATGTTAGCAACTTCAAGATGATAAACACCACAATTTGTTTAGATTTAGGGTTTTAGTTTATTGAACCGTTTGATTTGTTAAGATTAATTCATCGTGTAGCTTATTGGTTTGTGCAGGTGAGAATAATAATCAGATGTTGCATGCCCCTGTAGGTGAATAGTTGATATGAGAGGAACAATGGGTACTTCTCCTCATTCCGTTGAAGCTCGACACCGTTTACCTGCATCCATGTGAGTTACTTTCTTCTTACCCTTTCTCTTCTCTGGATCACAAACATCAGCGATTTTTTTTAAACATAAAAGATTCCCCTCTAGATTCAACAGTCACTCCAAATAATCATGTTTTTCTGTTTGGGACCGGTTATCATAATCATATGTGAAGTCCAATTCATTATATCTATTCAAAAATTTTGTTGCATTTTACAACCAAAGTCCAATCTCGTTTAATACGGTGATGGTTTTGCAGTGATCTCGTCTACAATATTGTCATTATATAAATGACAAATCTAATAAAAATTTATTCATTAAATAGTGTCTGTAATCAATCTGATAAAATTGTTGATTTTTATAATAATATTTTAAATAATTTATAATTACGACATTGTAATATAATATATATATATATATATACGTTAACAAGGTAATGTATTTGTTCTTGGTTATCATATTATAAGGTTACACATTTCACCTTATAACTAGGACCCATTTCTTTTCATATTGTATATGAAGTTGTGTTTGAGGTTAAAGGCAAGTCTTTTTTGTCTTCCTTTCTCGTGAGAATTTGTTTTACCGTAGAAAGGAAAAAAAAGAAAAAGTGTAGGATATATAAAGATTAGAATAATTTGGCAAACATATTTTATTAAGCTAATGCTAGCTTTTAAAATATATTGATGATGTGAGTGGGAATATATATTTGTTTCCAAGTGAAGTGAGGAGGTTCATTGATACAAAATGAATTATGTAGGTGAATTCCATGCATGGATCCTTTTCAAAGTGCATGCGTAGAGTGTACATAGCCTTCATATCTTCTGGAAATGAAAATGACATTTTATCTCAAAATATTTCGTATCCTTTTTCCCTTCTGCATTATTTCATACCCAAGGGTTTCGTTTTCTTGTGTCTGTATCAACACTTTACCCAACTCGCCTACCACCTATCTGTCATAGTTACAATTTACAAAAATATTTTAGTTTCTAAAATATACAAAAATTATCATCTAATCTATTCAAATTAATAATAATTTATAAATATTTTCTTATCTTAATTTATAATTTATTGAAACAATTATCATTATTTTTTAATAATTTATTAATTTAAAATAATAATTTATTTTAATCATATATTTAATCTTATATTTCCTATTCTTAAAATAAGTAAATATTTATCAAATTAATTTATAATAATATATATATATATATATATATATATAATAAAATAATGTTATTTTTATTTTAATTTAAAAAATAATTATTTTTTTATAAAATGAAACATACATTTATTTTGGTCTACACCCATATATAAACCGTGATCTAATTAAGTTAATTAATCGGATCCAAAATAAGTTTGATTAAATTTATTTTATAATTTTTTTTATAGCATAAGATATTTTTTAAACTTTTTAAATCAATCCATTCATCCTATTTTAATCCCCTGCCTCGTATGTGTATATTATTTTAACGAATTTGAGGCGTAGATTTAATTAGTAGTATTTATGAAATAAAGAAAAGATGTGGTGGATACTTTGCAATTTCATTTTGGTTACTTGAATCAAATCAAATTCTATACCATCTGCTCACAAGATAAAGTGAATAATTAATCAGTTTTACGCTCCAAACATGGAGGTTTTGCATATTTAAAAATTATGGGGACATATAATTTAAATTTACTGATTAAGAATAACATTTCCTGAAGTTAAATATTAATGGGAATGTTTGGTTTTTTCCGTATAAGTATTTATACTAGAATTTATCTTTTATGTTATTTTTATTCATCTATTCATCTATTCATATATTCTTATGTAATAGTAATAGAAATTTTTACATTTTTTTATATAAATATTTGTGATTTTGTGACATATGGGATATAATATAATTTCTCTCTTTAATGTGTAATTCCTTATTCGTGTAGTCATAAATATCAAATTAATATCTCAATTATAACTTCTTAAATTAAATTAATTAATATCTTTTTTTATTCTAAATAATAATAATAATAATGTTTTAATATCTAATTTAATCAAAAGATAATAAAAAAATATTTTCAACTATTTAAACTACTTACAAAAATTAATATTATTTAATTTCATTAAACAACTTTTTTTTTAATATTCATCATTAAAATTTGTTTGTTATATTATTGTGAATAAACAGGAGTCGTTAAAAATATAGAATCGGGTGTTTTAGAAATAATATTATTAAATAAAATAAAATATGTATATTTGTATAAAAATAGAATCATACCATTAAGTATGTGTGTGAGGGAGGTTTCCACAAAAACTTGTATAATTTCATATATATTGTCAGCATTTTCTGATGTGAAAATAAATCAGAAGATATATACAAGATGTTTCATTCTGACAATGCCTTTGAGTTCTTTGAATCATATCTGTAGTAGGCCCCAAAACTAATCAGTTATGTTGCGTAGAGCTTAAGAATGATGATGATCAACTCTTTGGAACAGAATGATTACTGTATAAGACTCGTCAATTCTTTTATATTAGATATTCACTTTATCTTATAGTTGCATTTTTTGTTGTTGTATTATTTCATCTTTGTATTATGTCTTATTTGAATTTTCAATGATAAAAGATCTATAAACCCTCTAGAATAAAAATGAAATCAAATAATGTTTTAAAATCCAAAGTTTTAATTTGACTTACAATTTGTAAATGTCCATGGAGAAAGATAACACACAGCAAACATTTCATTACAAACATTTCTGAGACTGAAGTGTATTAAACCAGCAAAACTGGTATCTGCATTTGTTTGTTTTTCTTATATCTAATAAATTTGTTCTGAATGATGAGGTGGAGCAGTGAAGATTTATACAAACGAAGATTGCCAAGAAGCAAAGCAAAAGATGCAGAAAAGCCTTTCCACTTATCTGTCCAAGATAGGAGCCCAAGATGCAAGTTTTCTTTCTTAAAACTCATCCTATTCATAACCATATGCGGCACTTTTGTAACACTACTCTATTCTCCAGAGGTTTATAATACCAACCATTTATCAAGCTCAGGCTCTAGGTAAGTAAATGTGTTACTCTACACTTCCAAATGGATGCAAAGATCACCCGCAAGTAACCCAAAAACTTCATTTCATTCACACTTTTTCTAACTTTAATTCAATAGCCTTTTAACGTCTCACTATGTTGATGAGTTTGGTATCTCTTAAATTAAACCTAGAGGGGAAAGTTATAACAAAAATTCATCATTAAGTATTTCATCCAAATTTGTAGAATAAATACAGTGATACCTTCCAAGTTTTTCCAGATTATACACTACATTCCTCCTTTTTCTACCCCTCCATTAACCTTCTTAATTGTTAGAAAAGTATTGCATTAACATTGTTATACATTCACTGCTTCTTAATTGTATAAAAATATTACATCATGTATGTATCTCTACAGAAGAAAACTTGTTATAACTATTAAAAAAGCAGGAGAATTGTGTTGAATTAGAATTTTATTTGGGTGTATCAATGTAATTTCCTCAATAAATAATACATGCTGTGATAGTGGTGTAATGTGTGAATGTATCTCCTAACTTTACGAGCAGGTGGATATGGGGTGGTTCAGATCCTCGTTACATGTCCAATGTAGACACTCACTGGGATGACATACTGAAAATTACGGATAAGCTGACAGGGGAAGATGAACTTCAAGGAATTGGGCTTGTAAATTTCAACAAGACTGAACTAGCTCATTGGGAGCATCTTATTCCTGACGCAACACATGTTGTTCTGCCTCTGGAGTATGCTGCAAGAAATGTGACATGGGAATCCTTGTACCCGGAATGGATTGATGAGGAAGAGGAAACTGAAGTTCCTGTCTGTCCTTCTCTGCCTAGTCTTAGGTCCCCTGGCATAAGACTGAACCTCATTGCTGTGAAGCTTCCTTGTAGGAATGGAGGGAATTGGTCTAGAGATGTTGCTCGTTTGCACCTTCAGCTTGCAGCCGCTGGCCTTGCAACCTCTTTCAAAGGCAACTACCCCGTTTATGTGCTCTTCATTACCAACTGCTTTCCAATACCAAATCTGTTCACATGTAAAGAGCTAGTTGGACGTGAAGGGAATGTGTGGTTATACAAACCAAACTTGAGTGTCTTGAGAGAAAAAGTCCAGCTTCCAGTAGGGTCTTGTGAACTTGCACTTCCTATGAGAGGCAAAGGTAAGTTATACACTCTTTCTGTTCGTTGAGTTTCTCGAGACAAAATATCAGTTACACGCCTTCAAAAGTAGTTAATTGTTGTTACTTTCTAGCTTTCACCAACAAGGGTGAGAACTAGTCTGTGATTGTAATTTCAACTGCAACATTTAAGCTTTTTTGGTTCTCTACGACCACAAACAAAAACTAGTTTACATTTACATGCACTTTCTTGAATTTTGATGATTGCTGAAACTCCCAAGTCCCAAAGACAATAAACAGAAATGAAAACTCAGGAACAAAGAATTTGACCCTTCTCTGCCATGCTTAACTTACTACATTCTCATCCATGATCATGAAAATTAAAATGTCATCTTCCTAACGCGATTATTGCATGTACTACTACTGCTATCATGTTTTGTCATTATATTTTGTTATCACGAAGATGATACTAAAGAAACTGAATTAATTGGAAGCAGAGTTGGCTTACAATGGGAATGCTCCTAGAGAAGCCTATGCAACAATTCTGCATTCAGCTCATGTGTACGTTTGTGGGGCTATAGCTGCTGCACAAAGCATCCGCATGTCTGGATCAAGTCGAGACTTCGTAATACTTGTTGATGAGACGATCAGTGGCTATCACAGAAGTGGTTTGGAAGCAGCAGGATGGAAAGTTAGAACAATACAAAGGATCAGAAACCCCAAAGCTGAAAAAGATGCTTACAATGAATGGAACTACAGCAAGTTCAGGCTATGGCAGTTGACAGATTATGACAAGATAATATTCATTGATGCAGATTTGCTCATACTAAGAAATATAGATTTCCTATTTGGAATGCCAGAAATCACTGCCACCGGAAACAATGCCACTCTTTTCAACTCCGGTGTCATGGTGGTTGAGCCATCAAATTGCACATTCCAGCTCCTGATGGATCACATAAACGAGATTGAGTCCTACAATGGAGGGGACCAAGGATATTTGAATGAAATATTCACATGGTGGCACAGGATACCAAGGCACATGAACTTCTTGAAGCATTTTTGGATTGGTGATGAGGAAGAGAAGAAACAAATGAAAACTATGTTGTTTGGTTCGGAGCCTCCAATTTTGTATGTCCTTCACTATCTAGGTGTGAAGCCATGGTTATGCTTCCGGGACTACGATTGCAACTGGAACGCTGATATCTTTCATGAATTTGCAAGTGATGTTGCACATGCAAAGTGGTGGAAGGTGCATGATGCAATGCCTGAGCTTTTGCAGCAGTTTTGTCTGCTGAAATCAAAGCAGAAGGCACAGTTGGAGTGGGATCGTAAGCAGGCTGAAATAGCAAACTACACAGACGGGCATTGGAGAATAAAAGTTAAAGATAGACGCTTGAAGAAATGTATAGATAATTTGTGCAACTGGAAAAGCATGTTGCGGCACTGGGGAGAGACAAATTGGACTGATGATGAGTTTTATACTCCAACACCACCTACCATTACCGCAGCGTCTCTTTCTGCTTTATGAGGTGTCAGTTGTACTTTGCAATTTCCTCGCATATCTTAAAACTTCCTAGTTTTAGGAAAAAGGGATGAAGGAAACATTTTTTCCTCATAGATATTTTTTTATGCATAAAAATGGTGGTCTGATTCTGATCATTTATTAGAGATTTCACCACAAATCAGTTCTACATGAGTTTACCAATAAAGAATGATCGTAATATATACAATAGCTCTAAGATATGCATGTGAGTACTAATATTTTGTTGTTTGAAGAGTACAAACTCTAAAATTCAAAGATAACTAACTGTACCCAAAGCATGTTGTGCCAAATGAATCGAGAGAAAGCAACAAGACAGCGATAGGAAATAGGTAGTAGGTAGTGTAAATACTGTACAACCACGAAGAATTTCATCACTAACTGCTCTTAAAGTGTTATCATGAGCCACAGCTCCATCACCAATCCACAATAAGGAGCTCCACCAATATTATATTTGGCCCATCCACACTAAGAGGAGGTTCCAATTAACTTGTATAACCCGCACTACAACTAAAACAGTTTTTAACAATATTCATTCTATTTTATCTATTCATGTTTATTGATCTCAGCATATGATCATTGAATAATAAAATATTAGTGTCTTTTTCAACTACCATGTGCACGTGGTTGATCTTTTATTTTTTTTAAAGCTAGTCCTAAGTTAAATCAAACATTACGACGCAATATGTTAATAGGGTTTAGTAACAAAAAATATACTATTATTTTACCTATATACGACAAGAAGATTCTACTTTTTAAATGAAGAACTAAATTCAAGGCCCCAACCCGTGAGATGTGCAATGATATCCAAATGTAACCAAATCATCGTACCAGTGAACGAAAGATGAACATGTGAATTGCTTTCAAAACGTCATAAGACCTTTCGGCAGAATGTGACTGCCTGCTAGATTTGTTCTACTCCATTAAAAAGTACATCATGTCGGCAGGTAGATCTAACTATAACATTAAAGATTTCACATGACATGCAATCAAAACTGGTTTCTTAGGGTACCAAGTGCTTTATGTACACTGGTTGACCACATTTAAGTTCAAGCACTTGAACGTTAGTCCATCGCTAAGGTCTTAATGACAATATGGGAACCGCAAAAAAAGGAATAAAATAATTAGCTTCTTTGAACAAAGGGGTGGGAGTTGATACTAATATAAATCATTGCCATTTTTCCACGTAGCTACTGTGCTCGAACAGCTCCTTGTAACAGCTCTGTAAATTGGTAATGATAAAAAGCCACAATGACCATTATATCTATAATGGGTTTTCCTTCCATATCCTAATTGCCTAGTTACACAGAAGGAAATTGTTTTGTTATGTACTATAATTTCTTCATCAATTCAAATTTCTATAGCAGCCATCAGGCAGAAAGAATATAATTACATTCAATCGAGGGTCTACCCGAAAAAATGAGTAGGATCAAGTGTCAACCCTCAGTGTCTGTCACCACAACTGACATGGCATTTGAATTCTTTGGATATCTTCATTGTACTGGCTTTCCTAAGTGGATGAGAAAAAAAATATCCCACTTACTAATATGATGACTCCTCTCACTCCGTAGGATTGCCTAATGAGTGAAATGATGATTCCAATCATCTCCTTGAATGAAACTCTGCACTGAATACGAGAAGACGTGCTCGGCTGGGACCTCGTTACTCCAGGATACCCTCCCACTCAGATTAGAACCAGGTCCTGAGTTCTCATATTCCCCATAGTAAAGCGTTTTCAAAGCAAAATCCCCAGACCATGGCATCCAGCCCTCTGGTGTGATAAAGGCTTCCAAGTATGAATGGATGAAAACTGTTCTAGAATACTCCTTCCATGGCCTCCCCAGATAGTTTCTGTGAACTTTAGGCTTGCTATAATAAAATGCCATGTATTCCTCCGTACCATTAACTATACAGTTCTGGAAAACAAATCCTGTTGACTGAGCAGGGTCAGTCCTGCCTTGTGCAGTAATGGCATTGCTCTCACCCTTCTCTGGTCTGCCTTGCCGGGGTTGGACTAGGATTTCACAGTCCTGGAAGATCGCCGCCGAGTTCCCAAAGATGAAGTCCACGTTGCCTACTATGCGGCAAGATTTATAAAATTGGCGCAGGGAATGTGCATAAAGAGTGTCTTGGTTACCTATGAATTCACAGTTCTCAATGACAGAAAGATCACTGTCTGATCTGAAGGCCACTGCTTGGTGAGCTTTAGCACCAGCCGTGTTCTGAATCGTGAGATCCTTTGCTATAAATCCATCCCCGGCAACTCCTGCCATATCAAATAATTAACTCATTAACAAAGCTGTGCTCCATGCATCTCAATGTCATCCCAAGTTATATATACAGAAATAAAATAAAAAATAAAAAAATGCCGTACTTCATACAAGTTTCCGAAACTAGTTAAAAACCTCCATTTTATAACTAAATAATTAGTCTCACAGTCATATCCCACTTGATGTTGAAGCAAACCACATAAATCATATCACAGAAAGCTTGAAACTTTTCTTACCTTATTCCAACATAAACAATTGCTATTTTTTGTAGTGAACTCAGGATAGAGAAAAAATATAGGTATAGTTCCTTGTGTTCTGTAATCAGAAAATTAGTGTTTTGTCGTAATAATCTATATTTATTTTTAATACAAATTTCCATTATGTAGATTAGCAAAGAAAAATTCAAAATTTGATCGAATAAATAGATAAAGAGTGAAATTTTCATATCCGTTTAAAAAGTTGGCTTTCTTTTAAGAGATGTTATTCCATTAACAAACCTTATTGAATCTCTGATAACGTTGTTATATAAAGAACTAAAAACATCGCTAAATTTTCATGCAACAGAATTTCTATCCATTATCAAGTGTTACAAAACTTGGATATAATTTTTAAATAACTTCTACTATTATTCTCCCATGAAAATAGAAAGTTAACATCAATTATCGATATTAATCTTTATGACGAATTTATACGAAGTAGATTATAATGTGGAGTGAAATTCCAGATAATATTAAAAACAACACGAATCTCAAATTGACATTTGGTGAGAAAAGCGTATATAAACAAAGGCATGTAAACGTTTACGAAACAAAAGAAAGAAACTGACCTACAGTGGCAGAGTTGTAGGTGGTCACACCCGGCTGGGCCACGTTAGCAGATCCCGTGATCACAGTCTTACCAATGCCATCCCCCAAGAACACCACATTCTTCTTCCTCAACGGAACCCTCACCCTCTCCTCATAAACCCCTTCCTTTATATATATCACAAATCTCCCTTTCGCGTTATCCGGCGCCGCGTTAACCGCTTCCTGCACCGTCCCATAACACCCGCCACCCTTACACACCGTAACGTCCGCCTTCAATTTCGACGGAATCTTGGGTCCCGCCCCGAGTCTCCTCGTCCCGGACGGCTCCCAGAAACCGTCGCGCTCCGTCATTGGCGGCCTCCACAACGCGGTGTCGTTTCCGAAGAGGTCGTAGGAGACCATCATGCTGAGAGCGTTGCTGAAGAGCGTCACAAGAGAGTCAAGGAATGTCATCGTTTCGGCGACCTGTGGCGTGTGGTCGATGTACTTAAGGCCGTTCCAGCAACCGTACTGGTAGCCGAGGGCAGCGCTCATCCAGGCGCGCGCATCCTTGATGGCGCCGCGCTGGAGCGCGTCGGCGGTAAGGGAGGTGCGGTGGCGGGAGTAGTGGAGGACCTGGAGGCAACTTTTGGCGATGGTGGTGCGGGTTTGGTTGCCTTTGGAGGCGCCGACGATGGACTGCACCATGGATCGAGCGGTTATGAGATTGGAGGAGGAAGCTTTGATGGCGGATTGGATGATTTTGAGAGGGGTGGGGTTGGGAGGGAGGTGGGGGCTGAGGGAGTGGCGGCATTTGGAAGGGAAGCTCGTGGCATTGCAGACTTGGTGGATCTCCACGGCAGAGGATTGAGGGTGGAGTTGAATGAAGAAGAGGATGAAGAGCAAGAAGAGGGATGCCATGGAGAGGAGGAGGAGGAAGAGGGTGGATCTGAGGATTGAGATTGGTAGGAATGCAGTAGGGGTGGGTTTATTGGGTTTTCTCATGGTGGGTGGGGATGAATTTTAGGAATTTATATAGCAATAATAAGGGAGGTTTGTTTTGTTTGTTTTGTTGGGGGGTAATTTTAGTTTCTATGGAAATGGTGGTGTGCTGGATGTGTTTCGTGGGTGTGCTTGGAATTGTGTGGAGAGGTAATTTGGGTGATGAGGAGTGGAAGCATGGAAAAATGATGGTTCACTCCACGTGAACGTGACGTGAAGAAGGGGAATTAGTAACTGGCAGAGCAACGGTTGGTCATTCAATTGAAATGTTGGTGATGGCGGGACATTACTGTTTCTCTGGACATTGTCGCCGGATCGGACACGACACGACTCGTCTGCACTTCAAACACGGATTCAAAATCTTGGTCCACCTGCTTATAGGTGTGTTTTAGATTTACAAATTTATATACAGAAAATTAAATTTATAAAATAAACTAATAATAATCTTTATAAACATGTATTTTTTATTTTTTTAAGAATACTAAAATATTAAAATAATTACATAATAGAAACTTTAAACATAAAATTTTTATATTTTTATATTAGAAAATTAATCTAACAGTTTTTTTTTCAAAATAATATTAAAAAATTATTAATTTACACCCACTCCCATTTCATTTATTCAAATAAACTTATTTATTTTGTAAGGTCAGAATATGTAAAATGGGAACAAAAAATGCACTCAGGAGGAGTCGGTTCCTTCCGAGTTCTGATTTTGTTTTGATTTTTTTTTTATGCTTATTTATATATATTTACATATTTATATTTATATTTATATATATATATATATATACACATTTATATATTGATATAATTAAATATTATTATATTTATATACGATAGTAATTTAATAATTATATATTTTAAATATTTATATATTTTGTATATATATATATATATAATATAATTATAAATTTAGATATTATATATATATAGTTAAATATTAGTATATAAATATATTTAGACATTTATATTAATATATTTTTATATGTTTAGATAATTCATATATTAATATTTATTTAATAATTATAGATTTCTATATTTAAATATTGATATCATTGTATTTTTTATATATTTATATATTTAAATTTTAATATTTAGCATATTTATATTTATAAATATATATATATATATATATAATTTGATAAGTATATATTTATATAATTAGATATTAATACATTTAGATACTTATATAATTATATATTAACATATTTGTATATTTATATTATAATTATTTGATTTGTTATGGTTAAGTAATATTAAAAATAAAAGAAAATTGATTTTAAAATGTTATTATAATATTAGAATTATAAAGAAATAATATAAAATTGAAAATTTATTTATTAAATTGAAACACACAGAAATAATAGATGATACAAGAAATATATTAATTTTGTGGACTGGGTAATGTTATAACACATTCTTTTTGTGTGACTAATTATGTGACAAAATGAATAAAGTTTGGAACAAGATTGATTTTTCGTGATGTCCATTTTTGTTCTTATTCGTCTTGACTTTAAAAGACTTTTTGCAGTTCTCTTTATTTATAGATTTGTATTCAAAATTCGTCTCGTGTAATATGACCAATAATCTTCATTTCTTAATTCTCCGATTAGTCCATCATAGATCTTATCGACTTGTACTAAAGTATAAACAAGGTTTATGTAGTTGGTAAGATCAGTACATGTTGCAATTAACTATTACATGTGAACATGAGAAATGAAATTTTTGAAATTTACCACAGTCACGCCATGATTCGTCTAGTCTTTCTACAAATCGGCCTATTGGTCTAACTTCTATTGGATTGAAGGTTTCCTCTACTAGAAATCTTGTACTCATCCGATCAAACTCAATCACTGTATGAGTGTTTACCTTTGCATGTGCATCATCTAAAGTCTTGGTCGTCACTTCAGCATATACGTGTCCAACAACAATCATGGCCGCCACTTCTCTACCTTGGTGAGAACTTATTGCAATATATATAATTAAGTTGTTGTCACCAAGGAGGAAATAAGACGGTTTATTGTCTTTTTTAGGATTGAATTGATTGACTTTGCACAATTGGTGGTCATCTGTCTTCAATCTCGACCGTTGTCCCAAACTAGTGTCTACTTCTCCTTTGGGATTTCATCCAACTATGTTATTGCCTTCAGATCTTCATTTCTTACTATGTTATAATAGTAGAAAAATCTTAGCTCAATCATTTCATATGTTTACAAAATAATTGAAATAAATCAATTACTAAGTACTTGAGTTAATTAAAACATAATAAAAATAATGAGCTTAGAAAATAACAAAAGTTACCCATGTTGATAACATCCTTTTTAAGTGAATTTTTCTTGAATCTCCTCATGAAATTTCGTTCAATGTGTCGAATATAATACACATGCATAAAATTGTTTTTTGTCCAACCGCTGCACTCTCTTGAGTAAGCACTTCGTATGAACTTATGACGGTCAGAAATGAGGCACAATCCATCTTGTGGGTGATGTATCTCCTTAGGTTCTTAAAAAAAGAAGAACCAAGCATCAACGGTTTTCCCCTCGACTATAGCAAAGGCGATTGAGAGTATGTTGTTGTGATCATCTTATGCTACTACAACCAATAAAGATCTTCTATATTTTCCATAGTTTCCATCCACTTGCACTAAGACTTGTAGTATTAAAAACCATCTATGCATTGTTTAAAGGACTAGAAGACCTTTTTGAAGAAGACATGGTTCTCAACCAGCTATTGTCCTTGGTATGTTGGACGTGTGTTTATCTTCCATATAAATCTATGAACATATACTTGCATAGCCTTCAGAAGATGTGACAATTTCTTGTACGACTCCTCCCAATTGTCATATATTTTCTCGATGGCTAACTGCTTCACTAACCATATCTTTCGATAAGTGACCGTATATCCTTGTATAGACTTAATATGTGCAATTATGGTTTACACAGGGGATGAACAATCAACTTCCACAATTTCTTGGATTGTTTGAGAAATAAGGTGTGATCCCAACTTGTTATGATCTTGAGAAATTAATGGGGACACACAAGTGTGACTGCCTTCCAACTTCATTAATTGCCAATATTGCTCTCTTGTTCGCAATATTGTTATGCACCTACACTCACACTCTGGATGAATACACTGCACTATAAACCTGGATTGACTTGAAATTTGCACCTTGTATGTGTAATGGTGCATGATGTGGAACCTATTTATTGTGTTTTGTGACATCTTATTTGTTGTTAAAACTTTGACCAACAAACAATGTCCCAAGGGGGTATGCAAATGTTTCTCGGTTAAGAACATGGACAAATTCGAGATCAATGTCATTCATGGTACAATGAATTTTGGTAAATTTTTCGGGTGGGTTGTAAGTGACTTGGGTAGTTTTGATGGCAAGTTCTAGTCAGGGTTCTTCATCATCTTCCTCATCTACACTATTAGTGAGGATGCCATCTTCGTCGTCGTTGAAAGAGTCATAAGTTTTGAATGGAAGGCCTAATATGACATGTTCTTCCATGGATGGGTTGGCTGAAAATGTGAGGTTGATTCAAAAACTGGGGTTGGTCTTGTGAAATTGTGTGTAGGTTTGAAGATTTGATTCCCAAGAAGTATAAAAGGAAGGATTATTTTCGCATAGGTTTGGTGGTGAAGGGTGGTAAGAAGATTCAGGTTGTGGACGATAAGAAAATTCAGGTTGTGGGTTGAGTTCTGGTTCAGTTACGTATAGAGGCAAGGAAAAAAAAACTGGCATTTGGGTTGAGATGAACGATCTTGAAACGTAACAAATAACTCAATGTTAGTGAAAAATACCTCAGATCTGGAAATGTTGAACATGATGTTGATGTTGTCATCATTATTAAGCTCAACGACAGTGTACTTGCATATCCCTGCACCAATTCTCAATGGGTAGTGAAAGTGAATCAATGCCACATTTTCATGAGATCATTTATGTAACACATTAACAACCTTCTTCTTCAATCTTTGCATTGACATTCCTTTCCTAATGGAAAGAATTTTTGGTGATGGTGATTAGCATGACACTCCTTCGATGTCAGTGATATCCATGATACTGTCATAATGAATAAGGGAAATTTGTGAAGACATGATTTTGTAAATGTAACTAAGACAAAGATTTAAAGAAGGGTTGATGAGAGTTTTAGAGATAAGTTAGACATATTTTGAGAGAATAATGAAGGAGAGTTTTAGATATGGGTGCAGTTGTGATATTTATAGGAGATTCAATTTTTCAAATCTCAACCATTAAATTTAATACAGTCAAGTCTCAACCACCAAATTCAATATAGTAAATTCATAACCACAAAATTTAAGACAGTCAAGTGAGAACAACCACATTTAAGATGGTCAAGACATAACCACCAAATTTAAGATGGTCAAAATACAACCACCAAATTTAAGACGGTCAAGGAGCTGACGTGACACAGAGTTGACATGGACTGTGCTAATTGAGGAGCTGACGTGGCACAATGTGGCGCATAATACACATGGACTCTGTTGTTCTTGTGCACGAGGATGTGACAACACATTAATCACATGCTAAACGAGGAGTTAACGTGTCACACGCGTGCCGTAGAGCTCACATGGACTCTACTGTTCTTAGGCACCAAGGACATGACAACACTACACATGAGTAAGTCAAGTTTGACCACATGTTGACCGAGGAACTGACATGACACACATGTAGCGCAAAGTTCACATGGACCTTGTTGTTCTCATGCACCGAAGACATGACAACACTTTACACATCAATCAGTTAAACGTTCAATTTGACCACACGTTGATAGAGGAGCTAATGTGACACTCGTGTGGTTCAAAGCTCACATAGACCTTACTAATCTTGTGCACCAAGGACATGACAACACATTTCACAATAGTCTCATCACATGTTAACCGAGGAGCTAACGTAGCACCTGCGTGGTGTAGAGCTCACATGGACCCTGTTGTTCTCGTGCACCGAGGACATGACAACACACTGCACATTAATAAGTTAAGGGTCTAGTATGATCACATGCTAACCGAGGAGCTGACGTGATACACGCGTGACGTAGAGCTCACATGGACCATACTATTCTCATGCACCGAGGACCTGACAACACACTAAACATGAGTTAGTCAAGGTTTCAGTCTGATTACACACTGACCGAGAAGCTTACATGGCACACTCGTGGCACAAAGCTCACAAACCATACTATTCTCATGCACCGAGGACCTGACAACACATTAAACATGAGTTAGTCAAGGTTCCAGTCTGATTACACACTGACCGAGGAGCTTACATGGCACACTCATGGCACAGAGCTCACAAACCTTATTGTTCTCGTGCACCAAGGACGTGACAACACATTATACATGAATTAGTCAAGGGTCTAGTTTGACCACACGTTGATCGAGGAGCTTATGTGGCACCCGTGTGGCATATAACTTTTTGTCTATAAATTGCATGAAACATTCAACATTACTCACTAACAAGACTATTCAGAGAGTGAAGGGAGTTTCAAGTTCGACAAAGTTTCATCCAACATAATGATGCTTATTCAAGAACTGAGTGTTTACAATTCATTTAGTGTTGGTGTTAGTTGTGAGAGAGATTATAGTTTATGCACTATACCTTTCAAGGGAGTTTCACTTTTCCATTTGAAGAAATGAATCCAACATGAGACAAGTTTTGCAGACTGGAGGCCAATTGTGAGAGTGTTTTACTTGAAACCTTTGTTTTACATGATGTTTGTGTTCAAGAGTGGGTGGAACTAAAAACGGACATACATGTTGAAGAAATGATGCATTGACATCTATAGTTTCCTCAACATATGATGATGGAATTAGTTGTGAAAATGATGAAGCTCGAGTCGTCCAACATTAACATTCCCATTGAACAAAGTGGGGGAATACAAGATTCTCTTCACCATCTCCAAGATCAAGTGTTTTTAAGTTTGTTGTATTAAAACTTTGGTATAATTCATGTGATTGACTTATGTATACTTTTTTTAATGACTTAGCTTTGTTGTGTTATGCAATTTCTGGTGTAATTTATATTGTTTAATTATATACTTTGTTATTTAAATTAGTTATTCCTCTTTAGTTTTTCTTTGATTTTTTGTTTCCTTTAATTTATAGGTTTATTTGATTTACTATTATTATTACTATTATCTATTCATTATGTTCTTTGATTTCAGTTCATTGCCCCCTTCCCTTATAATGTTATGAAGGTAATAAATAAAGTTTATGAAACGACCAAAGTGATAAATTATGTAACATGTAATTTTATGATTTTTTTTCCTACTTTGGATTAATTTAACACTCAAATTTGTTACCATTGAATTTGTTGTCGTGAAAACTATAAATCAAGACCAAAGATCATGCTAAATAATGTTATCAAAATGGTAAATAAAGTTTATGAAATGACCAAAGTGATAAGTTATGTAACATGTAATTTTATGATTTTTTTCCTACTTTGGATTAATTTTTCTTCAATTTAATAATATATTTGACACTCAAATTTGTTACGATTGAATTCTTTGTCATGAAAACTATAAAATAAGACCAAATATCATGTTAAATAATGTTATCAAGGCGGTAAATAAAGTTCATGAAACGATCAAAGTGATAAATTATGTAACTTGTAATTTTGTGACTTTTTTCGTACTTTGAATTAATTTTTCTTCATTTTAACAATATATTTGACACTCAAATTAGTTATCATTGAATTTATTGTCGTGAAAGTTAAAAATGAAGACTAGAGATCATGCTAAATAATGTTATCAACGACCAAGATAAAATCTTCATATATCAACAACTAACATTGTGTTCATCTCATCCAACGATCCAAGTCACAACATAGAGAAGATTGTTCATGATAAGATTCCTGTGTACTAAGCTCTGACACACACTGGACAAGATGACAACAAAAAGCAACAACCAAGATCAACTCTCCATACATCAACAATCAAGATTGCGTCCACCTCATCTAACAATCCAAGTCACAACATAGGAGACCACTATTTTTTATAAGATTTCTCTGTACCACGTCTTGACACACACTGCACTAGGTGATAACAAAAGTAACAACCAAGATTTACTCTCCATACATCAATGACCAAAATTACGTCCATCTCATCCAACGATCCAAGTCACAACACTGAGGTTATTGTTCATGATAAGATTCTTCTATAATACGCTCTCACACACTACACTAGGTGACAACAAAAAGCACAACCAAGATCAACTTTCCATACATCAATGACCAAGATTGCATCCACCTCATCCAACAGTCCAAGTCACAGCACAAAGGTCACTTTTCATAATAACAACGACCAAGATCAATTCTTCATACATCAACGACCAAGACTACGTCCATCTCATCCATCAATCCAAGTCACAACACAGGAGTCACTGTTTATGATAAAAGATTCAATACCTTAACACACACTATAGTAGGTGACAACAAAAAGCAACAACCAAGATCAACTCTCCATACATTAACGACCAAGATGTATCCATTTCATCCATCGGTCCAAGTCACCACACAGAGGCTACTATTCATGATAAGATTCCTCTGTACCATGCCCTGACACACACTATCCTAGATGACAACAAAAAGTAACGACCAAAATGAAATCTCCATACATTAACAATCAACATTGCGTCCATCTCATCCAATGGTCCAAGTCACAACACAGAGGTTACTGTTCATGATAAGATTCCTCTGTACCATGCCCTGACACACATTGCCCTAGGTGATAGCAAAAATTAATGACCAGAATTAAATCTCTATACATCAACGACCAAGATAAACTCGTAGGACATACACACTGTGCACACTTACCTTTATATATGGTATAATTTGCAGCTCTCGTTTGCAACAGTTTCAGAGAAATCTTACTAACTTTAATTGTATTTTATGTATTTGAAAAAAAATATACTACAATCTTTGACAATGTTGTTGTGGAAATAAGTTGAGCATAAATATGCTTTCATAAGAACAATGGTAATATTCTTATGTCCATATTATTTATATGCTTGTCTTTGTTTACTAATTACGTTAATTATATTTAACCATGTTTACCTAAATTCTTTATTATTGCAAGACCCTGATGATAGTTTTGTGTCTTCATACTGTCACTCAATGCCCGAGCCACACCCTCTAATTGTTCCTATACTAAAGAAAGATGACTTTGGGGGAGTGACAAGATTAAGACATCTAAAAGTTGACCACAATTTAGTTACGACTTTAATGGAAAGATGGAGATCTAAAACACATACATTTCATCTACCCATAGGTGAATGTAATATCACATTAGAAGATGTTGTAATATAACTTGGGCTACGTGTGGATGGTCATCCGATCATTGGACCCCAATGTTTGAATGGAAAGATATGTGTGACATGTACTTGGGAATTGTGCTAACAAAAGGTGAATTGCTCATTGAAGGAATGATTAAACTGAAGTGACTAAGAGATAACATGTTGCAACTACTAGAGGAACCATTAGAGGACTAACTGCATGCCCATGCTAGGGCATATATATTAGGGTTAATTGAAGGTGTTTTAATGCCTGACAAATCAGGTAACAAAGTACACCTCATGTATTTACAATTTTTGGCTAATTTACGTATAACCAAACGATATAGTTGAAGTTTTACGTGTTTAACTATTTTGTATAGGAAAACATGTCGAACAATCGATGTCAGCATAAAAACAATGGGAGGTCATGCCTCATTATTGTAATCATGGGCTTAGCATCGCATGCCACATATTGCAACAAATAGTCGCGTACAACCAACATGTCCATTAGTGTGCAAATGAAGTGAGGATAGGATTTAAAACTTTCAGAATGTACCACACAATGAGGTGGTTGGGTACCGAGCAATGATTAATCATATTCAACCTCACCAAGTAAACTCGGTTAACACTTTCATTATTAAATATATGTTTTAAATTAATTTTACTAACTACATACTCATAACTTCACTGTAGTTTTTATGGGCACCATATTGAGGGTTAGAAACATCAATAATATTGACACAAACATACCGGGATTCACATTTGTGGGAAGTCTTGTACGACCATAATTTGTTTTATAGTTGTGGAGTGACATTAGTTTGATCGGGTCAAGTTTTAATTTGGTTTGTTTCAAGAAGTCCCTTCTTACCCATAAGATCTAGACAACCTACATAGCATTGACATGCGGGAAAGACCTGATGAAAATTGACAAATCAAGCATACCGAATAAATCAATATATAGAACAGATGAGACCTTGTACTAACATATCTACCATTGCAAGGGTCTTTCTATCACATAAGAGATTACATGGAATGAGACAATGCCAATTTCATTTATTTATTGTATGTATGATACACTCTGCTGCAGAATGCTCAAAGGTTTTAACACTCTTCGAGTGAGTGTCCACTCCTCAAAAAATTAAGGGAAAGAGAATAATAGAATTTGGGGGAAAAAGGATCTTGAAAACTTTTATTCTTCTCTGTTTTGTTTACATCATAGTTATTAAAAGGAATTGGGTGCTAACAATCAAGCAAAAATTAGGGAAATAAAACAGGAATTAAACTAATAATTTGCAGCAGAAATTTCAGGAATTAATTTGAGTATATCAAGATCTTCTAATTTTGTCCGTAGACATAATTTGAGCATATCAGGATCTTCTAATTTTGTCCGCAGACATAATCAGTCATCCACGCTGGCTTCTTCTTGCTCGTTTCCTTCCTTCCTTATTGGGTCTGGGTCCACTGGTTGGTTTGTATCATTTTCCCCTTCTGCAGAACTCACCTTGTCCTCAAGGTGAAAATCAGGATAACAAGTGCGGAAAATTTCCAAGTCTTCCTAGGAATCTTCGTCAACTGGACAGCCCTCCCAATGCACCAAGAGTTGTTCCTGTGGTTGCCCGTGAACTAACTGAGTTCGCCAATCTAAAATTGCCCTTGGTTGATCAATAGGTTGGTTATCAAAGCTTTCCAAAGGTAAGTCACATGCAGACATCTTATCAGTACCACGAAAAGGTTTAAGAGCCAACACATGAAAAACCAGGTGAATGCGACTAGCAGGAGGAAATTGGAGTTTGTATGCCACTGTCCCAATGCGCTCGATGATGCTATAAGGACCATAGAACCTCTTCGAGAGCTTGTGGTGTTTCAATTGACGGACTGATGTTTGGCGATACGGTCTGAGGCGTACGAGAACCAAATCACCAACAACGAGAGTAATGTCTCGACGATGTGCATTGGCCTTCGACGCATTCTATTTTGAGCGGCGGTTAAATTTGTCTTCAAAGTGCGGAGTAATTCGTCACGAGAAGTTAGGGCCTCATCCAATACTTGTATAGAAGTGGATCCCCTAGTATATGCCGGAATGGTGGGTGGTCTTCGACCATAAAGAGCCTCGAAAGGGGACATTTGCAAGGCACTATGGTAGCTGGTGTTATAATGAAATTCGGCCCACGGGAGGAATGCAACCCATGAAGACGATTTATGTTGAGTGAAGACACGAAGATATTGTTCCAACCCACGGTTAACTACCTTGGTTTGACCGTCAGTTTGAGGGTGATAGGCACTGCTCATAGCAAGCTTGGTGCCACTAAGTTCAAACAGCTTGCGCCAAAAAGCGCTAATGAAGACCGGATCACGATCAAACACAATGGAACGAGGGTACCCATGGTGACGCACAACCAAAGACACAAACAACTCTGCTACTTTGGAAGCGGTAAATGACGTGGGAAGAGCACCAAAGTGAGCTGTTTTTGATAATCGATCCACAACAACAAGGATAACCGTGGATCCTTGAGAGGGAGGGAGACCTGTAATAAAATCCATTGTCACATCTTCCCAAACCGTCTCTGGAATCGGGAGAGGTTGAAGGAGTCCCGCTGGAACCTGCGTTGAGTATTTAATTTGTTGGCAAGTAAGACATGAGTCGACATACTCTTCCACTGCTTTACGCATACCGGACCAATAAAAATTGGCAGCAACACGAACTAGGGTACGTTTCACACCAGCATGGCCACCACTTGGTGTATCGTGAAATTCGCTAATGATTGTATGACATAGAGGAGATGTTGGGTTGATCACATAACGACCGGTATGGAAGAGGACCCCATTCACGATAGTATAAGGGTACCGGAGCAATCCCTGCATGTGTTGTTCACGAAAAGTCTGATAGAAAAAATCTGAAGCATTATCTTTTTGGAGCTGAGTAATAATACCATATGTAGGTGATGACACTAATGCTCTGAGTGCGGGTGTGTGGTCACTGTCTGGCCGGTCAGCTGGCACACGTGAAAGTGCGTCGGCCACTTTATTGGAAGCCCCGGGTTTGTACTCGATGCGAAATTGGAACCCCAAGAGTTTGCGCACATACGACTGCTATTCTGGAGTTTGTATTACTTGCTGAAGTAATTCCTTGATGCTCCTATGATCAGTTCGGATGACAAAAAAATGACCTAACAAGTATTTTCTCCATTTAAGAACAGATTCTGTAATGGCATGTAGTTCCTTGATGTATACAAATGCACCTTATAACTTCGGGCCCAATTTCTTACTAAAGAAGGCAAGGGGGTGGCCCTCTTGCATTAAAACAGCTCCAATACCGACGTTGGATGCGTCAGTCTCTATTACAAATTCTTTAGAAAAATCAGGTAAACTAAGGACCAGCGCAGAAAGCATAGCTTGCTTGAGGGCAAGGAAGGCCCGTTGAGCATTTTCATTCAAGAGAATGCATCATGCTTCGGGAGATCGAGTTAAAGGAGAAGCTATACTTGCATAATGGACAATGAATTTTCTATAGTATCCGGTAAGGCCTAAGAACCCCTAAGTTGTTTGACCGATTACTTGGTATGGGCCATTTTTCCATGGCTTCAAGCTTGGCCGGATCCGCTTGTACACCTCGAGAAGAAACTATATGGCCTAAGTAGTCAATGGACTCTTGACAGAATAGACATTTGGACAGTTTCACAAAAAAACAATGAGTTTTTAAGGAAGTGAAAACCAATGCTAAATGTTGCAAGTGATCTTCAATAGAGGCACTATATATCGGTATGTCATAAAAAAAACAATCACAAACCTTCGTAAGTATTGAGAAAACAATTGGTTCATTGCGGCTTGGAATGTTGACGGTGCATTAGTAAGTCCAAACGGCATTACAAGAAATTCAAAATGGCCCTCATGTGTGTCGAACGCCGTTTTATAAGTGTCACTCGGATGAACCTGAATTTGATGGTACCACATGCGCAAGTCCAGTTTTGTAAATATTCTTGCGCCACCCAACTCATCCAAAAGTTCATCAATGGTTGGAATTGGAAATTTATCCTTAACTGTAACAGAATTTAACGATCTATAATCCACACAAAATTGCCATGTAACATCTTTCTTCTTTACCAATAAGATGGGTGAAGAAAATGGACTGTGGCTAGGGACGATGATGCCTTGGTCAAGCATTTCTCGGATCAACTTCTCCATTTCAGATTTTTGAAATTGAGGATATTGACAGGGCCTCACATTGACTGGCTTGGATCCTTCAACAAGATGGATGTGATGGTCAACCGTTCTGTGAGGAGGCAATTCTGTGGGTGTAGAAAAAATGGACTTAAAACGTTGTAATAGATCAGTAACTGGGCTGGGTAGGTTGGATGGAAAATTGCTGGATGGTTCTGGGAGAGAATCAACATCTTGAAGGGACGTCGTGATGGTAAAAACACTGGCCACATTATTGGTGTGAACCAATGCTTGAAGCTGATGCAGTGACATTGATTGTGAGGCTAGAGAGGCATCACCTACTAAAGTAACTTGGGTCCTTTGCCAAATAAACTCCATAGTGAGAGCCGAATAATCATGAGCAACTTTGCCCAAAGATTGCAACCAAGAAAAGTCCAACACAACATCGGGACCTTCAATGTTCAGGATAAACAAATCCACCTCAAATTTAATGTCCTGTAAGATAAGAGGGACATTATGGCAGCAAAATTGACAAACCAAGAAGGTTCCACAACCAGTTGCGACCTTGAAGCGAGGGCATGGTTTGATAGGTAACCCCAATTGTTCCACTAACGCAGACTTGATAAAGTTGTGAGTGCTCCCGCTGTCAATGAGGATGGTGAATTTTGTTTGGTTATAAAGGCCGGAAACACGCAAGGATCGACTTTGGAGCTGGCTGGACAAGGAGTGAAGGCTGGATATGTCACCCGAGACATCATCTATTGAGTTATCTTCGGATTCCGGTTGGGTTCCTCTTCATCCGCTCCCATGAGGATAAGCACGCAGTTTTGGCATCGGTGAGATGGGTTCCATTTCTCATCACATTTAAAATAGAGACCTTTTGAACGACGGTCTCGGAGTTCGACAGAGGGCATGTTCCGCACGGCAGGGTTTGAGTGTGGTGTGGGTAAGAGTGGTGATAACGATGTTGCAGTATTGTTTGATGGGTTATTTGGATTTGAATTGGATCGATTTGTTTGATTGTGGTTAGGTTGGGTATGTGAGCCTGTGGAGTGTTGTGGGCCGCGAGACCACAATTTGGTGTGTCATCAAAATGGACCTCATATGCTCTGGCCATGACGAAGGTTTCCATTAACGTAACAGGTCGGTGAAATTGCAATTCCCGTCTCAAATGTTTTTTCAGTCCCGTAATGAAAAAACTGATCAGTAGTGATTCGAAGATACCGTTGACCTTGTTCATCAATTCTTCAAACTGGGCTTGAAAATCAGCTACAGAGCCGTTTTGAGTTAATTTGGAGAGTTCACCTTCAATGTCTTCTTACTGAGTTGGACCGAAGCGGTGGCGAACATCGGTGAGAAAAATTGGCCACGATGGTAACAAATTGTTACGTGTTGCCCATTGGAACCAGTCAACAGCACGTCCGTCAAGATGAAAGACTACGATATGAAGTCGGGACTCTTCCAGAGTTTCGTGGAAGTTGAAGAAAACTTCAATCTGGAAAATCCAATCCAAGAGATTGAAACCATCAAAACGTGGTACGTTTAATTTCAGCGCACGTGACGTCTGCCCGACAAATGCATTCTGTGGTTGTTTTTTGCCTTCGACGTGTAAGTTTGCGACATTCGAATAAACTTCTACCAGGTGTTGGTGGAGTGTGGAATGAACTGACTCGGTATGGAACTCGAATAATTCGCGAAACTTTACCATCTGTGCATCGATATTGGATTGAAGGGCGTTCATAAACTCAGTTGTGTCCATGATGAAAGCACCAATGATACACTCTGCTGCAGAATGCTCAAAGGTTTTAACATTCTTCGAGTGAGTGTCCACTCCTCAGAAAATTAAGGGAAAGATAATAATAGAATTTGGGGGAAAAAGGATTTTGAAAACTTTTATTCTTCTCTGTTTTGATTACATCATAGCTATTAAAAGGAATTGGGTGCTAACAATCAAGCAAAAATTAGGGAAATAAAACAGGAATTAAACTAATAATTTGCAGCAGAAATTTCAGGAATTAATTTGAGCATATCAGGATCTTCTAATTTTGTCCGCAGACATAATTTGAGCATATCAGGATCTTCTAATTTTGTCCGCAGACATAATGAGTGATCCATGCTGACTTCTTTCTTGCTCGTTTTCTTACTATTGGGTTATTCTTTCGTTATTGGGTCTGGGTCCACTGGTTGGTTTGTATCAATGTACAAGAATTACTTCAATATCTAAGAAACTAACAACATGTACGTAACTAATTACGCATATTTGAAACTGACTCATCCACTAGACCATCATTTTAAATACCTCCACATCAACAATTCAAAAATACTTCTTACTAGACACCTTCACCACAACCGACAATAGATCCTATACGACTTTGTTTTGCTTCTAGTTCATATAACTTTTTTTCAAATTTATTTGGAAAAAATCCTATATCATCTTACATGTATAATTAAACATAAAATATATCAATAATTACTTAAAAATCAAATTAGAATGCAATTAAATATTATTGGTTGTGATAATGTGAAAACTTTTCTCCTTGAGTAAGAAAAATAAAAATATTAACTTTAAACTCCTATAAATTGAATATGGATATTTGTAATTAATTTTAAATATATTTATTTATATAAATGTACTTTAAGGTTAACTTATTACTTATTATAAAATAAAAAACAAATAGTTGAAATATTATTTTAATTTGAATGCAATTTAACTAAATTGAAGTAAAATTTAATAGTAAATTACAAATCAATATATAACATTATTTTTTTTAAAAACTAAAAAGCATCGAGTACCCACAATCTAAAATGCTAACAATACACATGTGCCAAATGCGTAAAGTTTATTCTAATGATTAAAGGGTAAAAAAATTAGATGAGTTTAACATATATATATATATATATATATATATATATATATAATTTTATGACAATTTAAACATTATTTAATTATTAAATTTAAGAATAAAAAATATGTTTATATATTTTACAAATTTTTAGATTAAAGTGAATAAAAAAGAAAATAAAGGAAGCAGGAACAAAAATAAATATCTCTTTTATTAACTAAAGGTTTATTTTAATTTTATAAAAGATAGAAAAAATGAAGTAAATAAGTTTGAGATACATTAAATTTTGTAATTTTAAGTTCATGGTTTCAAACAATTATTATGTGATAATTTTGATAAAATTCTTTTATTATACAAATTACCGAAATAATACTTTAATTCTAGCGAGTTAATAATAACATAAAACACACCTAAGTTACTCCTTTATTATTAAATTCTCAAAAGAAAATGGTCTACACTCACCAATATGATGACAAGTTGCTATTAGTGTATACAAAGGAGAAAGTAAGAATCGAACGAAAAACAGAGGGGGTAAAAATAGAAAATATCAAATCCCGCACAGATATTTGCAGGGAAAAAGAAGCCAAACGAAGCTCATTTTCTCTCGCAGCTTAGCCACAGCACAATCACAAGCTCCCACTCTAGGGTTTCGCTCTCCACGCTCTGTTTACCACTTACTCGTGAGTCTTCTCTCAACCTTACTATGCTTGTGCCCTTCCGCTTCTTATTTAGGGTTTATTTTGTCTCCTGTAATTTCAATTTGGAGCTGCTTGAAACCTAGTTTATGTTGCTTTTCTTTGGTTTTCGAGCCTTAGTTCCTGAATTCGAATGTGGTCTATTGGATATTGCTTTTCTTTTCTTTTCTTTTTTATATACGTTAGGATTAACAGTGTTACCAATGTCGTTTGTGCGCAAAACTACCGAGTGTCTGATATGACTACCGGCTAGCATAACAGAAACGGAAGCTAGAATGGAATTGTAATTGTCTAGCCTTTATTACTAGTAAGTATAGAACTATTACCAGTTAGGGGGAAAAACACTAAGAGAAAAATTACATAGGAGAACACTCAAAATAACTAGGCCCTTTTGTAGCTCTTACAATACTGGTAATCGCTCTTCCTGTGTTGGAGTAACTTCCTTATGTGGTTCGTTCTGCGCAAGCCTCTACACCACTACATTTCTGACGCAATAAGACAGTATACTAGTTAGGGACTCTAGACTTACGCTTTGCCATTGAAAGAATTTGAGATATGAGAACGGGGAATTACTATAGTTGTGGTGACAGTATATTCTTAAATCTTAATGTTCTCTTAGTGGGGAATCACTAAATATCTACTTTGTTTTAGACTAAAAATGCGTAAAAGGACCTTTTTATCATTGCATCATCTTGTGTTGGACGATCTTCTTGGTTGTCTCTCTTCCATCTTATTGCAAGAAACGAGCATTCTAGTGATTGATTTTGGATAGGATTTACTTGGTTTTGGTATTGGGCTACAGGCCTTGATCATGGTTTTCTATTTTAGCCTTCTGCCGTTGCCTCGGCTATAGTGTGAAATTAATTTCTTATGCTAAAATTACCTTAAATATATTTAATTGATGTTATTGGAAAGAAACTTATTTGGGCACTTCTACACGTTGCTGTACCATTACATCTTTCGAACCTTCTTCTAGCCCTAGGGCAAGAGGTTTTTTAGGTGTTCACCCATAGAGCTAGTTGGATTGCAAAGATCCAAGACATTAGGTAGTTAATTGTGTAGTTGGGTTGGGAGTCTCCTATGTGCTTTAGTGTTCTATGCGTCTCAGTAAGAGTACATTATTCCAAGTGCTAATATTAGATACAATTTTTCTGCAGTAATTTCATGTGATCAATGCGTGGAGGTGTTACCAAGTTCATTCAAACTGTCAAAGTAGCTGGTGTAAATGGGTTTCCAAAGGCATTTGATCCTTCCACAGGAGCAATATGAGATATTTAGCACACTAACCAATTCAATATTGAATAATTTTGAAGGGGAGGAATTTTCATATATTCTGAGATAGCAGAGGAATAAATAAATCATTGACTAGTTCAAGAATGGAAAAGGATGTTCTACCTTATGTATTAAGTTTTACTAGATACATCAATGCCCATTTAACAACAAGAACAAACATTGAAGAAAATCAATGCAATACACATTGTAGCTTTGATCAACTTTTTGAGTGGCCAATGGTTGAGTGTTTTGAATATTTTCGAGATGGATGAAATCCTTTAAATTTTGTAAAGATGCTATGCCATTTCCATCTGTATGGTTTTGGAACAGACATAGCCTCTGGAAGATTGTTTGGAAGCGTTAGAGTCTTCTATTTGCCTGTTTGAAGATTAGAATCTGTTAAAATAGATTTGACATCAATTTTGAGGATTTGGTAGATGTTCTCATTAATTATTGAACCAGGAAGTTACAGATGACCGAGAAAACTCTATCTGATTTGGGCTTTCAGGCTGTTAACATTTCTAAAGGGTTTATGAATCATTAAGAAATGCTTAGGCTGCGTCTGACATATTATACAAGGAAGAGCTGATAGTATAAGCAAACATTATAGAGCCTAAATAGGTGTTTGACACATCAAAGTGATAGTCAAATATAGTTGAGGATTTTTTTTTTTCAATGCAGCCATATAAGTGTATCCTTTCCTTAGGATTTGACATGACCTGATAGGATATTCATTCAACCCCAACACGTCTCCCACATCTTCAATTATCCCTAATATCATTTCCTTTGACCACCACCGTCAATGACTGCTCTTTAAATTTTCTTCCTTGTTAATTTCTTGTTATCTGGGAATGCATACATCCCCAAATTCCTTGTCTGGCAGTTATAAGGTTCTTTTCAAATATCTGTGACCATATACATCTATATCTGATTAGATGTGGGGAAATGAGATGGATTGTAAAGCTATACACTGGGCTTGTAATAGGTCATGTATAATAATGATAATAATACTAATATTTTATCCTCCATGGATGAAAAAGCTATCAGCCTTCTTATGATTTCTTCCTCTTCAATGGAAAGATGTTTGCCCCACCCTCTATTAATATTTTTTAAAGTCACAGGCTAGTTTTAATTTTAATTTCCTGAATATCTTTGCATACTAATTCAATATAAATGGTGGGACTTACAGAGTTAATCATTATCCCACTTACCAAGTAACCTATTTACATTATCAGATAGTAAATACGGTTAGCATTATTGATCAATTATACTATGAGGCCTTTTCTTGTTGCCTTTTATTGCCAGGCCTTGTCTGTGGATCTGTTGAGTCAGTAAATTTGCTCTATTTATGGTTACAAATTCAGTTCTTTCTTGCTTTGAACAAAATGATATATCTCCCAATTTTGGATTTTAGCTTGGACCTTACTTGAATTGAACTTGGTAAGTAGGTTGTGAAAGTTGAGAGGATGAGTGAAAGGTTCAAATTTTAATTTTCACTGTGGTTGGTGGAGAAGATGGACAATAGAGTTTATTGCTCTTGCTTTTATTAGGTTTGAAATTCAAAGACTAGAAATATCTACAACTTGTCTCCAATTTATAATTTTTTAAGCAAAATATGAAGGTTTAAACAATCTTTTATAGTGTAACATTTTAAGTATTGGATTAGACCTAATTCAACTCCTAAAGCTGTCTTAAGAGCGAAGGATTAACTTTCATCTAACAAGGACATCTTTGGCCAAATATAAGACATGTCTTGTGTTGATTCACTAAAATATAAGAACTTGAGAAAATTTATTTAGGGTTTGATATTGATACATTGTATTTATAGAAAATGGGGTACAATAGAGAGGATATGGGCCTCAACCCAAACCCTTAACCGTAGTCTAAGGAACATTGAAAAATAATACTAAAAGATACATAAATAACAAATTTCAACACTCCCTTTCAAGCTGGAACATATAAATTGTATGTACCAAGCTTGAAACAAATGAATTGAATCTTAAGTCCTCTTAAAGATTTAGTTAAAATATTTGTCTGTTGCTCATTGGAGCTTATAAATTCAGTTACAAGTTCCTTAGACAACAACTTCTTCTCTCTAACAAATGACAATCAATCTTAATATGTTTTGTTCTTTCGTGAAAGGTTGGGTTGGAGACTATCATACAATAACTTCATTTGCCCAATATCACAAAATTTTAAATCTTGAAGGAATTGTTTGATCCACACAAGTTCACATGTAGCAAATGTCATAGATCTATACTCAGCTTCTGCACTAGATCGAGCAACAACACTTTGCTTTTTACTCTTCCAAGAAATCAAATTTCATCCAATAAAGATATAATATCTAGTAGTTGATCTTCTATCAATTGGATAGCCAGCCCAATCTGCATCACAATAACCAAGAATTTGAGTATTACCTTTATCTTCATATAACAACCCTTGTCGTGGGGCCCCTTTAATATATCTCAGAATGCGAATCAAGACATCCCAGTGATCAATACAAGGATTTTGCATGAATTGGCTAATTACTCCAACTGCATAAGAAAGATCCGGTTTGGTAATAGTAAGATAAATTAGTTTACCAACCAACATATATAGTAAGATAAATTAGTTTACCAACCAACCTCCTATATGTTGGGTTATTGTACCCACTATCAGATCATCCATATCTTCGACGTGAAGGGATGTGTTGAAAATTATCCATATTTTTCATGTGAGGGAGTATGTCAGAAATTTCACATCAATTAAATATATGGGTAAATTGTAGTATATAAGGGCAGTACAAAGATCATCTTACAAATCAGTTTTGTGGGATGAAATTAGCTCCAAATCCACTTATGAGTGACACGATAAAGGTTTGATAGTGGGTGACATAATAGCCCCAACAAACATGGCTTGATAAGCTCCAATACCATAGGAGAAAGTGGATTTGGACCTAACTTAACTGGACAAAACTGGATTATAATGTAAAGTTTACACCCCACTTATATTTTACAATTTAATCATTTTTTTATTCCAATGTAAGATTAGTTCATGTTATATAAGAATTGTCTTCCCTGCAAACAATTGGGAAAAAGGGAGATGTTTAAATGAGAGGGGAGTGCATAGACCCCAAGCTATAATGGTTTCATTTGGCTTTTCTTTGTTCTTATGTAATTGGAAAGGTTTGACGTAATCAGAGAACAAATGTCATGTTTTCCAGCTTTGGTGCTGATGTTGGATGTTTTAAATGGGGAATATCTATATGTATAAGAATCTTGTCCCTGGCATGTGTTTGGAGAATGAGGGAGGTGTGTAAACTGGGGGAAAGCATAGACTCATGCAGTAAATTGGAGAGAAATTTGGTGGAAGTTAGACTTTCAGATGGTGAGCAAAGACAAAAATGTTAAGATTGCACCTCCAGGTCACACGGCAACTGGAATGGTACAATACTATACGAAACATGCTGTGAAAAATTAAAAAGAAAATGCTGGTAAATTTATGTTGGTACGTTTGTGCTATGTATTGTTCATCAAACAATGTACAACATGTAAGTTGTCTTGTGGATGGAACAGATGTTGTGATGTTCTTTTTGTTTTGTACACACTGTGTATCAAACACACTCTAATACACCCATCTGTCGTCATGCACAAGATTGGACATTTACGGTGTAAAGTTTGCATGACTAGATATTTCCAGGTGACCTAACGTTGAGAATGGATATGCAGGGACACCATATTAGAAATTGGCTAAGCATAAAACAACTCCAAAAGCAAGCTGAGGATTAAACCAAATTTTATGAGGGTATTCTAACAAAATCTTTACGTGGTTTTGTAACAGTATTCTATTTGTAATTGTGATTACCATTTATAATGATTTGGAGCATTGGCATTACATTTATACATCAAAACCCGATTTTCTTTTCAAACTGAAGGTGATAAAATGGTTGGGAACAATTGTACCGCTTGACTGAGACAATATATATTGATGTGAAAAAAATTGTAAATAAATTCATTTTCACCCTTACCTTTCATATATACCAAGCACATTCTACTATGTGATTTGAAAAAACAACTATATCTTCATTTTTGGTGCTGGCAGAAAATTCTGTGGCTGTTCCTTTGATTCATTAATCCAATCTGCGTATTACATTTTAGAGGTCTTAATCCAATGCTTAAAAGACAATGCCCTACATCCTCAAAAAATTATGTTGTTATCAGTAATCTTTATTATGAAGATAGAAAGAAAATATTAAAGCAACTTGTGGAGAATTTCCTAATTCGAGTCATATCAAGTGGATTTGACTGTAGAACTTGATTGTACTAATGAAAACTGTTTCTGTTAAACATTTTTGGGATAGATAGTTTTGCCTGTTTTCTTCTCTGTTTCTTTGGACTAATGCTTCTCTCTGCTTTTCCTTGTTTATGGTAGGTTTGGATCCTCCTGTTCTATATTCCTCTTTTCTTTTAATTCATTTCTGTTGAAAATTGGTCGCTTATACATGTCTTGAATGTTTCGTTTGTAGTTAGGTTAGGACTCTTATTAAATTCTTCCCACTGAACACATTGGTACAATATATGCCCTGTCAACTGAACTAACGTGCTCTAGCTTGGTACTTATTGTTTTAAATACAATGGAAATCTTTCATTTACTTTATAATATATTTTTTTCATGTCTCCTAGCACATAGTAGTCCTTTAATGAAGAAAAAAAAATAGTAGAAGATTGAGGATATGATCTTAGGATTCTTGTGATTTATATGTTTGTTAATACACAGAACACTGCATTTGTCAAAGTGAAGCATTACAGTTTTTGAAGGTGAGATGAGTGGAAGTGGCAAAAAGCGCTCTTCAAAGTGGGATTTGAGAGTTGATCCTGAATTTTCACCTGAGGATAATAAGCAATTAAGGTCTGGGTGGTCCTCTGCAGATGTTGCTGGTGGGAATAGTTCGAAGTGGTCATATTTGGAGGGAAGTGATAAAGTAAAGCCCGGTATGGGATTTTCATCCAAGGAACCTTTTTCTGGAGGCAGAGGTTCACATAAGGAAGATGTTATGAATAAAGACTACGTAGGTTTGGATGCATCAATGGAATGGGATGAGGATGGAAACTACAGCAAGAAAATGTCTCCTGGATCTGAGGAATGGAAGCATAAGAGACATAGTCAATCCCCTCAAAATGGTTGGAGCAGGTCAGTCAGGTTTGTTTCTCTACTTGGTGTGTCTCTGCTGATTCTATTATCTGAATATTGATTGAAACTTTATATTTAAGTGTTCATCTAATGGTTTGTTGTGCAAGCATACTGTAAATAAGCTTGGTTGTGTATATTATAAATTGCATATGTTCAAAAGGTCCTACAATATAATATATGTTTGTCATGTCCTCTGAAGCACTGTGCTTTAATGTAGGAGCTGTATACACTTGGGAGAATGCTGTGACACCCCTGAGCCCTCCTCAGCAGTGTTGTTGGGATAAAATAATATTTCACTATGTAGATAGCAAAGACATGTCAATCATGTCTTGAATTCTTGAACATTTTTCCCTTAAACTTTGTTTTATTGATTAGACACATGATGCAAACAATCATGACCACTTGGTAATGCATCATTTGCCATTTTTTGACATCTAGTTTATCTCTAATCCCGACTATTTATATGCAATATCTAATAGTCTTTAGTTATTATTTTTTCTTCTGGACTAGAAGATGTAGTTTGAAGTTTTTATGGAAGTGCTTTTGGTACAACGGGTCACTCTGGCTTTTTTCTTATACCATTTTCTGTTCTTTTGTTTTAGATACGCATCCAATATTTGTATTATAAAGAGCTTGTTTCTTATTAGTTGCTTTAATTTCTAGCTCATCCTGGAACTTTCTACTGACCCCTTTCTATTTTAGATAATAGACAAAAAAGTTAGTCTTTATTTTCAAGTATTCACTCTCTCCCTAATAAATTTCATTATATGATATTAGTGATAATACGGTGCATCATTGTTGTTGTGTTGCATAATATTTCTAGCTGCCGATTTTTTTGTTAATTGTCTACCTTTGGATATGCCAATTACTAGGAGTCGAAGCAGGAGCCCTCCTCATGGTTTTAAGTGGGATTCAGGAGTCAATGACAGAAACAGAATGCGGGCTGGAGGATCTACTCAACCATGTAGAGATTTTGCAGCTGGTAAATGCAGAAGAGGCAGCCATTGCCATTTTCTTCATCATGATAATCAAAACCATGAAGATAGTTGGGAAAATAAGTGCAGGGAAGATGGAGCTCCTAGATATTCTACTCCCCATGAGGGTAGAGACTATTCTCTTAAAAGTGGCAGATCTAATGAAGCTTGTACTAATTTTGCAAAAGGCAGGTGTAGAATGGGAGCATCATGCAAGTTTGTGCATCATGAGAATTCTGATGGACATGGTAAAGTTTCTGGGGATGAATTAACTAGAGAGAAGGAAATTGATAGAAGGCACAGAGATACTTCATTTGAGCAGGGTGGCGGGCATGGGCCAAACCGAAGTGGTGATACTCTTTGCAAATTTTTTGCTAATGGAAATTGTCGAAATGGTAAGTATTGTAGATTTTCTCATGATAGGCAAGCATGTAGGAGTCCTAATAGAAGATTAAGAGATGATAGGTGGACAAGCAATCCAGGGGGAGATCACCATAGACTGGATAGATCGAAATTCAGTGATTCAGATAGTCCTAATAGAAGGCCAAGGGATGATAGGTGGGGTTCTGATGGTAACAAGGCTGATGCAGATAAAGTTTGGGAGAGTCCAAAGTGGAATGATACAGTTGCTGTCTCTGATTCAGCAAAGCTGGTTGAGGACAAAAGTGAAAATGTGGGTGCTGCAGAGCCAGGATTCACTCCTTTACCTACAAGGTATGGATGGAGTCATAGTTTGGATAAGAGCAGAGTGCATGGCGAGCAGCCCTTTCCAAGTGATAAGAAGGAAGCTGACAGTTGGATATCAGGAAATGCTGCAGCCAACATGCATGTTTCCCAGTCAATAGGTACTGATATCTGGTTAGGTGATACCAAAATGTCTCCTGATTGGCATTACAGGGTGGGATCCTCCAGCAGTATTGAAGAAAAACATGAACAAAATAAGCGTGGGATAACACAAGGTGGTACATATTTACCCACGTCTGAACATGACAGAATACAAATTGCTTCAGGTGCTCTTCTATTTGTTGTTCATTTGATTCCTTGTAAATTGAAAATCTTTTACCATGCTAGTGAAACTCAAAATATAAAATTGTATGATATTATTTCATTGACATTTGATGATAAATGTGACAAACAAATCTACTGACTCATGCATAGATTCAAACTTTTCAACTTATGTTTGTTTCAGGACAAAGCATTAATCAGAATACTGAGAGTTTG
Source organism: Sphenostylis stenocarpa (assembly GCA_963425845.1). Lineage (NCBI taxonomy): Eukaryota > Viridiplantae > Streptophyta > Magnoliopsida > Fabales > Fabaceae > Sphenostylis > Sphenostylis stenocarpa. The sequence continues at coordinate 19,481,505 of OY731406.1, forward strand.
AATCCTTTGCATTCTTCAAGCCGCCAGGCAGTTGGACAAAGTCAATTACCAGTTCCAGTTCTACCTTCAAAGGGAGGAATTATTGATGGAATGCCGAACCAGGAAGTCTCTACTGAGAAGAAATACACTTCTGAACCAAATATCATGGATGCAAGCTTATCACAAGCTAGTTCAAGAAATCCTCCTCCAACTGAGAACGTTGTTGGCCAAGAACAACTTGCGCAGCTTACCAATCTCTCAGCCTCGCTTGCCCATATCCTTGGGTCAGGGCAACAGCTGCCACAACTTTATGCTGCTTTAAATTCTCACTATGTAAAGGACACATCCTCCCTAGCAAAGGCTGAGGTGCCTGCTGTGCCTGTTTCCAATACGATCATGAGGCCAGATCCTGTTCTTGGACTCCCAAAGCAGTATGATCCAATGTGTGATAGTGTTGAGCCAAAGAGTGCTGTTGCAAGTGGGGTACTCCCATCCATTCCTCCAAGTACCAAAGTTGCAGAAGATGTAGTTGAAATTCCATCACAGTTGTCCAACAGTGCAAGACAAAATCATGGTGATTCTTCTAAGGCTGCTCGCTCAGAAGAACTTGTCAAGAGTGATCCTCTAATCCAGTTGCAATCAGGTCAAAGCACGGGGGTTGATAAGGATAATAATAAGGAAGTGTTACCTGGGGAAAGATGCAAAGCTCGAGATGACGCCAAAAGTACCAAAGAGAATGGTCCTCTGGAAAACGTGGAGCAAACTGGAGGTCCTGATGAGGCCAGGAAAACAAAGGATTTGAAGGGGATTCGTGCATTTAAATTTGCACTGGTTGAGTTTGTTAAGGAGCTTCTGAAACCAACATGGAAAGAAGGTCAAATCACCAAAGAAGATTATAAAACAATTGTGAAGAAAGTCGTAGATAAAGTAACCGGTTCCATGCAGGGGGCCAATATTCCTCAGACACAGGAGAAAATTGACAACTATTTGTCATTTTCAAAACCAAAGCTTAACAAACTTGTACAGGTTAGTGGTGGTTAGCTTACACATTCCTGTTATGTTTTTGAAGGATTCCAGTCTTCCCATTTTACTTCTGTAGATGAAAGCGAATGTTGATGAACTAATCATTGAATTTCCTGGAAGGCTTGGATGTTTATCGGAAGTTGCTAAAGAAATATGAGATTTTAGCTCAGAAATGTTCCAGAAGGACATGTGTAGCGATATTTCATTATTAATGATACTGTCTAATAATTTTTTTGTCAATCTAATAAATTTAATGGTCTTTTATTTTCTCTATTAAGAATGAACAAGTATCTGAAATTAAGCTTTACGTCCATCCATCAAAGCCTTCCTGAATTCATCAGACTGTTGCAATTTAATTGATCTCTGTACGATTCTGAACTCTGTTTGATCACGATTGTTGCTGATGGTCTAGTTATGCTATCATGCGCGACGCTCTATGTTGGTCCGAGTCTACGTCTGCCTCATGACAATTTGTTTAGCTGTGACTTTCACAATTGGTCTCACAATTCTTCTTTTTCTGTTTGCAGGCGTATGTGGAAAAGGTTCAGAAGGCTTAGTGCAATTATATTAGTTTGACTGCCAACTCTATCGTTTATATTTGACTCAGAAATGTTGTCTTCAATTTGTATACTGCATCCTCTACCTCTGACTTGTTTGCGTACTTTAGCTCCTTTGCAGCTCTTACGTACACATCTGGGAGCATTTTTTGGGCCTTTAATTTTATTTTCTTCGTTTCTGCGGGGAAAAATATTGGGTGTTTGTGCCATAAGACGTTGGTTCGCAACTCAATAGTTAGAGTTACGTGGGATTCAATTTATTTTACTGGTTTAATGTAATTACAGGAGACAGATGTTTGCTTTTCAGAACAGTAGTGAGAAAGAGGTGGAACCGTAAGATGCTAAAGTCCCATGGTTGATTATTTCGAACTGGACGATGGTGGTTTCACTGCCCTACATCTCGAACTATAATTTCTGATTTATGTAGTTTGCGTGCGTGCATGGTACTACCCAAAAGTATGACGAAAATGACTAGTTGTCTAATTGCTTATGAAGATAAATTGAGGGATTGTCCTTGTTTAATTGATATTACCTTTTCAAATCTGGATCCCTCCCCCCAAGTTCTGTAACATTGCTTAAATTTGAAGTAATGTAGAGTTGAATTAAATCTAATAACTGTCATTTATGATGAATGAGCTTCAACCATTTTCTGAGTCCCTGGTCCTATAATTCCTAAAGGGGTCAACGCTTCAGCGTGATCAAACAATTCACTTGGCCAAGCTCTAGTAATTTATTAGATCTTAACAATTCACTGGACGGGAAGAATATTTTCTTTTTCACGTGTTATATAGGATAGGTATGGGACATGTTGGCCTCACGAGCTTTCGACCAATAGACATACACTCCAAAGAGAAAAATATTAAGAGTTTTTAATTAGAATTATTTAAAAATAAAATTAAATATTTAAATATGAGTTTTACAGTTAAGTGGTTTAAAATATGGTTATTCAAGTAATTTTTTTTAATTTTAAATGATTTTATCTATTTTTAAGTAATTCATACACTTAGAACTTATAATAAAATATTTATATTTATTTTTAACTAATTTTTGGTAATAATTCCTATTAAAGATGTTCTAAATAAAAGTGATTTATTTTATATTATAAATTAATTAATATATGTATGAATTTTCATTGTCCTCATCAGATACCTGCTATCCTTTATTCATTTTGCCCGAGCAACACACATTTTCTTCGTAAAAAGTCCTCTCAACTGTTTTTAAGGGTTGTCTTTTTATTTTATTTTTTTACTTTTATTGATTCATTTGTTAATATATACACACAAATAAATAATTTAAACTATTTATTATAAGTTTTAATTATAAAATAATATTGTGGTACGCATTGCAGGTACAAGGAAAACAGAAATAATCCACAATATTTAGCAGTTTAAGGGAATGTTCCATTGCCTTTTATGTCCATAATAAAATTTATCCATTTTTAACTTTTGATAAGGTCTTTTCTTGTTATATTCGAGTAAAAACCGATAGTTTAAAGATATGTATATATTTTTATATATAATAATCTTATATCCATTAAGTTTGTTTTCTAATTAATTTTCGATAAAAGACCTAACTATCTTTAGAGGAGTGTTTCTATATATATGTATTTGTGATTGTGTGTGTGTGTGTGTGTTTTAATTCTTATACCAGTAACGAATTGGTATTTGTTCAACAAATTCGACTATTATCCTTAGAGCAACAACTTTAGGAAAGTTATAAGTCATTATTACTGGATAATCCCAGGCAGTTGGCCAGCTACACCTCCACATATAACACTTCACATACCTCTAAACTGAAGATGAATGGATAAATAAAGGTGGATGATATAAGAAATTGGCTTTTCATTCTTCATTTAGGTAAATTTCTTTACATAATTGGTAGGAAGAACATAAAACAAGTTTTATTTGTTGAATATTATACTGTGATCTAAGTAATGAAAAGGGAAAAAGAAAGAATATTGATGATACTATATATTTTTTACTTATTAGTTTTTAGCCAAATTATTTTAAAGGAGCGCCATCAATTTAGAATTCCAACGCAAATCATCTAACTACCCAAAAGCAGAAGAAAAATAGTTGAGATGGAAGAGCTTTCCAGTGGCCATTCTGAGATCCAGCAAGAGTAGAAACACTTTTCCCCCACTTTTACCGGAAATGGAAGTTTGGAATTCGTCACCATAGTCCTGACTCTGAGGAGGCCATTTGGAGAGATGGAGTTGAATTACATGACATCCTTTTAACTCTCTTTAGCATGGTGGTGGTAAAGTGAATGCATGTGTTGGTGTCAGATCTCACCCAATATTATCCTCCTCGTAAATATGTTCTTCCATACATATAACTCTTCAAAGTGACTTATGGTTATTACTAATAACTTGGTTTCTGTTCATGAATTGAACCTTGGAATATTATTTTTCTCCCCCCTACTACATGTATCTAGTATAGGTAGCTATAGTCTAAACTTGCCTGATTGTTCATCAATGTCATTGTTGTGTTTTAGTTTTTGTCACAGTTTTTCGCAAGAGTACGTTAATGGATATATTGCTATTTGATTTGTTTAATACCTTACTTTAAAGGGTTAAGGAAATCTATCTCAGTTAATTGATTAACTATAGTGAATTGTTATAAATTTTGTGTTAGGTTCTTATTGATAAAAGAGAAATTTACTTTCATATTAAGGTAAGTGATGGTAGAATTTTCCTTATCAACTTTAGTTTATGTTAAATTTCAACTTAAGATATTATTCTAGGTTAAATTTTAACCTAAAATGAAGAGATAATTATAAGTGATACATATGTTAATCTTTCTTTAATAAAAACAATATTCAATCTTGCCAATCATCACTATTTGGGACTCGAGAAATATTAGTAGATACAAAGATAGTGATCAAATAATAATAATTATAGTCTATCCATTGTAGGAAGTGACAAGATATAGTTTTGTAAATATAAAAATTCACTATAATGCTCAAATTTTGTTTCATCATAATAAATACATACTGTATTAGATTGAATTTAACTGTTATAATAAACGATTTATTATGTCAATCTCATTGAAGAACAACATATTATTTGAAAATATTTTATATATAGAAAATGATAGTGAAAGCAATAAATATATTTTTTTTATATAGTTCTTGTGAAAATTAGTTATGATTCTTATATTTTACAAGTTAATAAATTATTTTTTAATTTTAAAATAAACAAGAATCTAATTCATTAATTTACTTTATAAACAATGAACAAATACTTTCAAATAACAATTTAAGTATAAAGAACTACTAATATCATATTTAAGTTTTTATTAATTGTTAAGTTGAAAAATCATAATTAAATATTAAATTTAAATTAAGAAAACTAAAAAACATATATTTTTAAAAATTGAAAAACAAAAATTGATTAAATTAAAATTTAAAGATAAAAGATAAATTTATGAAAAGAATACACAGATAAAAAATCATACTTATCCCTAGTAACCTCACAAATTTTCTAACCATGGAACCAATTTTATTATTTACACAATTTTTTTTTCTAAATTTATGAAAAGAATACACAGATAAAAAAACTATACTTATCCCTAGTAACCTAAAAAATTTTCTAACCATGAAACCAATTTTATTTACAATTTTATTTCTGAATTTATGAAAAAAATACATAGATTAAAAAAAATATTCTAACCATCATGTTTGATGTTTGTAACGTTTGTTTTCTGAATCACACACCTCATCTCCTCTATTATGAAACGTGGTATGATACGGTTTCTTTCTTACGAAAATAATAAACGTTGGATAATGAACAAACATTTTATCATTACTTTCAGTTTTTAATAGGTGCATATTCTAAAACGCTTTTTGAAAATATGCAAAAGTCTCTTACATATTCTTTTTGTTAATTTTTGGATTTATTCGCTACTTCTTGTATTACTTGTTTGAAGAAAAAAAATATTTTTATTCGTTTGTTATTTTTAAAACCAAAGAATAACTTCTAACTTTCAATTATGTCCTAATTACGAGAAAATAAATCAACATAGTAATATATGAAATTCAAAGTACTAAATAAGAGAGATAAACAACATATTAGAGAATTATAAATACTTTTAGTAATAATCTCGTTTCTTTCTAGCTCTTCCTTTACCACAACCCTTGTAATTGGATTCATCAACATTGTGTTCAATCCCTTTGACATGAAATGATGCAACTCCACCTTCGCTTTTTATTCATTATTGTTCATCTCTCTGCTTTTTGCAGCCACTCTCGTTTCCATGAAAACTCTTCAAATAGTTTCCCTGTTTGGAAGCATTGTTGAATGTTGTGAGTGAGGGAGGAGAAAACAACAAGCTACCAAGTTAACTCATTCAAAGCTACCTTGTTACACACAACTAGCACCCTTTTATGCGCCGAGATATCGTTCTGGTGTACTTTTCTAGCCATTTTCTCATTCCTTTTTTCAAACCCTTTTAGACTTTTATCCTCTTAACCTTAAAAACACCAACACATTGCAAACTTCAACACAACCATAGCTCCATATTTTGTGCATGCCCACATGGATAACAACCTAAACAATACATTCACAAACGTTAACACCACTTGCAATCACGAGACCATGGCAACAGATCAACAGAACATCATCCTCCACGATCATCATCACCAAATTCCAATGGGTGTTGGAATTTGGTCCAATCACCACCACCCCTTTCACACGCAACCCTCTTCCTCTTCTTCAACTAGTAATTTCCTAACGGAGGTGTTAGGGATTCAGTTTGAAGAAGAGGAAGAGGAAGAGCTTGGAGCGATGAAGGAGATGATGTACCAAATGGCAGCGATGCAACCGGTGGACATAGACCCTGCCACGGTCAGAAAACCAAAGAGGCGAAACGTGCGCATAAGCGATGACCCTCAGAGTGTGGCTGCACGCCACAGAAGAGAGAGGATCAGTGAGAAAATCCGTATCCTCCAAAGACTTGTCCCTGGTGGCACCAAAATGGACACTGCTTCCATGCTTGATGAAGCCATTCGCTATGTCAAGTTCTTGAAGAGGCAAATCAGGTTGCTTCAATCAACTCCACCACAAATTGATTGTATTAATGGTGCTGCTCCTAACAGTGATTGGCCTTTTGTGCCAATTACATTGCACGGTTCTACCTTCATGAACGTGCCTCCTGGAATCGAATTCAACGACAGAATTCATGGGCATGCCGTTGATTCGATCCACCTTCAACATTCATGAAACCACTAATCACTGATGATTTAGTGGCTAATTAAGAAATTATTAGGAGCGGTACGTGCATGATATTATGTATGTTAATGATTATTAATGTACCAGGGGACAAAACAAGGGAAAAGGATTCAAGTGTAAGAGGTTGATGAAGTATTATATATTTTTCTTGAAACGCACCCGTATCTTATTATTTATGGATATATGCATGCACTTTTTTCTTCTTCTTTCGCTATACGCTTTGAATACATTTCGATACTATTAAAATTATATTTGAAAGAAAAAGTACCTATTTTGAGTGTAACTTAAGACACTAATCGAAGCTGTGATTAGAAATCCATTCAATACTGGTTTAACAGGTATTTTCCATTTTCCAATGTCGTAAAAAAATATAGTGTTGTTTCACCAAGTTACGTTGAAAGTAACCTCCCATACGTTGAAAATAACGTGTTGTTTTATTATAAATATGAATAAGCAGTTTTCGTTCTATTATTTAATTCCAAATTGTCATCTACAATAAATTATAGAAACTTACAGCAAAAACACCAATGTACTGCTTCTAAAACATCATATATGGTGTTAAAAGGAAAATGTTTTACATGGATTCATACGGGAACTGATATAAAACTGACTTATTGAATTTAGTCTCTAATTATTTCACAACAGATTTTAAACACTTTATGTTCTTCTTTTGTATTATTTAAAAATTACATTAACATACCTTTATGTTTAAAAAAGGTATCTGTACTTTATAGCTGTATTGATTGCTGCTGAATATGAGTATGATATTTGCTTGTATTGATGGTATAGCGTGAGGGAAAAGGTTTGTTAGGATATTGTTGACCAGTGGCCGAGGAATAATCATAACTCTTGGTTTGGATTACGTACATATCCTTATTTATAACAATGGAGAATAATATACATATCTGTGTGCAGTGAAGTTTAGGAGTTTTGTTTCCTTTCCTCAGAAGATTCTCTTCACTGAATAATTTGAACAATGATGTCAGAATGAAGCTACATATATTCAATAATTAATGACACCATTCATCTCTTCTATGCTCTTAAATCTTCACTCATTCCTTAAACCTATCACTCTTGTATCTTATGTTTTTAATATTCACCACCCAACACAAAACGTATATTTTGTTTCTACTATATATCTCCTTTAGAATTTGCTTGCATGCGTATGAACATGGCTAAGATTTGCGAATGACAACATATATATATATATATATATATATATATATATATATATATATATATACTTATGATGATATATAATCATATATAGAGCTTAATTAACAAAGTAAGTGTCTGATATAGAAAACTCTGCATGTGAATACAAAGTGCATTTAGTTGCCTGTAATTATCTCTAATTAAATCGAATGACTTTGATCAATTTGAGTAAACTACTGAATCACATGGTCAGAAATAGACAATAGTTTGAGTGATGGACGCATTTTCTATATGCTTCAATTAATTATTACATAAATACAAAGTGGCTGTTACAGGTTATCAGGTTCTTCTTTTTGTTGATAGGGATGTGCATGTGTTTTTTTTTTTCAGTCTTTCAATTATGTGTATAATAATATTAATTAGGGTATTACAGAGAACTATGACTCTCTAAATGAACTTAATTTCAATGTACATGTTCCAAGTTTAAATTTTAACTTTTCCAGAAATGGCTTTAGCTACAATCATTATAATTACAACATGTTTAAATTCTTTGGCGTACATGTTCATCAGTGGTTATATATATAACTTCCAAGTGTTTATAACTTATTGCTATAAGTACTTATATGCTTTTTTATTTTAAAAAGTTAAAATTAAACTGTTGTTAAAAAGAATTGAAACAATCTAAATAATAGTAATATACGAATATACTATATTCCACAAAATATTTAAAATGAAAAAGTCAATTTTTCTATTTTTAGTTTTTAAAACAAACAAAAATTAAAGTAATACTAAAAAAATTGTGACACGCATACAAATTCACCTATCATCAACAATTTTAAAAATTAACGCTTTTAATAACTAAATAATTATTAAAATCTAAAGTAAAATATTACATAACATAAAATTATGGTATACGTTTAAAAAGTTCACCACGTGTATAAATAAATATAATTCCAAAAAAAGGTACTAAATCATTATAAAAACTCAATCACTACATATCAAGGAACCGTGAAAATTTGTTGTAAATTAAGGGGTATTGCAAGACAGAGAACGTGTTTTCACACGTTGCAGAAAACCGTTCCAGAGAACGTGTTTTCACACGTTGCAGAAAACTGTTTCAGAGAACGTGTTCTCACACGTTTCAGAGAACCTGTTCTCACACGTTGCTGTGAACCTGTTCTCATACTTTGCAGAAGACTGTTTCAGAGAACGTTGCAGAAGACTGTTTCAGAGAATGTTACAGAGAACATTAACGTTACAGAGAACGTTACAGACCCACTACCAAGTCTTCCATAACTGTTACAGACTTTCTCTTATAAATAGAGACCACTTCACACTCTTCAGAACACACCTCTCTCATCTTCTCTTCTCTGATCTTCTTTCTGTGATCCTGATCAGTTAATGTACTCTTTTGAGAGTTTCTTGCTAGTTTCTGAGATTCTTGGGTATTCCGAGAAGTTCCTGTTGTATCCTGGGGGACTTACGCAATACACCGCGGATAGGTCCTTAAGGGCAGTGATTATACACGCCTTAGGAATAAAGTTTGTTCGTATCTCTGTCAGATATTACAACAATTTTAAGGACTTATGGCTGACAGTACGAACATCAACAACTTCATTCAACAATTTTAGAATATTGGATAATGAAAGAAAGGAAATTATGAAGTGCTCATGGATCAATGTTAGTCTTCTGATTATGATTCATGTATGTTATTATGTGAGAATCAATTCATGTATGTTATTATATGATTATGATTCATGTATGCTATTATGTGAGAATAAAAAATCTAAACGTGAAGAGTAGTTTTATAAAATTAGTAACGCATAAAAACTACAAATTAAAATACATGTGGTATCAGAGCTATACTTATTAGATTTATGATTTTTCTCTTGTGATAATTTTTAAATTATGTTTTTCCAAAAATTCAATAAAGGAATAAATCCTAATATATGTTTTAAGCTGCAATCAATTTCAAATTGAAATTAATTTCATAGCCCCTATCTGAATGACAATGTAACTCTTATTGAAATGTGACTGACCCTGTAATTGATTTTAATTGAAAAAACAAATTACGTGATTGGGTTAAAGTTAAATCATATGTGAAATTGATTACTGCATGTTATAATTATGATGAAAGAAAGGTAAACTTTTAGATCAAATGCTATCAGCATACATCATGCAGCTTGTCCATAGAGCACACGTGTCAAACACAGGTTCCTTTTTCGGATTTATTACACCAATGAAACAATAAAAATGAATTATACTTCATGAGTATATGAATTATGCATGAGTATTATATGTTATGAGATATTTGTTTTGGTAGTGAACAATTAACAGTTACGTGTGTATGACTTAGATCTACGTATTATTTTATTTTATACATACGTATAAGTAGAATATTATTTTGTTCACATATTATTTTGTACATACATATAAGAAAGGGTTGAGACTGTATGAAACCAGTGGATCTAACCCCACTTTACGTTCAAGAAAGAAAATTGCTTTTTGTGGAAAGTAAGGTCATCATTAGACGTGGAATGAGAAATGATAATCCTCCTAAGGAAAATTTAGCCAAAGGAGAAGATACAATTATTGCGGTCATTTCCCAAATAAACCTTGTGACAAATGTGAGCAAATGAGTGGTAGACTCTAGTGCTACCAGACACATCTGTGCAAACAGAAGTGCTTTTCCCTCCTACACTAGTGTGGGGATGGAAAAAAACACATTTATCTCGGTGATTACAGGACAACTCCTGTCTTAGGAAAAAGAAAAGTTCTTCTAAAACTCACATCTAGAAAGACTCTGACCTTGAATGATGTGTTACATGTGTCATTAATCAGAGTTAATCTAATCTAATATTTGTAGCACTGTTAGGAAAAGTTGGGGTTAAAGTGTCATTTGAATCTGATAAGATTGTTATGAAAAAAAAAATAATGTCCTTGTAGGGAAGGGATATTGTTAATAAATTTTGTTCTTCTGCTTATATTATTGATTCATGTGATATGTGACATTTATAGATGACTACTATACATACACCAAAGTATACTTAATCAAACAACTCTAGTGCACCAAATAAGAGAATATATACTTACAGTGTTTTTGTTAAGAAAACTGGTAAAATTTCCTATGAGTTATGGAGAGGTTATAAACCTAATCTTAAATATTTAAGAGTGTGGGGGTGTCTAGCTAAGGTAATGTTACCCAATCATAATAAAAGGAAAATAGGTTCTAAAAATTCTGATTGTATGTTCTTAGGCTATTCAAAACATAGTGCTGCCTATAGGTTTCTTGTTTTCAAAAGTGATGTAATTAAGCATAATGCTATAGTGGAGACAAAAAATGTTGAGTTCTTTGAACATATTTTTCCTCTAAAGGTTAGTCAGATACCTAAACAATCTATAGAGATTAATAGTGATAAAATATATGAGGATTTGAGGAGAAGTAAAATATCCGTTAATTTACTGATGGATTTACCGACGAAAATATCCGTCGGTAAATAATTGTTAATTTATCGACGGATTTACCGACAGATATATCCGTCGGTTATTAATTGTTAATTTACCGACGAATTTACTGACAAATATATCCATCGGTAATTAATTGTTAATTTACCGACGGATATATCCGTCAGTAAGACCAAATTCTATATCCGTCGATAATTTCCATCGGTAATGACTCATTTTCCGACGACCACAAATCCATCAGTAAAAATCCATCGGAAATATGCGATTTTCTTATAGTGAATGAAAGATATGGGTGAAACTAATGTGATTTTGGGAGTTAAAATCATAAGGAAGGGCGATAGTATTTTTCTATCCCAAGAACAATATATTGAGAAACTTCTTAGAAAGTTTGGGTGTTATAAGATATTTAAGAGATTGGAATGCACTTACAAGACTTACGAGATACTTAAGAGGTTTAATGGATTATGCCATTGAATATAGTGGATTTTCCGCTGTAGTAGAAGGGTACAGTGATGCTAACTGGATTTCTGATTCAGATGAGACAAAATCCACTAGTGGCTATGTATTCACACTCGGGGGTGGTGTGATTACATGAAAATAAGACAGGAAAACAACTATTGCAAGATAAATAATGGAATCTGAATTTGTTGCTCTCAAAATGGCTGGTAGTGAAGCTGAGTGGTTGAAAAACTTCTTAGTAAATATTTCATTAGGAATGAAACCGATCCCGTCTGTATCAATACACTATGATTGTCAATTGGCAATAGCTATAACAAAAAATAAGAATTGCAATGGAAAAAACATACATATACAGTTGAGACATAATTTAGTGAAACAACTGCTAAAGAATGGAACAAATTCCATTGACTATGTAAAGTCAGAACGGAATCTAGCAGATCCTCTGACAAAACCCTTAGCGAGAAATATGGTTTTAGAAATATCGAGGGGAATGGGAATTAAGCAACTTGCAAACAAACAGGTGATGATAACCCAACCTTTGTGATTGGAGATCCCATGAATAAGGTTCATATGGGTAAAAACAAGTCACTTATTAGATTCTGCTAGCACTAAAATTGATTAAAATCAATTATGTCCATTCCTATGGTGTATATGTGAAAGTGCTAGATACTGCATCATTGAGAGGTTAAACTTTGTAATTAAAATTTTATGTGGTGTATGAATTTTAGTCTAAACAAAGTTTTTAACGATCTCATATCCCTTAAGGGTGGTGTATGATTTGCAGCATACGCTTGATGAAGTCACCTATATGAGTGTCAAGTGGGGCCGCTTGTATGAGATCTTTGCAAGATTTCTAGAGCACTCATGAATACCGGGCACGCGCATGGCCTAATAAGCACAACACATCGATAACAACAAGAATTATGGGGGTGTATTGTGATTATTAAAACCGCTAACACACATTAAGTGTTTTGGTTCATATAGCTTGCTACACCAACTACACTGTGTGTTAAGTTTTTTAGTCTAAGACTGGTTCATGTAGCTTGCTATACCAGCTCTGATGCATTACATCTTATATGAGACCCATAATTTTCTTCTTTTATTCTTTTATCTCCTTTTGTTTTGCAATATGTGGGGGATTGTTGTAAATTAAGGGGTATTGCAAAACAGAGAACGTGTTCTCACACGTTGCAGAAGACTGTTTCAGAGAACATTACAGAGAACATTAATGTTACAGAGAATGTTAACGTTACAGAGAACGTTACAGACCCACTACCAAGTCTTCCATAACTGTTACAAACTCTCTCTTATAAATAGAGACCACTTCACACTCTTCAGAACACACATCTCTCATCTTCTCTTCTCTGATCTTCTTTCTGTGATCCTGAGTTAATTTACTCTTTTGAGAGTTTCTTGCTAGTTTCTGAGATCCTCGGATATTCTGAGAAGTTCCTGTTGTATCCTGGGGGACTTGCGTAATACACCGCGGATAAGTCCTTAAGGGCAGTGATTATACACGCCTCAGGAATAAAGTTTGCTCGTGTCTCTGTCAGATATTACAATAATCTTAAGGACTTATGACTGACAGTACGAACATCAACAACTTCTTTCAACAATTTTAGAATATTGGATAGTGAAAGAAAGGGAATTATGAAGTGTTCATGGATCAAAGGTTAGTCTTCTGATTATGATTCATGTCTGTTATTATGTGAGAATCAATTCATGTATGTTATTATATGATTATGATTCATGTATGCTATCACGTGAGAATAAAGAATCTAAACGTGAAGAGTAATTTTATAAAATTATTAACGTATAAAAACTACAAATTAAAATACATGTGGTATTAGAGCCATACTTATTAGATTTATGATTTTTCTCTTATGATAATTTATAAATTATGCTTTTCCCAAAATTGAATAAAGGAATAAATCATAATATATGTTTTAGGCTGCAATCAATTTCAAATTGAAATTAATTTCATAGCCCCTGTGTGAATGACATTGTAATTCTTATTGAAATGTGAATGACCCTGTAATTGATTTTAATTGAAAAAGAAAATTATGTGATTGGGTTAAAGGTGAATCATATGTGAAATTGATTACTACATGTTATAATTATGATGAAAGAAATGTAAACTTTTAGATCAAATGCTATCAGCATACATCATGCAGCTTGTCCATAGAGCACACGTGTCAAACACAAGTTCCTTTTTCGGATTTATTACACCAATGAAATAGGAAAAATGAATTATGCTTCATGAGTATATGAATTATGCATGAGTATTATATGTTGTAAGAGATTTGTTTTGGTAGTGAACAATTAACAGTTACGTGTGCATGACTTAGATCTACATATTATTTTATTTTATACATACATATAAGTAGAATATTATTTTGTCCACATATTATTTTGTACATACGTATAAGTAGAATATTATTTTGTCACCATATTATTTTGTACATACATATAAGAAAGGGTTGAGACTGTATAAAACCAGTGGATCTAACCCCACTTTATGTTCAAGAAAGAAAATTACTTTTTGTGGAAAATAAGGTCATCATTAGACGTGGAATGAGAAACGACAATCCTCCTAAGGCAAATTTAGCCAAAGGAGAAGATACAATTATTGCTGTCGTTTCCCAAATAAACCTTGTGACAAATGTGAGAAAATGAGTGGTAGACTTTGGTGCTACCAGGCACATCTGTGCAAACAGAAGTGCTTTTACCTCCTACACTAGTGTGGAGATGGACAACTCCTGTCTTACGAAAAAGAAAAGTTCGTCTAAAACTCATATCTAGAAAGACTCTGACCTTGAATGATGTGCTACATGTGTCATTAATCAGAGCTAATCTAATCTAATATTTGTAGCATTGTTAGGAAAAGTTGGGGTTAAAGTGTCATTTGAATCTGATAAGATTGTTATGAAAAAAAAAATAATGTCCTTGTATGGAAGGGATATTGTTAATAAATTTTGTTCTTCTGCTTATATTATTGATTCATAGGATATGTGACATTTATAGATGACTACTCTACATACACCAATCAAACAACTATAGTGCATCAAAAACCTCTGAGAGAATATATACTTACAGTGTGTTTTTTAAGAAAACTGGTAAAACTCCCTACGAGTTATGGAGAGGTTATAAACCTAATCTTAAATATTTAAGAGTGTGGGGGTGCCTAGCTAAGGTAATGTTACCCAATCATAAGAAAAGGAAAATAGGTTCTAAAACTTCTGATTATATGTTCTTAGGCTATGCAAAATATAGTGTTGTCTATAGGTTTCTTGTTCTCAAAAGTGATGTAATTGAGCATAATACTATAGTGGAGACAAAAAATGTTGAGTTCTTTGAACATATTTTTCCTCTAAAGGTTAGTGAGATACCTAAACAATCTATAGAGATTAATAGTGATAAAATATATGAGGATTTGAGGAGAATTAAAAGACAGAGGAAGGAAACCTCCTTTGGAGATGATTTCTACACTTATCTAGTTGAAAATGATCCAATGAGTTTTTTAGAGGCTACTAGGGCTCCTGATGCAATACATTAGGATAAGACCATTAAGACTGAAATTGATTCAATTAAGAAAAATAATACTTGGACTTTGGTAGATTTGCCTAAAGGAACAAAATGTATTGGTTGTAAATGGATCTTTAAGAAAAAGTATCATTCTGATGGATCATAGATAAATATAAGGCAAGATTAGTAGCAAAGGGTTTTACTCAAAAATTCAACATTGATTATTTTGACACCTTTGCCCCTCTGACTAGGATTTCCTCTATTCGAGTTTTGTTGGCTCTAGCAGTTATCCCCATAAACTAGTTATACACCAAATGGATGTTAAGACAACCTTTTTGAATGGTGAATTAGAGGAGGAAATTTATATGACTCAACCTGAAGGGTGTGTTGTTCCAGGTCAAGAGAACAAAGTGTGCAGACTTTTAAAATCCTTATATGGATTAAAACAAGCACCAAAACAATGACATGAAAAATTTGATAGTGTTCTACTTTGTAATGACTTTTCAACTAATGATGCTGATAAATGTGTGTACTCCAAATTTGAGAGTGGTGAATGTGTCATTATATGTAGATGATATGCTAATATTTGGTACATGCATTGACATTATCTCAAGAACTAAGTTGTTTCTGGGATCTAAATTTGAAATCACTACAAAAAATATTGAAATTACCGACGGTCAAAATCCGTCGGTAAATAGATATTACCGACCGAATTCCGATGGCCAAAAATTTGTCGGAGATTGGGTTGTCGGTATATATTACTGACGGATTTAAATAGTCTTTCGGTAAATATTACCGACGAAATTTCGAAGGCCAAAAATCTGACGGAAATTGGGTTGTCGATAAATATTACAGACGGATTTAAATAGTCTGTTGGTAAATATTTTACGAAATTACCGACGGACAGGAATCTGTCGGTAATATTTTTATTAATTATTGCATTTTTACTTGTTTTATAGCCTATTATTTAGAGATTCTCATCCCCTTTACATTTTTAATATTTATTATTATTTATTTCCCCAATTATATTTTTATAGCTTTGAATTATTATCAGATTAAGAGAATTGTCATTGGCGATATTCAAACCCGAGTATCTTAGAGTTAGAGGTTAATACTCCAACCAATAAGCTACTAGAATTTTTCGATAATAATTTACAAATAAATTATATTTATATATAATTAAATATTTATTTTTTAAATTGTTTAATTTAATAAATTATTATAAATTAATCTAATTATGATTAGATTAAATTATTAAATAAAAAATATTTAATTTTTTAATTAGGTAAATAATTAATTTATTATAATATATTAAGTAATTATTATATAATTTTACTTGATGGATATATCCGATCAGTAAATAATTTTTAATTTACTGATGGATTTACCGACGGAAATATTCGTTGGTAAATAATTGTTAATTTACTGACGGATATATCCGTCAGTAATTAATTGTTAATTTACTGACGGATTTATTGACGAATATATCCGTCGGTAATTAATTGTTAATTTACCGACAGATTTACCAACGGATATATTCGTCGGTAACTAATTATTATTTTACCGACAGATATATCCGTCGGTAAGGCCAAATTCTATATCCGTCAGTAATTTTCGTCGGTAATGACTCATTTTCTGACGGGCACAAATCCATCGGTAAAAATCAATCGGAAATATGCGATTTTCTTGTAGTGAATGAAATATATGAGTGAAACCAATGTGATTTTAGGAGTTAAAATCATTAGGAAGAGCGATAGTATTTTTCTATCCCAAGAACAATATATTGAGAAACTTCTTTGGAAGTTTGGGTGTTATAATGTCAAACTAGTGAATACCCCTTATGATGCTAACTTTAATTTAAAGAAAAATAGAGGAGACTCAATCTCTCAACCTTAGTATGCCCAGGTAATTGGAAGCTTACTGCATTTAATGAGCTTTTTTAGACCTGACATTACTTATGCA
This sequence comes from Sphenostylis stenocarpa, assembly GCA_963425845.1. Lineage (NCBI taxonomy): Eukaryota > Viridiplantae > Streptophyta > Magnoliopsida > Fabales > Fabaceae > Sphenostylis > Sphenostylis stenocarpa. Next base: position 19,498,860 of record OY731406.1, read on the forward strand.
GTAGGTAGACTGAGTAGGTACACTCAATGTCCTAATCAAGAACATTGGAATGCACTTACAAGACTTATGAGATACTTAAGAGGTTCAATGGATTATGCCATTGAATATAGTAGATTTCCCGCTGTACTAGAAGGGTACAATGATGCTAACTGGATTTCTGATTCAGATGAGACAAAATCCACTAGTGGCTATGTATTCACACTAGAGGGTGGTGTGATTACATGGAAATCAGCCAGGCAAACAATTATTGCAAGATCAACAATGGAATCTGAATTTGTTGCTCTCGAAATGGTTGGTAGTGAAGCTGAGTGGTTGAAAAACTTCTTAGTAAATATTCCATTAAGAATGAAATCGATCTCGTCTGTATCAATACACTATGATTGTCAATTGGCAATAGCTATAGCAAAAAATAAGAACTACAATGGAAAAAACAGACATATACATAAAGAATGGAACAATTTCCATTGACTATGTGAAGTCAGAATGGAATCTAGCAGATCCTCTGACAAAATCCTTAGCGAGAAATATGATTTTAGAAACATCGAGGGGAATAGAAATTAAGCAACTTGCAAATAAACAGGTGATGGTAACCCAACCTTTGTGATTGGAGATCCCATGAATAAGGTTCATATGGGTAAAAACAAGTCAATTGTTAGTTCTACTAGCACTAAAATTGATTAAAATCAATTATGTCAATTCCTATGGTGTATATGTGAAAGTGCTAGATACTGCATCATTGAAAGGTTAAACTTTGTAATTAAAATTTTATGTGGTGTACGAATTTTAGTCTAAACAAAGTTTTTAACGATTTTATATCTCTTAAGGGTGGTGTATGATTTGCAGCATACGCTTGATGAAGTCACCTATATGAATGTCAAGTGGGGCCGCTTGTATGAGATCTTTGCAAGATTTATAGAGCACTAATGAATACTGGGCACGCGCATGGCCTAATAAGCGCAACATAGCGATAACAACAAGAATTATGGGGGTATATTGTGATTATTAAAACCGCTAACACACATTAAGTATTTTGGTTCATATAGTTTACTACACTAACTACACTGTGTGTTAAGTTTTTTAGTCTAAGACTGATTCATATAGCTTGTTATACCAGCTCTGATGCATTACATCTTATATGTTTCAAGAAAAATAATTAAGATGTTTTAGGGACATAGGTGTGAATCGTAAAATTAAGAGGAAATTTAATAAATGGTATGTGATATCATGTCTATGAAAAAAAATGGAATGCACTAAGTTTTAGTAACGAAAAATTTGACTTTGAGTGTGTACTGCAATACATTGTCTATGTGGCATAATTATAGCTGAAAATAAAAATAAAATTGGTATTGTTGTACTGCAATACATTGTCTTTGAGTGTATACTGCAATACATTGTCTAAAAAGTTTGTTGGGACTTGATTTAGGTACGGCGTTGTTTTGTTGTGTAATTGGTATTAATTTTTATTTATATAAATAAATTATATTTTTCTGATTAAAACAAATTAGATACAACTTCTAAACTTGCAATACCAAATAGAATATAGAAGTGAGTGAGAATCATATTAAAATAACTAGATATTGACAAATTAACGTAAAAATTTGAGGTAAGATTTCCCTAATACACTACAAGAAATATTAAAATTACTCACGGTCAAAATTCGTCGGTAAATGAGTATTACCGATAGATAAATCCATCGGTAATCATTTTACTATTTATTAACCCTCCCCGGTACCTTAGAGTTAAAGGCTAATACTCCAACCACTAAGCTACTTAGAATTTTTTTATAACAATTTACAAATAAATTATATTTATATACAAATATACAAATATATTTATATATTTATATACAAATATACAAATATATTTATATATTTATATATTTATATATTTACATATTTACATATTTACATATTTATATATTTATATTTTTATATTTTTATATATTTATATATTTATATATTTATATTTTTATATATTTTTATATTTTTATATTTTTATATATTTATATATAATTAAATATTTATTTTTTAAAATTATTTAATTTAATAAATTATTATAAATTAATCTAATTATGATTAAATTAAATTATTAAATAAAAATATTTTATTTTTTAATTAGGTGAATAATTAAATTATATTAAGTAATTATTATATAATTTTATCAACGGATATATCCGTTGGTAACTAATTATTAATTTATCGACGGAAATATCCGTCGGTAAATAATTGCTAATTTAGAGATGAATTTACCGACGGATATATTCGTCGGTAATTAATTGTTTATTTATCGACGGATATATCTGTCGGTAAATTCATCTATAAATTATCGACAGATTTATCGACGGATATATCCGTCGGTAACTAATTATTATTTTACCGACGGATATATTCGTCGGTAACATCAAATTCCCTAAATATTTTATATCCATCGGTAATTTCCATCGGTAATGATTATTTTTCGACGACTACAAATCCCGTCGATAAAAATCCATCGACGATTTTCTTGTAGTGATAAAAATAAAGATTACCCAATAAAAGGATGTCAAATGAGCAAGCTAAAGCAACTACACATGAAGCTCATGTTTAACCAGAATTTCTCATTAAAAGCTGAACTTAAAAATGCTTAAAGGAGATTTTGCCTTAATTAATGGCAATCTTGTGTTAAGAACAACAAAATTCCAAATTACCAGCTCTTATGGAATCTATTATGGTGTGACGTTGATGATGTTGAAATCTATTTTAATTATTATGCACGAATGCCACATTCGTATTGGAGGAAGATAAAGGTAACAAACTTTTAGCATACTATTTATCTTCCCAATTTTGAATGATTCAATGTCACTAAGAACATTTCTCAGGAAAACAGTTTGAATGTTGGAAAGGCTAATTTGATTGATGGAATACAATTTCAAAATCTATTTTGCATGTTTTAAAAATCAAGTTTACATGTCTCACATCTTCAGGAATGAATTGGATGATTTACTCAAAATATATTTCCAAAAGCATAATTAAAAGACAAATTGAGGTAATTAGTCTCAATTCAATTCTTATTTCAACCAACTTCTTTAAAAGGAGAATAGAGGCAAAAGTTCCACAGTCACTTGAAAAAATCATTAAACGTTTTTCATATTTTCTTTATTTGTTGACTATGACCTATGCATTATGATCTCTCAAATAATTCTGCACTTTCATTAGTGGGAAGATGAATTATTTGCACAATCCTTATCCACCTTTTTGGCACCACTATATAGCTGTAGCCAAACAAGTTGCCAAACGCCAAAATCATGAAAATTAACCCAATTAATGTCTCCATTATTTTTCTATTATACTATAAAAAGTTGAGGCATTAATTTTTTAAATGTTATATAAATTTTTTAACTTTTATACCTTTCACATAATTAAGGGTTGTTTGATTTAATTATATTTTTTAATTTTTAAAAATAGGTAGAAACATAAAATCTTATTTTTGATAATTATATTTATGAAAATTATTTTAAACAAAAAAGAATAACATAAATACCTGTAAAAAATCGTAACAAAAGTTAAAAACTATAAAAACTAAAAATAATTAACAAATAGAACAATTAGTGAGAAACTAATAGCTTTTTATATTATTAATACATATACTATTTACTTTAGAAAATAAAAGATTATTAATGTTTCAAGAAGACCAATAGAGTCACTTCAATGAAGAACTTCTTCTATTCTAAACATGTATAATGTAAATCTTTTTAGACATTGATTTTGCGTTTTGCAATTGTTAATTTATTTATTTATTTCTCTAATTCAATAGTAGTCATTAATGTTAGATAAATTTCAATACTTAGCCTTCTACATTCTTTAAAATTTTATTCTCAGTTTCTTTTATGATGTTAAATTTATACTATTGAGATCCAAAGGTGATACGAATCACAATGGGTGATTTAGGATCTGTAGGATTAAAACTTATAAGAAATTTAGGAATTTAGTGATAAGATGAAAGAAAAGAATCACTCTTTCCAAGGAAGACAACTCACAAAGGATATGAAAGTCCTTTGATATAGCCAAGGGTTCTTGAATCACTCAAAAATTTAGGAGAATCACTCTTACTAAGATAAAAGAGATAAACTCTAATAGGTCTCAATAAAATTCCACTTGTTATTTTTGATAAAAATGGTTCAGACCTATATAAAAGTTTTGCCATCGAATTACAAAGATTTAATAAAGAAAAATAAATGTTAATAATTATTTATTAACCTAGGATTGTAAACTACTTAATGGAGACAAATAAAAGCTAATAATGATCCATTAACCTAGAAATTGAAAACTACTTAATGATTGATTGTAACTGAAATTGTGGCATCCAAAAGTCAATCAGTTATACAATCTCTTGGTCTCCCAAAGACTAATAACTAAATTTTCAATTTGGCCCTTATTACAACTTGCAATAAAATCAAACTAAAGCTCATTAATTGATTAATCTAAAACACAATTTGATCAACCAATAATACTTGTTAAAGAGTTTCATTTGTTTTCCTTGCTCTAGCCGTTATCATAGATTATGTTCACATCAAAAGGACACTACAATTTTTTTATCGGTGTTTGTGGCTATTTTTAATTTGGTACGAGTGTGAGATATGGATTAATTGCTGCTAATTTTGATTATATAATTATTGCATGTAAAGGTTTAATTTTCTATTTTTCTGACTTTAGAAAAAAAAAAAGGATTGAGGAAAGTTTATTACCATTTACTATGTCATAGGTGCTAAGCTATTTTTCTTCTAACTTTTACCATTTACTATGTCCTGTAGAAATCTTCTAGACACACTATCAGGAATTTGACATGGAAGAACTAGAGATTCTGATTGCATATTCCATATCAAGATCTAACTGAACATATTTAAATGTCTAATTAACTTTAATTATTTCATTAATAGTTGATAAATAAAATGTGTTTTTAAGTTCGTAATTTTATTCTTATAATGATGTACTAATGTGAATGAAATACTTGATACTGATATAATTTGTGTATAATAATAGTATATACATATATGACATAAACAAGTTGAAATGTTATTTTGTTTGTGTACGTGTGTACATTGCAATGGTTTTGACACTGATAGAATTTGTAAACGTGAGTGTGGGATATAAAAAATTTCTAACATTTTCTCAAAATTTTCTCCATAAATAAATACTTTAAGATGGTAAGTTAAATTCAAAAAGACTAGTCCTTTATGTCGAGTATATTACCAAGAACATAACAAGATACATAGTTATACCAAACTTAATTAACATGGTTTGCATAACAAAGTGGAAGCTATATATACTGAAATGCATACACCTACCAATCAAGATTATCTATAATCCCCATTGCCACATCACAGATATGCTTCAAACCATCTTCTCTACGAGCAAGATCTAGAGGATAAGTCAAACCCGGGTACCGTTTGAAAGCGTTGTGGCAAGCATTTGGATAATCTCTGGCAGCAGTTATGTGCATGTAAGCATAGTCATAAGCCTCATTAAGCAACTCCTGCACCGAAGCTTGGAGGGCATCACCAGCATATGTGTACTTATCTGCACACTCCTTGATGACACTTTTCAAGGTTGTGTTGTTGGAGGGGCTAAGCAACTTGGAAGACAAGTAGGAGGAAGTGGAGGTGGCATTGGTCATTCCAATCCCAATCATAATCACAGCTAGGCCCTTAGGATCTGCGTTTGGACTACTTGGATCGGATTTGAGGGAAGAGAAGCATAGATTGTAGTACTTGGTGTTCTTGCAAGTTCTCTTGATCAAAGTGGCATCTCCATTCACACATGCATGTTGACGAGGATATGCTAGAAAGAGGAGAAACAGGAAGTAGATCTTAGAAGGCATTATAGAGTATAGGAGGGTGTTGGTATCTTGAAATTTTTTGAGGGGGAGGGGTTAAAAGAAAGGAGACAATTCATATATAGAAAAGTGGGGCAATAAAGTCAAGAGGTAGAGTTATATGATTCCTTTCTTCTTAAGATCTAATTTAGATCTGCTTTGTCTTGTGTTTTCATGATTACATGTATACTTTACTTTAATCTTTAGGTTTTAAGGGTAAGGGGATGTAAAATTATCACAATATTTTATGTAGGAGTAGTAGCTGTATATAGCACATAACAGATGTACACAGTTTGATCAAGTGTCACGTGATAAGCTCTGTTCATGAAAGAATCTCTTCTACTAGGAAATTATTTTTTGCTTCAAGTATGGTTTTTTGGGGGAATAGCCTTAAGTTGTCAAAACGAGTTGGTCTTTTCTTCTTGTATTTACTATACTCTTGAGAGATTCAAGGCTTTATTTGGATGGTAGAAAGTATGCTACTCATAATGTTATTGTTGTCTGCTAGCAAACATTTCATAGCCTAGAGTCACGGGTCAGAAACCAACAAGAATTTAGACTCTCAAACCAATATAAGCATATGGTTTGAAATGTTCCTGCTTTGGCAATTGGAAAAGGCCGCAACATTTGGACTGTCACAGTGGATTGGCCACTGAAGAAGCTTTAGCTTCCAATTATTGGCTTCTTTTTACAGACGTAAAAAGTAACTAAACTTTTATGATTAGTGACTCCACTTTATTGAAAGTTAAATTTCCAATACCCTGCATTGTTCTTAGCATAAAAAGCTGTAATAAACTGATACTAGGTAACATTAAGATTCTAGAGATTTTTAATAGACTGTTCCAACTTAAGATTATCAACTTCAATCCCACTCAATGATGATGTATAGAATATATATATACTTTCAATACATGAGTAATTTGTTTTATTCTGTATAAACAGGATATTTGCATGAGTACAGAACTTCCCTATGACATTTAAAGCAAATTTATGAAGATTGTTTTGTTACAATGATCACAGCTACATACATGCTCAATTATATTTTTTTTTTTTTTTGCAACACTCAAAGTAGTAGTTTAAAAAAATTCTATGCAGTCATGCGGATTATGCAACGCAGGCTCTCCCCTTTAAGCATATATCCAAAGGCTTTGTTGATTTCAGCAAAAGGTACTTCATGGGTGATAAATTTCTCCAGTTCAAGTTCCTGTCACATTTAAAACAATAAAGAAGAAAAAGAGTTAGTTTCCAAGTCAGGAGCAGTTGCAAAAGGTTGACATGAAGTATCAGAAGAGAGAAAAGGAAGTTTCCCAGTGAAAAGCAATGAGAAAGGTTGATAATACATATTTTTGAGTGTGTAAACCCAACAACAGCACCATTTAGTCAACGAAAGCTACTTTTCACATAGAAATTTCTGTAAACTATACAATTTTTCCTGCATGTTTTGACTAAAGATACTTTTATCTGTAATCATAGAAAAACCAAGATTGATCTGGTGACATGTTACATGTAACATGTTATCATGATTATGATGGTTTCCAATCACAGAAAAACCAATACCCCTTACAACCTCGAATCTCAATTAAAGTGTGTAACCGACTAGCCTTGTTCATGTGAGTCACTAGTTCCAAATTCAAACAGTGATCTTATTAATGATGTAACCGACTAACCTTGTTCATGTACATCTCCACCACTGATGGGAGATCAGAACGCGGTTTGTAGTTGCCAAAGAAAGTACCCTTGAGAGTCTTTTCGTTTAGGACATTAATTGGATGAGTTCTGAAAGCATCATCTTTATTTGGCACACCAACAAGTACAGCAAGACCCATCCCTAAAGAGTTATACAGAGGAAGTCAGAATGAGAATTTAGGACTTAGCATTTAAAGAAATGGATTGATACAGAGCTGTTAAAATCATGGAAATCAAATGATTGGAGAAGAAGCTTGAGGAACATTACATCGTGCACACATTCAAATGCTGAGATCATAGCATGGACACTTCCAGTACACTCAACACTTCATCAACTCCCCCATCAGTCATTTCAGCAATCACCTGAAATGAATTGAAGAGATTCAAGTAAGTGTAAAAGAAGTACATAATTTCATGACTGATCAGTTAATAGTAGGTGACAAACCTCTTGAACTGGCTTGTCATAATCTTTTGGATTCACAAACTCAGTAACTCCAAACTTCTTGGCTGTAGACAAGAATAAGTACATTCAGAACTGAATCAATGCAGAGTTAAGTCTTTGATGTATCAGGATCCTCAATAGCAAGTTGATTATGGTGCTTATGAACATGTTTGCAGAAATAGGTTAAATAACAATATATTTAACAAATTTTTATTAAAAGTGAGTCTATCAAAACTTATTAGAATAAGCTAAAAGGAGCTTTTAGAAATATGATAAGCATCTTCCATAAGTTCAAAAAAAAATTCTTCCAAGTGCGTATGTAATGCAAGGAACTCTTCCAAGTGTGTATGCAATGTAAGGGCATGTGTGTGCGGGTAGAAGGTTTTTTAACTGTTTCACTCACCTTCTGCAAATCTCTTGGAATTCAAGTCAACCCCAATTATCCTGGAAGCACCAGCAAGTCTGGCTCCCTCGGCAGCCTACAGAAAATGTAAAAGTGAAAACAGTTAATAAGCGGTAACAGATGCACCAAAATTTCCTTTTATTTGGGAAGAGACAACTAACAGCAAGCCCCACAGCTCCCAATCCAAATATAGCTACTGATGAACCTTTTTTTGGTTTTGCAACATTCAATGTAGCACCAAGACCTTCAATAACAAAACCAATTATATAGTTAATCAAAAGAGAAATTATTCAATTGACTAAATGAGCAGAATGTAGTTATGCTAACCTGTTGAGATACCGCAGCTCAGAACACAAACTTTGTCAAGTGGGGCAGTGGGGTTGATCTTGGCAACACAGCCAACATGGACTACAGTGTATTCACTGAAAGTGGAGGTTCCGACAAAGTGGTATATTGGTTGTCCATTGATTGAAAACCTTGACTTGCCATCATTCAGCATCACTCCACGGTCAGTGTTAATCCTTAGGAGGTTACACATGTTACTTTCCTCTGATTTGCAATGATCACACTCTTTGCACTCCCCTGTGAAGACTGGAAGCACATGATCACCAGGCTTGAGATCTGCCACACCCTCACCAACACTTTCCACGATTCTGAAAGCAAAGAAAATGAAGGTTTGTAACAAAATATGTACAATCAAAATTGAGATTAAGAAATATGCTGTTGTTTTCCAACTGGAAATTGTTCATACCCTCCTGCTTCATGGCCAAATATCCGTGGAAATAAAGGTGTCTGTCCCTGTAAAACATTAAATTTAACACTTCAGCATATGTTCAGTTATAGTTAGAGAATGACTAGTATTTAGAAATTCGAACTATCGATTACCTTGGCTTCCCAGAAGTAGACATCAGTGTGGCAGAGTGAGGTAAACAGGATCTTCAGACGAACTTCATTCGCCTGTGGTGGAGCTACCTCAACTTCCTCTATCACCAGTGGTTTTCCGGCTTCCCATGCCACCGCAGCTGCAATGCAATAATAATATTCAGCTCATGTATGATTAAGATTAGAAGTTAAAATCAAGGGTAGCCTTTTTAAGCAACTACTAATGTGAGAGCGGTACCATTTTGCTATGAGAGACGAAAAAAGATTATTTAATCTGGCATGAATAATGGTCAACATTAAAAGTTACAAAAAGAAATAAATCATATTATGTGTATTATGAAGAAGCAGATAAGACCAATGCATGCAGCACAGTTGAAGAAAGTTGACAGTTGCATGGCTAAACAGGAACAACTGGGAAATCATATGAAGAAAACACATTGGAAGACTCATCGTTAGGAAAATAAATAAAGTGGAAAAAGAAAATCACGACTTAGATATCGGATATTTTGCAATCCATTGTGTAATGCATGCTTAATTTCATTGATGGCAGTATATGAACATGGCACGTTAAACTAGTATAGATGTATCAGACTCCATTAACTGTAGAGGAAAAAGTGAGAGGTTAAAATCATGAATTGAAAAAATAATAGTGAATATTATATAAAATACATGCATTTTTAGAAACCAGTAAGATTTTCAATTGTTGGTCATCTATTCAATAAATACAATTATACACTTCATTATATTATATAAAGTAAATACTCCACAGACAAACTTGGTATAGGCATGCAATCTAGAAAGCCAACCAATGAATGGATGGATACCTTAGTTAGAACACTTTTATGCTGTAAAAAATAAAGCAATAACTATAATAAAAAACCATTGCAACAGGTACAATTGTAGGTAGCAAAATACCTTTGCATTTTATGACCTTTCCAGCAGTAGTTGAATCCATTTTCTCTGCTTTTAAACTCCTTGATTGACTTTTTTATTTGTAAATCACTTACACAAAACACACAAGTACTTTTCTTTTTCGCTGTGCAGATATGGGTTGGTTTCTATGGAATATATATATAGTGCACCAATGAAGAAGACCTTTCATCTCCAAGGTTAAAAACTATCAAAATCGTAAGAGTAAGAAAAACCGTGGAAACCACTGGTTTTGGTTCCCTTGAGTAACAACACAAGCTTACAAGCAGCGGCGCCGTTGGTCTTTCTAATTCTGCTGTCTGGTTTCTGGTGATTGAACTTTATGTGATATAATATAATAACAAACCAAATTACAGATAACGTACATTCTGAAATATTCTATTCTACAGGCTTCAATTGGATAGGAATTGCACAAGTCAACCAGGTCGGGGCGTAACAGAATATAAAACATAATATTAGATGCCAGTTATAAAACATAGTTGACTTTACCATGTGAAATATAAGCGTCGCTAATAATTAATCAATTGCCGAGGCAACAGTTAAGTTAAAAATGAACTTAAATAATTTAATTAAAATATATTAATCGGATAAAGGTATTTTACAGTCATGATATTTTCTTTTGTGATAATTATTTTGAAAATCGTAGAATAAATTTTAGTTGGTAAACATAGTAAAGTAGAAATCTAATAATAAAACTCTTTGAAAAGATACCATCAAGTATTCGTGGTTGTGTGAAATATCTGCTTCTTCACTCGCTCTCATTTCAATGCTAATAATAATAATAATAATAATAATCTTTTTTTTATTAATATTTTTTTTATAGTGTTATAAATAAATTATAGATTATACAAACAGTGAGAACATCTAGGATTAAGAAAGGCAAGGTCCAACTCGACGGAATGGGGTGAATACATTTGGTGCAGGTGCAATACAATTTAGTGAAACAAAGGTTAGCTCAGTGCAGGGCTGCAGTGGCCGAAGACCCGTGCAGACAATTAAACAAGGTATCGCAAAGAATCAAGATGTGTACACATGACAATGCTCACAATTCTCAACTCAACAAATATGACGGGACTGAGAGAAGTTATAACCCCAAAAATTTTATAATTTATGTAAATTATAATTTTTTATTTTAGTTTCCAAATTTAATAAATATTTAATATATTTATTTATATATTTATAATTTTATTATCTTAAACCTTAATCAGTTTTATAATTCTTATATAATTTATAATTTTGTCCTTCAAATTTAAATTTAATGATCATTTAATATATTTAAATATATATTTATAATTTTATCTTTTCACTTTTTTTTTATATTTATTTATTATTCTTTAATAATATATTATTTGGACCCAAAATAATGGTTAAAATCTGATAATGATAACATACATATCAATATCAGAATTGTTTTATATGAAGGCTGGCACACCATGGGAGGTGTACAAGAGCTCACTGCTCTCTGCATGCAGGGTTGGTGATAAATAAAAAAAGCATGTAAAGGAAAAGTGGTGCAACAATTTTTCCACTTTAATTTACCATTAAAGAGTACGATTACAAAAAAACTGTTGAGATATTAGGGATAATTGACAAATTTACAAATGTAATCCCTGTGAGAAATTACAATGTGGGTAGTAATGCATTTCATATACCAGCACAGGCTAAAACCCTCAGTGCTCCCTTTGTGGCAAAAAAAGGTCTCTCGTACACAATTGAATTGAATGTTTTTAAGTACCCTTCAGCTTGTTCCAGAATGTATCATTCTTCATTTTGATATTATGCATCCCAAGTTGATATTCATACTGAAAAGAGCTGTGGAAAAGGGTAGCACAAAATTTTACAGTGCAAATTAGATCAGATGAGAGAGAACATGCGTAACTAGTTTGACCCATTGTTGCTATTTCTGCGACATGATTGATTTTGTGTTCTTTTCCCAATAAATAGATGCATCTGCAAATGACAACTGTCACCTTATTCAATCACACAACCAAAACCAAAATTATGAACACTAGAGATAATTGAAGTTGAAAAATAACAAAATGTTAATAAACCTTCCTCTCAAAGAAAATGGCTCGCCATCAAGAGTTGTGGTTTTTCCTTCTCTTCTTCAATCACCTTCGTAGCTTCATCTTTAATGTTTTGAACCTTTTTATCCCATATATCATCTACTAGTTTCCAAGTTTCATCGCTAACAATTTGTGTCTGCAGTAAAACAAAGGAAAAATGAAAGAGCTCAAATCAGTAGTATGGCAAATTATGGCATCTAATATAAAAATAAAACAAGGTTTTTGACTTATACCTCTGTAGGGCGAGGCGCACCAAAGGTCGAAAATCCAACATTGCCCGGCGCAAATGTAACCCTTCCAGGAAGACTGATCCCATGGATTCCCCACCGTCCGGCATAAATCAGTGCTCCATATTCATCAACTGGACTGACAGGAGGCTAAAGAAGACCCAAAAAAAAAAAAGAATCTCCAAAGATTATCATTTATTCAACCAAGAAGAATGATATTAGAAAAAGAAAGAAAAAAATATGGGTAGGACCTGCCATACAAAAACTTTAAGTTTGTAATGCGTAAAAATTCCAACAAATCACCCCCAAGTAATAAATATCTGCCAATTCACTTCTTGAAGTGTGAGAATACTTTCTGTCAACAACCTCATTTTATTGCTGCTTTATTAAGAGGATTACATTTAAAAAGTGGAATATCTTTGATTTATTTAAGTGTTGTTATTGTATTTCCTAATTTAGCTTCCCAATCTTGTATATATGACTGATGTATTCCAATAATAAAATCATCCGATTCTACCCTAATATTTGAGAAGATGAGATGAGGTATTATTTAGTTTTATCTTCTTTGTATATATGTACTGTTACATTCAACATGGTATCCGAGCTCTCAAATTCTAGAAGCCACCTCTGACTGTGCAAACCAAAACCCTAGACAGCAACCTTCATTGTTGCCATTCATCCCAAAACCCTAGACAGTAGCCATCATTGTTGTTGCTCATCTCAAAACCCTAATTGGCAACTTTCATTGTTGTCGTAATTTAACCTGATATTCCTTGCACTTTGTTTTATTGTTGCCATGGTGGATTCAGTAAGTACAACAACTGAAATAGGGGATAATAAATCTCAAATTCATGGAGAACTTCAAAATCTCAACATTGCCTCAGATTGAATGGGCAAAATTACTTGAAATGGTCTCAGCTTGTTCGTATTATTTTGAAAGGTAAAGGGAAAGCCAACCACTTGATTGATGAAGCCCCTAAAGATGAAGATCCCAAATTTACAAAATGGGAGGAAGAGGACCCTGATTATGGCATGACTGGGGAACTCAATGATTCCATAAATCAGTGATACTTGCATGTTTCTTAATCCTGCAAAGGAGGTTTGGAATGCTATAGAGTAGACTTACTCCAAATCTAAAGATTGGGCCCCCAAAAACGAGATAAGGATGTGAGAAAAAAAAAAGGAGACAACACAAGAAAAGGAGGACAAACACACATAGCTGTTGGAACCAGTGAAGAAAACAAAGGAGAATTGATTCAACTCAATCAGGATGAAATAGAGAAGATGAGATAATTTCTCAACAAATCGGATAAGTCAACAGGTACTTGTTCTCTAGCATATTTAGGTACGTGTGGAAAGTTTCCTTTTGTTTTTGGACTCAATGCCTCATATAGATTCTATAACCAATATTAGATATTCAGGTACGTGTGGAAAATTTCCTTTTGTTTTTGGACTCAATGCCTCATATAGATTCTATAACCAATATTAGATACTAGATTCAGGTGCCACTGACCACATGACACCCCTTCCCAAACACTTCTCCTCCTCCACACCCCTTGTCCTAACAATAAGAAAATATTCACAGCAGAAGACACTCGCATCACTGTAGCAGGACAAGGAAAAGTTCAAATAAACCCATCCATAACCCTTAAAAATGTCTTTCATATTCTCAAACTGTCTGTTAATCTGATTTCCATTAAAAAACTCATAAAAGACCAATCACGTAATGTTATATTTTGTGATAATGTTTGTATGCTGCAGTACAAGCACTCGAGGAGGATGATTGAACATGCTAGAGAAGGGAATGACCTCTATTATTTGGACAACTTAAATTTGCCCCCAAACTTATAGGGACTTGGTGGGAATCTTGTAACTTGGAAAAGTAAAAGACAAAATGTGGTAGCAAGATCTAGTGTTGAAGCAGAGTTTAGGACAATGGCACAAGGAATATGTGAACTACTATGGTTAAAGATTATCTTAGAAGATTTGAGAATAAAGAGGGATGAACCAATGAGACTTTATTGTAATAACAAGTCTGCTATTAGCATAATGCAACATGATAGAACTAAACATTGAAGTTGATAAAAATTTTGTCAGAAAAATTAGACGGTGGTCAAATTTGCACCCCATATATCTCTTCACAAGACAACCCTTGCATATCTCCTAATAAAGGGACTGAATAGCAACAACTTTGAAAGGATTGTTTCCAAGCTGGGAATGGAAAATACATATTCACCAGCTTGAGGAGGAGTGTCAACAACCTCAATTTATTACTTCTTTATTTAGAGGATTACAATTAAAGAGTGGAAATATTCTTGATTCATAGGAATCCTAAGTGTTGTTATTGTATTTCATAATTTAGCTTTCCAATCTTATATATATGACTGATGTATTCTACTAATAAATTCATTCGATCCTACCCTAATATTTGAGAAGATGAGATGAGACATTATTTAGTTTTATCTTCTGTGCAAATGTGTACTGTTACATTCAACACTTTCAAATAATGCATTAAATAACAAAAATGTGTCATTAGAAAATTTCAATCCCTCACCCAAGCACACATAAAAATGTTAATGGCCGACAATTGATAAAACAGGACAACATGCTCCACTTTAGTTTAAGATCTAACCTGAGCTACACGAGGAACACTCTTATAAATGTCCCAAATCTCTTCAGCTTTGATTTCCCCCTTTTCAAGCAAAATATCTGCAAAACAAGTATGTAGCAATTATTGCTGTGCACCCTTTTGTGAAATTATGAATAATTGCTAACTTATGCAATAGCCTTAAATCCTATAAAGGAGGACCTGTAATTGTCTCAACTGCCAAATGGTATTCTTTTAGCACCGATGAACACTTCTCTGTAGCATAACGCATATATTCATCTCGAAGTGCTTCAAGCTTCATTGCAAGCTGTATAAAACTCTTCAACATAAGTTGCGATACAACCATACTTATAAAACACTTCTGTTAAGGGAAACAATATGTATTAAAGCACAGGCTGTAAGATCCCACACACATACATTGGGCACAAGATCACTATAGTTTTTGTAATATGCTTTCCCAAAGGCAGTCATTCCTGTCTGTAGAATTAAAAACTCTGCACGCCTTGAAGCTTCTAGTGTTGCCTTTGCAGAGATCCAACACAAGTTATCAATCCCAAACATCTCCTCCTCAATTACTCTTGCTACAAACAAATTTCGATAAGCAAAAAAGCTCAATAAACAAAGTACCTATTTTGGATAATCATCTTGTGGCTAGCTATAGGAAGAGGATACAAAATACAAATTTAAGTTTACATTAAGAACCTTGCGTCTGTTGGTTTTCATAAACAAAATAATTTATTTTACATAGGATGTTCACATGTTGACCCAATGCTAAGATCTTTAAAAATTCATCAAAACCAATAAATTTATACAGGATATTAAATTATTTTTATATAAATTGGGTGCCACAATTAAAACAAAAAGGACATTACTAACCAAAAAAATACTTCGAATAACAATGACATAGTATCACAACGGAGTCCCCAGATTACAGATTTGCCATTTAATCTACAATAATCATTATTCAAGAAACAGAATATAAAATGTTTTAAAGAACATTATCGAAATGATGAAAGTCACATAAATCAAATTACTATGAGATTGCAAATAAGACTTTCTGAAATGAACTGAAACTCAAAACAACTTACGAGCACAAGCACGCACTATAGAGTTTATGTAATCTGATTTCCTTGCAAAAACCTGACCAGAAATTTCAGTATAACGCATATTTGGCTGGCTGCGGAGAGAATTTATATCAGTCTGCAAAAGATAAATACCCAGTGACACAGTTGAAATAATAATGGATCCGCACACACATGGAACTTGCTATAAAACATCTTCAGTGACCTCAACAAAAGGACGGTGGGGCTCAGGAAAATAACATGCAAGAACAGCAACAGCTGCTTCTCTGTATGCCAATCTCAGTTTTAATTCTTCAGGAATTTCGGTACTATCCTCTTGCCCCGTTTCAAATGTTCCTTTTTGCTGAAAATCCATAAGATTATCAGACAGACAGTATAAACTTACACCAAAGATGATTGAATATGTCAAAAGAAATGATATTATTGCCCAGCCATCAAGATTCTAAGAATCCACCAACCCTTTTTAATGCCTCGAGCAGCTCATCTCGTCTGATGTAATCCAAATCCTTCCTAGCTGTCAAAATTCCAGCTTCATTCCTGTCATTCAATTGAAGATAATATCAGTCTATATTCTCATGACAGACTGGTAAAGCAATATAACCCAAATACTATTTACAGTATATTTTGTAGCTCTGCCCCAGTAAAATCTTCTGTCAGCTTAGCAATTTCCTTCAGTAGAGTATCCTTTTCCTCCTCTGAGCGAAAAAATTTATTCCTAGCATGCACCTAGTGTGCATCATAAAGAAAAGAGAAAAAGGAAAGTAAAGATGATGAAATACTAGAGGAAAACAAGATCTCAGCAAATAACAGTTCCAGTGGTAAAATACCTTCAAAATGGCAAATCTTCCATCCTCAGATGGCAAACCTACTCTGATGATCTTGTCAAAACGACCCTTCCTCAGTAGAGCAGGATCAAGAATATCCAATCTATTTGTGGCTCCTATCACGAGCACCTGAAATTCAAGTTCAGTATATCAAATAACATCTATATGATCCCAGCATCCAGTTAAGAAAATTACCTGTGCTGTGGAAACTTTGAATCCATCCATCTCAGTCAGTATCTGCAGTAAACCTTGTTCCCTTTCAGCACCTCCCTATATAATGTAATTCAGAGGTTTCATTAGAAAAGTCAATAGAGAACATGAAAGTAAGACAAGAATAAGCCATGTTCTAGCCCAGAAAAAAATTATGTACAGGTTCTACAGGGAACATTTATCAACAATCATGCATGACATATAAAATCATCAGGGTAGCCCCAAAGGGACCAAGAAAAGGTCTTTAAATTACATTTGAAAAATATTACCCCCTCTAAAGATGTCTATATTCAGATTCTGTTGCAGTACTGCCAATAAATGTCACAAATCTGAACAAATGAAATTTCTTTGTTACTTACCATGCTGATAATCCCAAGAAGTTGTGGTTTTTATGCTGTTAGAACAAATTGTCAATTTTAAGCACATTACGTTATCAATGGTTTCATCATGATCCTTTACACTACTGCTTCACCAGTGGTTTCGAGTCTATTTTCAGAGCATTTTTCCAACAATAATCATGTGATCATAACCCACAACTGAATGTCATAGCCAAATGGAAAAATTAAAATCTAGCCAAAATAGCTTGTACCTGGCTCTTTCACTTCAAGATACCATATTATTGGGGCTATGACATACCATATGCTATCTAATTAATTGTATGCCACCACCCATCCTCCAAAACCAGGTGCGCCACTTTCTATTTTTCTCAAAGCAGGACTTCTATCATCTTCCTCTCTAGATCTTCATATGCACTTGTTTTACCCATGCCTTAACTCCAATAAAAAAAATTGGTCATGAAATCCCATGTAATTTCTTGGATAGCCTCAATTGCAAATAGGTTACAAGTGCTACTATCAAGACCACAACAGATGTATTGATTTTGCAGGTACTAGCTTTATTGAGACTTGTCCTTTCTTCCTATCCACTTCAGATGTACTTCATGACATTGATATTATGCTCCTAGTTGGTCACTTTTTCTTTTAAATTATTCCCACACTTGTCTCGACTCTGAACCCCTTTGTTCACAAATCATGCCTACTACTGATCCAATTTCCCATCTTGATTGAGACTCATCTCCTACACCATCAGACTCTCCTGTTTTACCTCCTAAATTGGGATTGTCTATAGCATTACACAGAGGAATCAACTTTGCTACACATAATATCCCATCCTCTTTATGAGTTCCTTTTAATAATCATCATTTTACCTATTAACTTGCTACACTTTAGTGCGTAGATGGAGAGCAACTTTAGCATTTGTTAGTATATATATATATCTTTAGAAAAGCTGCTTTGGAGGAAACGAATATGCATTTGGCCTCCATGTAGGAGCACAGTGTCTTTCTAAAATATCCATAGTTTTCCTACATTGATGTCTTTTGTTCCTTCTATGTTGCGTTTTCATTTCTTTTATTTTAACAAATACTCTTATTAACAAATACTCTTATCCTTTACGTTTGTACTCATCTTCTGTGTCTTAATAAATTTCTTCTTTTATTCAAAAAGATAAGTCTTAGAAAAATTGATAATATTTTATATAACACAAGAACTTTGATAATTTTAAGTCAATCCAACATTAATGCTACAGAAACGTAAATATAGATTTGAGAGAACAAAAGATGTAAAGCAGTTCATATCTTACTCCGCCAATATCAGGTCCTCCACGCTTGCTACCAATAGCATCTATCTCATCAATAAAGATTATAGAAGGTGAAAATGATCTTGCATTAGCAAACAGGTCTTTAACACGGGATGCAGCAACCCCTACAAACATCTGGGGAAAAAGGACAGATTAAATGAGTCAATATCATTTAATTTAAAGTTCCAAATAAATCAAGTATAAACAAAAATCAGGACAAGCCTTATTGAATGCAACATTTTGCATTCCATGGGGACATGTCATCATACATTCCATTCATTTAGACAAAAAGAATATTATGAAGCACATGGTGTAGATACAAATAGTTAGCACTTAACACACTCTAATTAGTTTCAGATTTATCTCATTATTTGTGTGTAACTGATTGAAAGAGGAATAGATTCCATAGCTAATGATTTACTATGTTGAGGTCTCCATTTAACCTTGTTAATTTTTCTAAAAACAAATTATAGAACTCTAAAGATACAAGTGACATCAATTTGGTCCTTTAATAATACATCAAAATGGCCCTTTAATGTAAATTTCTGCTATAGTCCAATTTGAAGGACCAACATGATGTAAAGATGGACACTGAATGATCATTTGACCAAAATTAGTGTTTAATCTAAGACCAAGGCTAAATTATACAAATGATCCTTTATATTTTACATTTTACTCAGTTTGCAGGTGGGGTGGGGGAGGGGGAAGAAGAGGTTGGGTGTGGTGGGAAAATGGAGGAAGTGCAGTTGAGGATCCGAGGAAGAAGAGGAAGGAGGGATTAAATATTAACGGAGTCAAGTTTAAGCTAACAGAAGAACTATTTTGAACCACTTTAAAAACAAAAACGTCTAAATTGAATTTTTTAAAAGATAAGAAACTACACTGAATAAAATGTAAAACATAAAGGACCAAATGCATAATCTAACCTAAATTTCATCTACAATCCCATTCTTAAAAGATATAATCACTTCTATTGGATTTAGATATTGCACCAAAAATATTCCAACATTCGACTTGAAAATTTCAATTCAGTGCATATGAAATTGGAGAAGAGACAGCACCTCTACAAAATCTGTGCCATTGGCTGCAAAGAAAGGCAATCCTGCTTCACCTGCTATGGCTTTAGCCAGTAGGGTTTTACCAGTTCCAGGAGGCCCATGAAGAAGTACACCTTTTGGACAATAAATTCCTTTGTCTTGAAACTCATCATCATTTTTTAAAATTCGGACAATCTCTTGTAGTTCTTTCTTTATATATTCCTGGCCAGCAAAATCATCAAATGTAACACCAGTTCTTTCTTCTGCAGATATAAATTTAGCCCTGTGGGGGAAAGCATAATAATTAGATTCTGGGTGTAAAGAGATTGGCTCTGTCAAGTGTAATGTTTTTCTTTTTACTTGAAGAAGCTGCACCAAAACCTTCGCAACTATAATCAAAACTTAACTCATTGTCGTAAACCAGACACCACAAAACCACATTTCTTATAAGGTAGGTGGTTTGCAAGTATATCTGCCTATGTCTGTATCCCTTAACATGACCTAAATATCATCATAAAGATAAAGGAAAACAAAGACCCAGATCATGGAAAATATCAGCAACAGCAGCTGTCCACATCAAATCTAGTGCAAAAGAACTACTAAACAAATGATTTGGCAAATCCCAGCTGGAGAGCCAGTGTTTTGGCTTCTTCCCCCAAATAACTAAAGGAAATTTGTCTAGGACAAATTCAGTCTTTGAAATTTTAATTGAAATTAGATTACGTCTATATTCTAAATAATTTATGCATCAGGTGCAAAGTATTTAGGATGTAAAGAGTAAGTGGTTCTACCTGCAGACTAATCCAAACTCGGATAATGATTATGAAACAAAAATAATAATAGTAAATTTTCTGACAGCAGTAGTAAGTAGCCTGGCGTTCTTTTAGCTACAAAAACTTAAAAGCATTGCCAATAGATTCTACAAGAATTTCGATTTTTTTAAAACATAATGAAGGAAAAAGTAATCATCATATTTCCCTTCCCTACTAATTGATTGTAAATCTCTAATAACAAACTGCCTAACCCAAAAGCAGTAAAGCCAAGTAAAGCCAAGTCCTAACAATAAGCCAGCAAAATACCTGTAATAAATAACATAAATGAAATTCTGACAACCAACAGGAAACATACAGAAATTTTATCCACTTACCGACTCTGTCCTAGAGATCCAAGAGCACGACTTCTGAGTGGCTGACTAGTTTTTTGGCTAGGAGTTCCCAAATCACAAGGTATCAACTTTGCATATATTGGTCTCATCAAATTATCAATCCACACATAAAATCCAACTGCCAGAGCAAAACGCATAGACCATATAACAGCAACTGCAACAGTTGAGTATATTTCAGCAGGCACCGCATCCACATTAATGACATCAACATTTACAATTTGCTGATGTAGCTTTCTCCATACATCATTCCAACTATCAATTGGCATTCGATTGACTGGATGACGTCGAAAAATAATATCCTCAGGATTCCCTTCAGTTCCATTCATTGTCCCATTTTTGTAATATGGTAGAATAACTGCAGAAACATGGAAACAAATATTGAGCAAAACATTTTGTTGGAATAGATTAGAAAATATATGTAATCATTATACCTAAGGTAGGGAGTTGAGTGTTAGATAATCTCTGCAGGGGGTTGAGTGTTAGATAAACTCTGCACCTAGTTCTGAGAAGTAGTCTAGGACTGGGGCATTTAATATAATCTCCCTATTGTATTAATTTTTATCAATATAAATAGAGAACCATGATAGGGGTTCTTCAAGCCCTCTAAAAACACTTTTTCTCTGTTTTGAATATCAAGTTGGTATCACAGCGGGTCGATCCCGCTCTGCCTATCTTTGTAGTCTCCAGCACTATTTTTGCCGCCGTCCGCCATCTCCGCCGCTGGCCACCGTCTTCGGTCGTCCAGTTTTCGCCGTGCGACCACCGGATCTAAATTGTCTCGCCGCACGACAGCCAACCCCACCGATCCAGGAAGCTTGTTCGCCTCCACGCGCTGCCACGCGCCGCCTCTCTCTCCGCTACATCTGACGCGTGTCATCCACGTGCCACCTTCTCCGTGTCAGAACGTCGTCGCGCCGCCTCTGTTAGGATCGTCGAAGCTTTTTCTCCCTGTTCTGACCCTCATAACTTCATTTCAGTGAAGTCCAGTTGCCACCCTTGCGAAAATCACTCTTGGGCTTTTGGTCTTCCTTACTATTTTCGCACCCCCTCACCAGTTTTTGTCTTCTTGATCAGAAATGGCTGCAATTTCATTCTCTGGAAGCCCTTCCATTACTTCCGAAAAGCTAAACGGACAAAATTATCTATCTTGGTCTGCTGCCGTCGAAATGTGGTTTCTCGGTCAGGGGCATCACAACCACCTTGAAAAAGATGGAAGCCATGTGCCGGAAGAAAAAGTTGAACAGTGGAAACAAGCAGATTTTCAGCTATGTGCTCTATTGTGGCAATCGGTGGAACCATGACTTATGATGTCACTTAGAGCCTTCAAAACTTGTCACTCCTTTTGGAAGAAAGCCCAAGACATTTATGCCAATGATACCCAACGTCTCTATGATTCCGCAAATAAGCTGGCTAAATGATAGATCATGATATGGTGACCTTCATGAATGACGCCCAGTCAGCTGTGGAAGAACTAAAGATGTTCTTGGAAGTCGACTCCTTGGATGAAATGAAGAAGAAGCTTGACAAGTATTACATGGTGATGATCCTTCGCGCAATACATCCTAACTTTAATCATATCAGGGATCAACTTCTGACCACTTATGAAGTCCCTTCCATGGATACCCTTATCACACGCCTGATTCGTGTACCAATGCTTGAAACTCAAGAAGCTCATGCTCTAATAGAACCATCTGCCATGGTTGCCACACGAGGAAGAGGAGGACGTGGCACTAGAGGAGGAGGACGTGGAGGTCAAGGACGTCCCCAATGCACCTACTGTAGAAGGATGGGTCACACATAGGAGAACTGCTACTCCTTGCATGGTTTTCCTCCCAAAACCGCCAATGTCTCAAAGGTTGAAACCGTCGACTCCAAGTTCACTGAGAACGAATACCAAGAGTATCTACGGTTGAAGTCTAATAGCTTGGCACAGACCTCTCAAACTACAAGCACATCAACTGCTTGCATTTTTCAATCTGTGGAAGGTCAAAATTCATGGGTAATTGACTCTGGTGCTTCTGATCATATATCTAGTAATACCTCCTTGTTCTCAACCATTTCCTTTCAAGAAAAACAACATTTCATAACCCTTGCAGATGGCTCTAAAGCTTCCTCAAAGGGAGTGGGTCAAGTTTCCTTGTCTCCCTCCATAAACCTGAAATTTGTCCTTTTTGTTCCTAATTGTCATTTCAATTTAATCTTCTTAAGTCAGTTAACCAAAACCTTAAATTGTTCAATAACCTTTGATAACAAATTTTTTGTTATACAGGATCGTGGTTCGGAGAGACGGATTGGAGAAGGATATGAAGCTGGAGGATTATACCTTTTTGGCCCTCGTCCACGTGTGTCCAGTGTTGCTACTCCGAGCCCTAAAATGTTATATGATCAGCTTGGTCATCCTCATTTGTCAAAATTAAAAAGAATGTGTCCTGAACTTAGTGGTCTCCAGACCTTAGAATGTGAGTCATGTCAACTAGGAAAATATGTTAAATCTACCTTTTCTAAAAGGTCTCAATCAAAGTGTACTTCCAGTTTCTTTATTATCCATTCTGATATTTGGGGACCCAGTCGCATCTCATCTTTTGGTTTTTGGTATTTTGTTACATTCATTGATGAATATTCACGATGTACTTGGGTTCATCTTATGAAAGATCGCTCTGAATTATTACCCATCTTTACATCCTTTTTAAATGAAATCAAAAATCAATTTGGTCAAGTAATCAAAATTTTAAAAAGTGACAATGCTAAAGAGTACTTCTCATCCACCTTTTCTGTTGTTTTGAGTTCATATGGAATATTGCATCAGTCCACCTGTCCTCATACACCACAGCAGAATGGTATAGCAAAAAGAAAAAATAGATATTTAGTTGAAACTGCACGTACTCTTTTGTTGGGTGCTCATATTCCTGTCCATCACTGGGGGATGTCATCTTAACTGCATGTTTTCTTATTAACAGGATGTCATCTTCCTCTCTCAGTAATAAGATCCCTTCCTCCATTCTATTTCCAAATAATCCTCTCTTTCACACCTCTCCTCGAGTTTTTGGTTGTATATGTTTTGTTCATGATATGTCTCCAGGGTTAGACAAACTTTCTGCTCGTACTATCAAATGTGTCTTCTTAGGCTATTCCCGCCTTCAAAAAGGGCATCGGTGTTACTCTCCTAAAACCAAAAGGTACTATATGTCTGCCAATGTTACATTTTTTGAACAGACTCCTTACTTTTCTCCTTCTGTTCAAGATGTTCATGTCATACAATAGGTTCTTCCCATTCCAGTGGTTGAGTCTAATATTTCTAATGTCTCTATCGATCTCAGTCGTGATCCAAGTCTTCCAGAACCATCCTCCCCTCACATTGATGTTGTCAATCATAGGATCCCGATGGCTAGTCCTGTTCTCCAAGAAGAGGGTGAATCCCCCACTTTACATTCTTCTCCAACATCACTTCCTACCATGACTCCTGGTGAAGGTGATTCCGGATGGCCCATTGCTCTCAAAAAAGGTATTCGTTCCACTCGAAACCCACATCCTATTTATAATTTTCTTAGCTATCACAGATTGTCGCCTTCCTATTATTCCCTTTTATCCTCATTATCTTCTATTGCTATCCCAAGAAATGTGGAAAAAGCACTTGATCACCCTAAATGACGACAAGCCATGATTGCATAAATGCAGGCTCTTGACCATAATGTTAATTGGGAGCTCGTGCCCCTTCCACCATGCATAAAGGCAGTTGGTTGCCACTGGGTGTATCCTGTTAAAATCGGCTCTGATGGTAAAGTTGATCGACTCAAGGCTCAGTTAGTTGCAAAAGGGTACACTCAGGTTTATGGCCTTGATTATTGTAACATTTTCTCTCCCGTGGCCAAGATGACTACTATTCGTCTGTTCTTCGCAATGGCTATCATTCGTAACTGGTCACTTCATCAATTAGATATCAAAAATGTCTTCCTACTGGATATTGTGTCTTCCTTGGAGGAAACATTATTTCATGGAAAAATAAGAAACAAAATGTAGTGGCTCGATCGACAGCTGAAGCTAAATATAGGGCAATGGCGTCACTAACTTGTGAACTTATATGGGTGAAGCAATTCATTCAAGAGCTTAACTTCTGTGATATCCAGACTATGAAGATGTATTGCGATAATCAAGCTGCTCTCCACATTGCATCAAATCCCGTATTTCATAAGAACTAAACATATAGAAATTGATTGTCACTTTGTTCGGGAAAAGTTGTTGAGAAAAGAAATATGTACCGAGTTTGTTGGATCAAATGACCAATTCGCAGATGTGTTTACCAAGTCCTTAAGGGGACCTCAGATTGAGTTCATTTGTTCCAAGCTTGGTACATACAATTTGTATGCTCCAGCTTGAGGGGGAGTGTTGGAATAGATTAGAAAATATATGTAATCATTATACCTAAGGTAGGGAGTTGAGTGTTAGATAATCTCTACAAGGGGTTGAGTGTTAGATAAACTTTGCACCTAGTTCTGAGGAGTAGTCTAGGTCTGGAGCATTTAATGTAATCTCCCTATTGTTTTAGTTTTTATCTATATAAATAGAGAACCATGAGAGGGGTTCTTCAAGCCCTCTAAAAACACTTTTTCTCTGTTTTAAATATCAAGTCATTTCAACCAGATCTACCACTTTACACAGCTGGGCTGAACACGCAGCACTACATATTGTAAAATGATAAAATGTCATATAGCACATGCTTTCAGAAGTACACATTGCCCATTATGAAACTTATTTAACCTTCAAATTCTAACAAAACAGAACTTTAACAAACCTCAATCAGACAAATTCTCTACAATCTGTCAAAATTGTAACCAGAGCATTACAACAGTCAATAAAGAATTATATTCTCTCTTTCTCCTCCTATTTTTTAATTATTAAAAGACTCATGACACCTTGGTTGCACAAAGTGAAAAAATACATTGCTACTAGAGCACTACTTTTACCAAGTTCTTACCAGTGCAGACACCAAAATAAAAGTGCAGATTGAGGGGCAATACAAAGTATTACTATGCCAACCTGCGGTTATTCTGCTGACCCTTCCATTTTCTACCTTCTTTTTCTTTTTCTTTTTTTAATCGGCAAATATTAGTTGTTACTATACTAGTTTTTGTTGATGGGGATTCAAAACCCACTACCCACCCCTCCCTCCCTCCCTTCCACTTTTACCACCAAGCTAACTATTGAAAGTCCCACATCGCCTACCTCATGTCATTTGGTATGGTTTAAATACATGTTAGGCTACTCCACATATTGCCAATTGGTTTTATGTTGGAACCTTAACATGGTATCAGAATCAAAGTCTAACATCTTTCCGGTTATTGTCATGGGCCAAAAGTTGCCCTTTAGTTGAGTCAAAAGTACCCTTTGCCTTGTCTGGCAGGCTTCGTTGGAGGGGGTGTGTTGAAAGTCCCACATCGCCTACCTCATGTCATTTGGTATAGTTTAAATACATGTTAGGCTACTCCACATATTGCCAATTGGTTTTATGTTGGAACCTTAACACTAACCTTTTATCTACACCTTCTTTTCCTTTTCAGGTGCAGAAATGGAAAAGTCATATCCCCTCACATTCATTACTTAATTCACAATAAACAAAACAAGATTGTCTCAAATAGACAACGAAACATCATGCACAAAAATCGAAATAAGCACAAACTAAATTCATCAACCAGGTAACATGTTCAAACCAACATTAAGAACTTCACATAACGCAGCAAATCAAACTCAGGTACAAAAATTCAAAGACAATATAAACAAGAGTCAGACTCAGCCACATTATCCGCATTACCTATCACAAGATCTTCCAACAACATATTCAAATCAGCAGCCAAAAATCAAACTAATACACACTAAACATCTTCCTCAAAACTAGACAACTAGTTTCGTGTCTAGCATAACATATATACTCTATTTAGACAAATTTCTCCACAAACACTTGTGAGAAAAGAAAATAAAAAGATAAAACAAACCTAGTTGTTCACATAAGTTAAAATCAAATTATGCACTTAACTTTTATGGAAACTCTTTTCATTTAACTATTTTTTTTTTTTTCTATTTCTGAAAAAGAAAAGGAAAAATCCCCACCTGATATTGTTTGACCGTAATTAGAGTACTCCATAAACTGTACATTCTTAGAGTCAAGAAGTCTCAAAAAATCGCTGAACTCTATCCCGTGTGAGTTTTCAGGATCCCACTCAGTCCCCTTGAGTTTTCCACGCAAAGTCAACAAAGTTCTGCTCCACGAAGAAGCCATGACAAGCTGCCTCTCTAACTGCATGTTCGCCTTCTTGTCAAACTCTTCCAACTCATCCACTCTCTTCCTTTCCACCTCCTTCAGTTTCTGCGCACAGTTCACTTTTCTCATCAACACCCAAGTTCCAAACGAAATATGCACACGCGCGTAAATATCAAAAATTGCAAATTTGCATTGCACCATCAAGCAAAAAAAAGAAAAAAACTTCCTACAATATAGATAGCGCTGAATTCTCAGTTTCCAGAATTTCGTAAAATTGTTCTCTTTTTCCTTTTTATCTTTTGTGACGAACCTCGAATAGTTGCGCGGATTCGGCATCTTGTTCTTGCTCTTTGTTGGGTGAGTCGGAAAGAGAGTTTGAAGCGTTGATTCTGAGTTTGCATCGATTTGTGAACTTGCGAGGGGAGAATGCTGTAGTGAGAAAGCGAGGTGAATATAGGGGAAATTGGGGAAAATGAGTTTTGAGAGGAAAGAAGGGTTTTGGGAGTTGAAGCCAAACGATGGTGTTTGCGCCAGGAAAATTCATCTTTTGGGATGATAAATTAGACAGAAAAGCTTCAGCTTTGGGCTATGTTCATACTTGTTATCATCGCACTTCGCTTCAATCTCAGTTAAGAATGTATCAGTATTGCAGTGTGGTTCTCAGCTTTCTGCATTTTGAAGTTCGTTGGGGTTTAAGATTATCGTTTTATTTGTTTTTTGGTACAAAAAAATTATTTTGTTTAATAAATAACATGAGAGAAGGAAAAGTAAATAAATATTTTCTTATTTTAATGAAAGGGAGAAAATATTAATATTTTGTTGTCTTTATTCAAAAAAAAACTCTTCACCTCTACAAAGACTGAGTGTCTAGATATTTCTATTTAGTATTTAAATATATTTTTAATATTATAACTTTAGTAATGTAAAATGGGATCATTTTAAATTTGCTCACTATAGAAAAAATAATATATATTTCTAATTCCTTTAAATTAAAAACAAAATAATCTTAATATTGTGTGACACTTGTTAATTGTTTATGGTTGAACAAAAGATCAGATCATTATTTATTTCAGTAATATGTTAAATCTTTAACACTTCTAAAATTTATCTATCTTAAAAAAGAAAAAGTGATGTCAAAATTTGGAGAAAAAATTATTTTACAGAAATTAAACATATTATATATGGAATAGTAAAACTAATAATTTAAATTTTCTTTTTTTCCGGTGTATAGGGACTAAAATTAAAGCTTGTTTAATTTTTATAGATTAGAAAATATGTAACTCTTTAGGTTAATAAAGGTATACACGATTTTTTTTTCTTTTACTATAAACTAAGTACATTAAACATAATAATTATTTTAAATGTAATTACAAATGTCTATTCTTAATGTTTGTATGAATGATTTTTTTTTTTAGAATTGAAATGTGAATTAAAAAAATTTGTAAAATTAAATAATTTATAAATAAAAAACTTAAATTTTTTAAATAAACATATATATATATATATATATATATATATATATATATATATATATACTTATTTCTCGTTTATAAGAATATATGTAATAATCCTTTTAAAATGCTCATCAAAATTTCTACGGAATAAATTTTAATGAAATTATTTTAATGTTTATTATGTTAGAAGAAAATCTTTGTAATGTGTATTTTATTAGAAAACATCCGTGTATAAAACACAGTTTCAAGCAACTACTAGTTTCTTATTGTAGAAAAACAATGAGGCAGAAAAATAATTAATTTTTTAAATAAATATTTAAACAAAAAATTACCTAAATAAAATATTAAAAATTTTATCTATCCAATTAAATTTATTTATTGTTGATACACAAAATTTAGTAATAGAAAATAAATTCCATTTATATAATACAAGGAGTTTACTCTTTTTCCTCCTTATTTGTTGAGTTTTCTTATTTTTCATTTACTTGTTGTATTTTTTTTTGTCCTTCTATTTGTTTTCTTCTTTTTTTCATTTTTTTTCTGTCACTTATTTTAATTTTTTAATTAAAAATATAAAATAAAAATTTGATAAAATGAATTTTTTCATATTTTTAAAAAATAAATTATTTAAATTATTTAAAAATATTATAATTTAGTATATTATATTTTAAAAATATTATATTATAAAGTTGAAGTATTACACATTATGTTATTATTAAAAAAAATATATATCATGTCTCTTAAGTAAAAAATATATATAATTTTTTTAAAATCAATATTGAAACTAAAAAAATATCAACTAATTATTTAAAATTATGATGATAATAAAAAATATTATTATTTAAAATTATGATGATAATAAATTTTACTTAGATAATATAAATAGTTAATTTTAAATTATTTTATTATAATAAATCAATTACTCATCTAATTAAAACATATTAAATATTTATGAATTAGATGTATTTATTATTTAATAATATAATCCAATTATAATTAGGTTGAATTATGGAAATTTGGTAATTTAAAAAAATATTTATTAAAATTTACTTTAAAATAAATATTTATTTTTTTCTTAATAATTATAACAAAATAATTTATAGATAATTTAAATATTTTTTTAAATAATAAAAAATTCATTTTATCAATTTTTTATTTAATATTTTTAATTAGAAGAATAAGACAAATCAATATAACAAAAGAGGAGAAAAAAATAAATATAGAAAAAGAATAACTAAAAATAAATAAAGAGAAAAAAATCTGTATTATATAAAAAAAATTATTTCTCATAATTATAAATAATAAACAAATGAGTTAGATAAATAAACTTATAAATATTTTATTTAATATTTAAAATATATTATTTAGAAGATTGATTACGAGGAAAGATATATTCATATTCATACAAAAATTACTCCAATTTTTTATTATTGTACAAACTCGTATGAATTTATTTTACAAACTAGTGTATTCACCTTTTCTTCATGGACATGATAATTAATAAAAGTTTTTTTTAAGTAAAGATATATTATTCATATAAAAATTATTTTTAATTTAAAGAACTCGTATTTATAATGGGTCTAATTCTTCACGACTCACTTTAGATGAGAGGTAATTTTTTTTTCATATATAATTATCTAATGAAAATTTTATATTATCATATGTTATTTTATAAAGATGTGATATACAACAGCTTTAATATGAAATTATATTTTATCCCATAGCATTTTTTTCTAGCAAAGATGTGATGTACAACAGCTTTAATTATAGAATCAATCTTTTAAAAATATAAGTAACATTAAAATAATGTTCTTTACAAGAATATAAATAAAGAGAATACATGTATATTCTCTCTACTTGTCACACATACCTCATATATTTATATGGATATTTTTGAAAATATAATTAAATAATAGACAATAATATGATTAATTGATTAAAAATTAAAATATTTTTTTAGATTTATTAAAATATGACTATTTTATTAATATAATAAAACACGTCATCTTTAATAAATTACGATAGTTTTGTTTAGAAAAATTAATTTGGACAAAAATATCATTTCAATAATTATTGAAAAAACATTAAAGACAAAAATCATTATATTTAGAATATACTTGATTATTTTTTATCTTGGATTTTCTTTTAAATTTTAAAAAAGATAATTTCTTTTATTAATAAGAATCAAGTTTAATACTCTCTAAATGAGACTTTATCATTCATGTATAAAACAAAAATAAAAATAAAAATGTTCATATTAAATATAAAAAAATATAAACATTATGTACTAAAAATAGTTTACAGATAAATTTTTAAATATATCATTTGGTTTTCTAATCTCAAGAACAAATTCTACTATGATAAAAAACTATATATTTACTTTATTTTTTTATTATACTTATTTTTTTATTATTTATAATAAAAAAAATATAGATTTATAATATTGCTATCACTTTTAAATTATTCCCAATTTCTTAAAATAAAATTATACAATTCATAAGGTAACATACGAAACACTCATAAACTATTATTTATAGGAAACAAACTATTTTGACACCAACATTTTTACAAACATTCACTAGATTTAATATTATAATAACAATTTTAAAATTTAATACTATAATAGCAATTTAAACTATTTTTTATTAAATCTTTTATAATTATTATATTAATAAAAACGGTTGTCTAGAAGATGTTTGTTTTGCAGCTGTCAACGTATTATCGCTTTATAACTAACTCCTCTGCATTGTATTTCATTGATAATATGTTTTATTTTTTTAATAATATAATTTTATAATTGTCTAATATCCTATCATTATTCATTCAATTTATTCTATTATCATTAATTAAATAAAATATTTTATGTAATTGGTATAAATTATACACAGGTACAACGGTCCGCTTCTTTATTATTTCAACGAATAAATCCGTCCTATGTTCAGTATTATAAACTTCCGAAAGTCCCTGAGGATAATAGTTAATAATTATAATTGTATATTTTAGATATTTAAATCACAAGCTTTTATTCTTATTAATTTTGATGCTTTTTATAATTATTAGATTTTGACCCAAACTATCATATCATATCATATCCTGCTTTCGTCCCTGCTCTCACTTTTCCTTGGGCTTCCTAGTTCATAATGTATGCAACTAAGGGATATATATTCTACGTCATGAGCGATCCAACTATAAAGAAGTAATTATTTTCTTGGGTACTATAAAGTAACAAGTGCTAAATGAAGATAATGGTTGGCTATGTTGCCAACATCATGTGTTTGTGATCAAGGGAAGAAACTTATAGGCACTGACAAATCATGCACACCGGATATGTCTAATTAGAATTAGAGTTTGTCAAAAACAAATTTACAGATTAATCGGTCCCTCCAAAAATTCTAGATTGGAACTGCAGTTTGGTTTGTCGTCATGTTATTTCTAGTTTGCTTCTAGAACCACATATACACTCAGGATATGGATTTTCATAAAAGGATTCTTCAGTCCTAAATCGTGCTCGGCCTTTGACTCCTGGTAGAGAACCATGCCTTTTCCTTGGAGCTCCTTGCCTAAAACCATGCAAAATAAGTAAATTCTTTTATTTTTATTACAGGGAAAATGAAATCAACAGAAGTTGCAACGGGAAAGAACTAGTAATTGCAGATTAAATGGAAAGAAGAATAATTAAACATAAAAAAGGAAAAAATGGTAATAGAATTTTAAAATAAAAGAAAAATGCAGTTTGTAACCAATTTTAACTTCTAATGATCATGTCATTTTGATAATTAGATAATAAGGTCACAGAGACACCAAAAGAATGAGGAATCTAATGATGCAAGAAAGTGACCTGTTCTTGTGCATCCGCTGTACCATATGTGACAGTTCCCTTCCTTCTAGTAGGTCTCCAGTTTCCAGCATATCAAAAATTCCAACCAGACCTTTTCTGATGATCAAATGAACAAGAAAATAGAAAGGGATAAAAATGATGAATAGAAAGTGTAAATTCAAGTATTTCTCAACAGAAGTAAGTGAAATCCAGAATGAGACATTAGATCATTCAAACCTCTATGATACATACGAAAATCTAACAAATGACAGTGTAATTAACAAACGTAGACAATAACAATGACCAAGACTTTTCTCGATTGGATTAGATGAAAAAGAGTGACCAAGCCTTTTCTCGCTTGGATTAGATGATAGAAAGTGGGTGAAAGAGAGAGAATAAAAAGAAAAAAAAATGAAAAATAAGATTGTTTACATTGAAGAGAGAATAAAAATGAATGAAAAGTGAAGAAATTTTATTTATTAAACTATTATTAATCTATTTTTCTTTCCTAAGATTATTTTTTAACTATTTATTATTATAATAGGAAAGAAATATTAATAAAATTTACATATAAATAATCTTTCTTCTCAAATCTCTTTGTCCAGGCACAGAAATAAATCATGTCTCCTTTATATTCGCTTTTCATGCATCGAGATTTGCAAATCATCGCAAAGCTGTGATCTCCTTTCCGTATGCGGAGGCAAACAAAGCCCAAGGGAGTAGGATCAAATGATATGCCAGAATATTCTATTATGAACCATTCTATAGATTAATAATTAACATCTAAATCCTTCCTGATGGATTCCTTAAAAAATTTCTCGGTCTCTCTTAAGCAATTCTCGATCTGGTCTACCGTATTTAGTTCAGCTTCAATGAGTTCTCTTACACATGTACAATGCTGAGATTTTATCATTTATTTACAATAAATACTATCCGACAGAAAAACTAGGACTCATCCAATGCGAACAGATGTAATTTACAGATTAAAGGAAGAAAAACAAGAAAAAATACTGACGTGTGGTTGAAATGTATCAGCAGCCCACAGAAAAACTATAATTATAGTTTCATGAACTCAGTACCTGTCTGGGTTGATTGTCCTGCGGTGACCTAAGAATCTTCGGTGTCCCTCAACTGCTCTTGCCATATTTCCTGAATATGACGGAACAAATACATCACTCTCTACACATATTATGTAATCAAGTGCAGCAGTCTGGGACGCATGATCTGCGAAATCTTTCAGCTCTTCAGGAGTTGCAAGAGATTCCTGTCACCATTACCAAAAATTAATCATGTCATCATTACAACTCGCAAATTATTGGATTATTTATTAACACAGAAAAACCATGATTTGCAAACCTTAAAGATTAGATTAGGAAAGCGGGATGAGAGCTCTGAAAGATGAGTGTTACCACCATAGATCTCTCCTGCTGCTATGTATATTGGTGCAGAAGGGGGATACCCAAGAGCATGAAGAAAAATGCCCACCTCCTTTGGAGTCAGTGGACAAAATCCTCCAATTCTCTGTTCTGTGGAATTTATCTTCTTTACTTTCCAATAATTTGTGTTCTCCCTAGAAGAGTTGAAACATATTTTTAAAGAATCTCAGTACACTGATTAGTTGTTCTAGAGTTATACACATGCATTCATACATACATACATACATACATACATACATACATACATACATACATACATACATACATATATTTGTCTTCAACACATACTAGCAGATACATAAAAACTGTTCTCTCTCACCTCAAAACTCTGAGCTCTTCAGATTCTGCATCTGTCAGACCATACTCACAACCAGTAAAAGACAGCATATCTTTCTCATATCTCAGATGGAGAGCAATATATTTTCCTCCATGTGATCTCAGCCTATCCACCAACCTCTGTTTTGTAACCGTCATGTATGCTCAGAACCTAATTTAACAGGAAGCCCCATGTAGACATCTTAAATGCATCAAAAGTGAAAAAGGACACCTCAAACCTGGGACCGTATGCATCATTTTCTAGCATGACTTACAAAAATACTGGACCTAAACACTCAAACTTTTGAACCTAACAACTTAGACATTCAAAATAATTAAAAAATTAAAGTTTATATTCCAATAATACACTGCTAAAAGTATCTACTGATGAGAAAACTGTCTCAGCCAGCCCTATATACCAAATTTCCCACAAAATCTTAAACTAACAATATTTAATTAGTCCTGACTCTCTCTGAGCCAGTATATCCTCTTAAATCAAACTTTACCATTTTTCCATTGTTACCCACAAGATATGTAAATGACTTTTTCTATAAATTTGGAACCAATAATAGACCGAATGCTATGTCTTTCCTTCATCTTTTGATGTGGACATAAAGACCCAAGCCCATGACGAGAAGGATCAAGACCAAGATCTAATCCAAGACTTAGGTGGACCTATGACAAGAGGCAGACTCAGAAAAACACAAGAGGCGTTACAACACAAAGTGACCAATTTGCTAAAGGTCCAACTATTAAAGGCTCTAACCGTGGAGGAGGAGTCTAGACCTATCACATGCATAAAATGCTTGGAGAGCTAGGAGGCCCAACTAAAAGATTTAGTTTTTATTATTATTATTTTATTTGCTACAGTGGGATTTGAACCCAAGACCGAAAGCTTATAATGACTTCACTGAACCATCAAAGCAACTTAACTTTGTTTGGGATATTAGGATTTTAATTTATCTTTATTTCCTGCAATGAGACAAACTCATAAACTTAAGTTGTATTAAACATTTAGAAATTCAGAATAAAGGTACATAATATTCATAATTACTTTGTGAGTTGTTGCTCTGCTAGAGTTCTTCCTTGCATCATTTGATCTTATCAAGAATTATCCAATTCTTGTGGCGATCCTTCTTGGCTTATCAAATATTCTTATTTGTGACGCCTACGGTATCCTTTATTTTTTTTTCTGTTTTCTATTTCCAATCAAATCACCTCCCAAAACCTAACCCTAAATTGTTTCCCTTCTATTCGAGTGTCGTCATTTGGTATCAGAGCAAGGTTCAAAAGCGGTACTGTTCATCGCACTATTCACGGTACTGTTCATCGGCACTATTCACGGTACTATTCGTTGGCACTATTCATTTGTCACTGTTCACGTGTACTGTTCAAAAAAAAAAACCCGTTGTTTATGCAATTTTGATATTGAATTTGATTTTATATATATATATATATATATATATATATATATATATATCAAAGTTGTGTTTGAAATTAGTTTTCTGCAGAAAAGAATAAAAAAAAAAAGAATCAAAAAAGAAAAAAATATATATGTGGCAGTTGTACTTCTTTTAAATTTCAGTGCGCATTAGCTGTTTGATAAAATTCCTAAGTGTCAAGCATCTTTGTCTAATCTTTGTTTTCCCATACAGTTTAGATTTGTCTTGTTTGTTGTTAGTAGTAAAATTATTCTTTGCTACTTGTCCTTTGTTGGTACTACAATTCTATTTTATTCCTTGTGATTGCTACAGTTGAAAGTGATTCTTGAACTATAGATTGTTTGATTCTTGTAAGAACCATAAGTCAGAGAATGAGTGGAAAAAGGCAAGAGTACATATTATACAAAAGCCAAATTGAGAGTAAAAACAAGTGGTACATCTTTGAGTGCAAATACGTGAGAAGAGTGGTGAGGTCCTATTACTTCATTGGTTTGGTCCTTTCTTTTTTTACTTGAAAGATGGCAGGTACAGGTGGTGGTGGTACCCCTCCTCTGGGGGGTGATAATAGATTGTTGATTGATGCCATTACAACCCCAAATGCAAAGAATGTTGACAGAGCATACCGAAGAGTTGTATAGGAGAATTAAACAACTAGAAAATCAAGGAAATGATGATGATAGTTGAGGTAGAAGGAGGAGAAGGAGATATAATGAAGGTGATGCTAGAGAGAACAGAATTGAAGGAGTAAAGCTGAACATACCCCATTTTCAAGGAAAGAGTGATCCATAAGCATATTTGCACCTTTGGTTCCAAGAGAAGTTAGTGAGGATCAACTAAAAATGAGAAAGAAAAGAAAAGAAGAAAGAAAAGAAAAAGAGAGAGAAAAGAGAAAAGAAAAAGGAAAAAGAGGGTGAAAAAGAGAAAGAGAAAAAAAAAAATCAAATTTGTTTATAAAAGAAAAAGAAGTCAAAAGGGCTATGCAATTGAGAAAGTCAATACTTTTACTTTTGAGTAAAGAAAGTAATTCAAACAGTCCATGTTCTACTAACTCTCTTCCAAAAGAGGTTTCTTCTTTGTTACAGGATTTTGAAGATGTTTTTCCCAAAGAAGTGCCTATAGGTCTACCCCCTCTTAGGGGTATTGAGCATCAAATTGACCTTATTCCAGGAGCTTCATTGCCTAATAGACCAGCCTATTGAAGCAATCCCAAAGAAACCAAGGAGATTCAAAAGCAAATTAAAGACTTAATGCAAAAGGGGTGGGTTAAAGAAAGCTTGAGTCCATGTACAGTCCCAGTCATTCTAGTTCCTAAGAAAGATGGAACTTGGAGGATGTGCACAGATTGTAGAGTTATCAATAACATCACGGTAAAGTATAGACATCCCATTCTTAGGTTAGATGACTTGTTGGATGAATTGTATGGTGCTTGTATCTTCTCTAAAATTGACTTGAAAAGTAGATATCATCAAATTAGAATTAGAGAAGGAGATGAGTGGAAAACAACTTTTAAAACTAAATATGGGTTGTATGAGTGGCTAGTTATGCCCTTTGGGTTAACTAATGCTTCAAGCACTTTTATGAGATTGATGAACCATGTCTTGAAAGAGTTTTTAGGCAAATGTGTAATGGTATATTTTGATGATATTCTGATATATAGCACTAATTTTGATTTACATGTTGAACATTTGCATGCTATCATGAATGTGCTTAGAAAGGAAAAATTGTTTGCTAATATTGAAAAATGTACCTTTTGCACTAATCATGTGTTCTTGGGATTTGTTGTGAGTTCTAAAAGGATACAAGTTGATGAGGAAAAGATTAGAGTCATCCAAGAGTGGCCTACCTCTAAGAATGTGAGTGAAGTAAGAAGCTTTCATGAATTAGCTAGTTTCTATAAGAGGTTTGTTAAAGACTTTAGTACTTTGGCTGCACCTCTTAATGAAATAGTCAAAAAGCATGTTAGGTTTAAATGGGGTGAAAAACAAGAAAGGACATTTTCTGAACTTAAGCACAAACTATCTAATGTCCCCATTCTTGCATTACCAAATTTTGCAAAATCTTTTGAAATTGAATGTGATGCATCTAATGTGGGTATTGGGGCTGTTTTGCTACAAGAAGGTCATCCAATTGCTTATTTTAGTGAGAAGTTGAACGGGGCTGCCCTAAACTATCCCACCTATGATAAGGAATTGTATGCCTTAGTGCGTGCTTTACAAACTTGGCAGCATTACCTTTTACCAAAAGAGTTTGTAATTCATAGTAATCATGAATCTCTGAAATACTTAAAGGGACAAGGTAAGTTAAAAAAGAGGCATGTCAAATGGATTGAGTTCTTGGAGCAATTTCCATATGTCATCAAGCATAAAAAAGGAAAAGGGAATGTAGTAATTGATGCACTTTCTAGGAGACATGCATTACTTTCTATGCTTGAAACTAAATTGTTTGGTCTTGAATCTTTGAAAGACATGTATATGAATAATGTGGATTTTGCTGAAACTTTTGCTGCATGTGAAAGGTTTTCTAAAAATGGTTACTTTAGGCATAATGGATTCTTGTTTAAAGAAAATAAATTGTGTGTGCCTAAATGTTCCATTAGAGAGTTGCTTGTGAGTAAATCACATGAAGGGTGTTTGATGAGTCATTTTGGGGTTCAAAAGACTTTAGAAATTTTGCAAGAGCATTTCTTTTGGCCTCATATGAAACGTGATGTGAATAAGTTTTATGATCACTGCATTGTGTGTAAAAAGGCTAAATCTAAGGTTAAGCCTCATGGGTTGTATACTCCTTTACCTGTTCTTGAATATCCTTGGACTGACATTTTTATGGACTTTATTTTGGGGCTGCCTAAAACAAAGAATGGAAAGGATTCTGTGTTTTTTGTTGTTGATAGGTTTTCTAAGATGACACACTTCATACCTTGCAAGAAGGTAGATGATGCTTGTCATGTGGCTGATTTGTTTTTCAAGGAAGTAGTAAGGCTACATGGGTTGTCGAGGAGCATTGTGAGTAATAGGGATTCAAAATTCCTTAGTCACTTTTGGAGGACCTTGTGGGGTAAGATTGGTACTAAATTATTATTTTCTACTACTTGTCACCCATAAACTGATGGTCAAACTGAGGTAGTCAATAGGACTTTAGGCACATTGCTTAGGACTATATTAAAGAAAAATCTTAAGACTTGGGAAACATGTTTACCGCATGTTGAGTTTGCTTAAAATCAGGTTATCCATTGCACCACTAATTGTTCACCATTTGAGATTGTGTATGGATTTAATCCTTTGACTCCTCTTGATTTGTTGCCTTTGCCTAACATTTCTATGTTTAAGCATAAGGAAGCACAGGCTAAAACAGAATATGTAAAGAAGTTGCACGAGCAAGTAAAAACTCAAATTGAAAAGAAGAATGAGAAGGGTAGGAAAAAGGTGGTGTTCCAACCCGGTGATTGGGTTTGGGTACACATGAGAAAGGAACTGAACAAAGAAAGTCTAAACTTCAACCTAGAGGAGATGGGTTATTCCAAGTCTTAGAGAAAATCAATGATAATGCTTACAAGATTGATCTACCAGAAGAATATAATGTAAGTTCTTCTTTTAATGTTACTGACTTGACTCCTTTTGATGCAGGAGATGAATTCATAGATTTGAGGTCAAATGCTACCCAAGAAGGAGCGAATGATGTGGACATAAAAGCCCAAGCCCATGACGAGAAGGATCAAGACCAAGATCCAATCCAAGACTTAGGTGGACCTATGACAAGAGGCAGACTTAGAAAAGCACAAGAGGCGTTGCAACACAAAGTGACCAATTTGCTAAAGGTCGTCCAACTATTAAAGGCTCTAAACGTGGAGGAGGAGTCTAGACCTATCACATGCATAAAATGCTTGGAGAGCTAAGAGACCCAACTAAAAGATTTAGTTTTTATTATTATTATTTTATTTGCTACAGTGGGGATTTGAACCCAAGACCAAAAGCTTATAATGACTTCATTGGACCATCAAGGCAACTTAACTTTGTTTGGGATATTAGGATTTTAATTTATCTTTATTTCCTACAATGAGACAAACTCATAAACTTAAGTTGTATTAAACATTTGGAAATTCAGAATGAAAGTACATAATATTCAGAATCACTTTGTGAGTTGTTGCTCTGCTAGGATTCTTCCTTGCATCATTTGATCTTATCAAGAATTATCCAATTCTTGTGGCGATCCTTCTTGGCTTATCAAATATTCTTATTTGTGGTGCCTACGGTATCCTTTATTTTTTTTTTGTTTTCTATTTCCAATCAAATCACCTCCCAGAACCTAACCCTAAATTGTTTCCCTTCTATTCGAGTGTCGTCATTTGGTATCAAGTGCAACCATTTTGCCTCTTGATTTTCCAGATATTTAGGCACAAATTAAAGAAAAATTCATATTTCGTTTCAATATGTATCCTTTCAAATGCATTATTTTCTTCAGTTACTTTTTTTAAATAAAGAAAAAAAAAATAGAAAAGGAAGTTGAACCTGTCATTGCCTCTTTAATGTTCATTCCATCATCATTTTATCAATTACTAAATTCATGATGTACACATAATAGTTTTGCAAGACATTTAGGATGCTAATGACACCACTAAAAAGAAGCCAAACCTTTCCTAAATTCTCAATAGGAGGAGAAAATTGAAGTGCATGATACATTGCACGGCATCTCAACCTCTGTATGTCCAGAGGAAGATCATTGTTTGCAAGTCGAGAATCTGATTTTGCAACATGTATCACCTGGAAGAACAAATCATTATTCGTTCAATACATTTTGATT
This sequence comes from Sphenostylis stenocarpa, assembly GCA_963425845.1. Classification (NCBI taxonomy): domain Eukaryota; kingdom Viridiplantae; phylum Streptophyta; class Magnoliopsida; order Fabales; family Fabaceae; genus Sphenostylis; species Sphenostylis stenocarpa. Next base: position 19,539,424 of record OY731406.1, read on the forward strand.
ATGAACAAGGTCCAAGTCCAAAGTGTGAATTTTAATGATCATGGAAACACAATGACAAATATGATGATCACTTAGGGAGCATGAACATAGATTAGAAATTCCCTTCACCGAAAAGAGGCATTAAGTTTGTACATATCCCACAAGTAAGCAATACCAAATTGTCAGAAAAAAATATAATGTGGTCCTTAATTCCTAAAACAGACATGTTTCAGAAAATACTAAAGGATAATCATTGTGTATTCTTCAAATATTATTATACTCACCCATAAAATATGTATCATGTCATTTTTTTTAAATGAACTAAAATCTGCTTGGGTATAACTATGAATTCTTGTAAGAACATTGTATATTCTAATTCTCTGGTGGTAAAAGGCATTACATACTTTTAGATTTATAACACTCCCTGAAAATTATACCTACCCATCATATTCCAATTACAACTAATTTTCAAAGTTCAAACTTGAGATTTAGATTTAAGCAAGAAAATCTATGTAAGCCAATTAGAAAGTTTTACAACAAGGGCACTCCAGAAATGAGAACCACAAGAAGTTGAAGATCATATAGGAAAAGCTTGAGTACCTGATACTCACTCCATAACCTTCTCATATCTACATAGTAACCAAATCCAGACCAGGAAGTAAAGTGTTTCCTGGCCCGGGGGATACCTTCCAAATTTTTGGGAAGCTCACTAACAATCCTGATATCACCTTTCAGGGATTCAATGAAATGAAGCTCGTCAAATATATCTGAAAATACACTGCACACACACCCAATAAGAAGACGAAGTTGGAAAAGGATACATCACATCTAAAAGTAGCGTATACCCAGAGATACCTTGAGTCTTTCCAGAATGAACGTTTATCCAATTGAGGAATGACTAAAGTTGCATTCATTATATGTGCCACAGCCACCATGTCCGATATCTATAGAAAAACTGAATGATTACTTAGAATGCAAATAAATCATAAAAAAAAAAAAACAATTGGTTTCACTCAGTGACTACAAATCTTAGAATAGGTGCCATCAGTGCAAACTGAAACCCTCACACATAAAAGACAAAACATAACGTGAACTTCATTTCACCATAACAATGCATCATATTTAACATAAATAATGAACTGCTGATGTATTGAATGAATGCAAAAAAAAAAAAAAAAAACAAAATGTTCACAATTGTCAAAAGAGAAAGCATAATAAAGACAACAACAAATAAGCATTAAATCCCAGCCTCTGATGACAAAAGTAACTCAAAATCCTAGACAGATACAAGAAAGTTTAAGTAGTAACTCTTGTGTACTGAAGTTTGAAACTGTAATTGGATGTAAATATTTGCTATACATGCAGTTACAAGCATAAGGGCACAATTAAGCTATTATATAAGAGTTACAAGACAGTGCAAGAGAGGGAAAAGTGACTTACACCAGTACGCATTTGATTTAGTCCACCGTTACTTCTCACAGTTAAATAGCGATCAAATCCTTTGGCAGCTGATGACATGAAAATGTGAAACATATTTAAGAGAAAGGAAGAGTGAAAATATAAGGACAACAACACTGCTATGGTTTCCAAACAACCAGTTAAAGAAGTGTCTGGGAAAAATGAACAAGTGGAACCAAGTGAAAAAAAAAAAAACTAAGCAAAAAGGCTATTACATTAATAAATGTTAACATCTGAAACCTTTATATTTAGCAGTTGGCTCAACACATTGGTGTAAGCCATGATTAAACGGAGAATCCCAAAGTTCCTTCTTATAGGGCACATGTAACTCTGGTACCTATAACAATTTGCAACAAATGTAGCAGTTATTGAGTGTGAATAAGGGACGAAAAAGAAAAAAGAAGCCTGAACTGGCAGAATGCTAGCTCATATAGCTAGAACCAGCAAAACTGGCTGATACCATTACAAAATTAAAAATCAATACTCTTAAATATGTAACTAAACAATTACTTTGCGTACACATATTAGTACCAGCAATGCTTTTTTGAGAGAGACAAATATCGGAGGACAAGAATGAAGAAAAGGGATGACTATGACCCATTCTGCCTATCAATTATCAAAATTGTTAAATTCCACAACTGCACAAACTTACCTCTCTACAGAAAATATTTTTTTTTTTTTCTCATTTGTTTGACGTAGAAATTTACTTAAGACAATTTAACAAAGCCAGTCTGATTTGGATCTTTAATACCAGTCATGTAAATGAGATCAATGGATCGAAGAAGATTGAGGAAACCCACGAATTCCTTCCTGATGAGAAAGTATTGGAAATTATTGAAAGAATAAATAGGGAATAGCTGCATACCTGGTGAGATATAAATTGTTGAGAAAGGACAGGATGTCGTGGATCTTCATCATCACTGATGTTCCTCACATACAACAAGAATACCAAGATGGAGAAAGAAAATATGAACATGGTATAGAAAGTGATAACTCTTGGAGATAGCTTTCTAGCATGGAATCTACCAGTCATGAGGCTGATAGAACCATACGAGCCTCTGCTTACCATCTCTGCCCTCACTTTTTTTCCTTTTTACCCAAAGTGATGAACCCTCATCTGTATAAATCAAGTCTGACAGGGTTATAACTGTCCAGAAAAAAGAACAAACAATAACTATTCCATGCTTACAAGTACAACGATCACTATTCATCAATGATCCAGTAACATGCACGATTAAATGATTATTTTGCCCCACTTAATATTGCCAGTTGCCATGATATTATCGAACTTTTAAAACTTATCAGAAGTCAGTTACTTAGCTACATTGATTCAGCCATTAGCTCATCAATTAAAGTGGTGGCCTAGCCAATATGACATGGTATATATTGGTGTGACTTTTTAGGTTGTTATGGAGTTATCTAGGGGCGGGGCAGGGTTGAGGGAAAAAAATTCCAAACCAATCAAAACACGCAATGTCCCAATTCTGTCTTCTTTAGTTTTGGAAATTTTTCTAGTTTAATATGTACCTAACAATTGGGATAAAAAAAAAATTAGATTCATTTGGATTGGATATTTGACTTGGCTTTCTTTCTTTCTTTCTTTCTTTACTTTACATATTTCATAAAAAATAAAGTAAAAGTATATAGGAGAAATTGCAAAAAGAAAAGTTACTTGTCCATTAGGACAGACATTCATATCTTGAAGATTATTAAAATGGAAATTAACACACCAAAAACTAATATTCAAAAGCTACATGACACTTGGGTAATGATTGGTAACCGTATTTTCCACTATGAAGCCTACAAGTTTAGAACCCAAAAGCAAGAAGAAGAAAAAAAAAAAAAAAAAAAGACATATATAGAAGCAATCACTTCCAATAGATAACACAGGCATTTTACAATATTCATTATATATTACAAGGAATAAAATAACAGAATAGGAGAAAAAGCAATTAACACTTCCACAATCAAAATTGTAATCATCTTATCATACATACAGTCCCAACTTAAATAATATTCAAAAGCTACATGACACTTGGGTAATGATTGGTAACCGTATTTTCCACTATGAAGCCTACAAGTTTAGAACCCAAAAGCAAGAAGAAAAAAAATAAAGACATATATAGAAGCAATCACTTCCAATAGATAACACAGGCCTTTTACAATATTCATTACATATTACAAGGAATAAAATAACAGAATAGGAGAAAAAGTAATTAACACTTCCACAATCAAAATTGTAATCATCTTATCATACATACAGTCCCAACTTACTTCAGATTTATTTTTCTTTACAAACTGATATCATAGTAAATTGGGAAGACTCAAACCAGCAACTTCATAAAGTAAATGAACAAAATACAAATTCACTATTCCCGCAACATAAAATGTTACAACATCACTATAAATCCACTACTTCATATACCACAATAAAGTAACTATAACACAGCATGTTTTAATTATTAGCAACAAAAGAAACATATTTTCATAGAGACACATATAACACTCACGGATTGTCAATTGTCGGCGATGGCGGAGCTATTCCTCCGCTTATTTCGTTTGTTCTTTCTTTCTCCTGGAACACGGAGAAAATCACTAAACAGTACAGAGAAAATAATTAACAATGGTGCCCTTGCACCGAATTAAGAAGACGAAGAAATCACCTGAGAAGCAAAGTTGAGATGATCAAGACAAAGTTGACAGGGTTTTGGTGCTTGGAGGAGTTTGGCGGTCAGATTCAGAAGTCACGAGAGGTGAAATAGGATTGAACTAAAACGAACAAGGTCAGATTGACTCAGATCTGATTTTGAGCAAAGCGATGGACGTTACCAAGACGAAACGGAGAAAGAAATGAAGCAGCCCAAACACTTGTTATAGGTAATTGATTTGTTCATTTACGTTTAACCCGTTACTCCTCCAACCGACGCGAATTTTGTGCTCGGTCATAATTTTTTTCTAAGATAAATTTAATTTAAAGATATTTTTTCTATTTTTAAAATAATTATACTACAATATATCCAAAAAGGACATTTATTTTACCATTTCATCACGATTTAATTGATTAATAAAACTAACATATCCTAATTAGGTGATATATTAATATATATTTGTATGTATATTAATTCTAGTTTAATGATTTTTAAAACTCATGCAAATTCATATATTTTAATTTTAGATTAATAATTTTATAAAAAGCCTTTATGAAAATGAAATATCAAAACTTATACTAAGCAAATGAAAGTTTCGTACTATATTTTCAATTATTTTTTAGAGTCCTAAACTTTTCATATCTAATCTATTTTGATTTATCTCTTTACTAAAAACAGGTCAAAAATAAATAAATAAAACTCACATATAATTTTAAATAGAGACAAAACCAAGAATAATAGATAAAAAGAATCATACATGACAATTAATTATCATATAAAAATAAATATATGATATAACATATTTATTGTCATATTCAATCTTATTAATTAAATTTAAATCTTAAAAAATAAATATGCTTTATCATTTATCTTTTTATTTTCTTTAAAAATATTTTATAATTTTCTTTTTATACACCTTCGATTTATATTTTTTTCTTTTATAATTTAACATCAAAATAAAATATAAAAAACATGAAAATAATTAATTAATTAATAACACATGATAAATTTATATCAATATTTTATATTTTTATATAACACTATATACTAATTTGTTATAATAATAAATAAAAATAATAATTTTTACTTTTTTTTAATGAAATTATGGTAAGATATCTCTTTTATTTTTATTTTTATTTTTAACTTTCTTACCTTATGACTGTATTGTTATCAGAAGAAAAACAAAAACTAATAAAGTTAGAGAATAAAGAAATTACAATTTTTTTTCTGTAAAGATAAAAACTTACAAATTTTATTATGTAAGATGAAAGAATGAAAGAGAAGAATATAAAAATGAATTAATCGTATAAAAAAGATAAAAATATAAAAAGACAAAATTAATATGAGATAGAAAGAATTGAAATGAGAAAAATGAAAAAACGAGAGGAAAATAAAGTGAAGAAAGTGTATAAAAAATAAAAGATATTTTTTTATTATTTTATATTCACTAAAATAAATTAAAAAATATAAATAAAAGAGAATAGAGGAGATAATATATATATATATATATATATATATATATATATATATATTATGTTTTTCTTCTTTTATGATAAAAAAATATCGTTTATAAATTATTATAGATAAATATTTAATAATGTATTTGTTAATTAGCTCATAAAAATAAAATGACAAAAATTAATAATTTAAAACTTATATAAAATTGTATTTACAAATCAATAACTTTTGCTATATATTATACTCTCAATTATCATATTTGTTTATACTGTATATTACATTATTCATCGTAGATCATGTCTTAAAATATGATATAAAAAAATTCATCTATCAATATCTTGTAAGTAGACACTATACTTTATTATGTTAATTAAAAAATATATGGAAAATAATATAATGACTGAAATAAATAATAAATTATTAATTATTTAAAAGTTTACTATTATATTTCATTATCAATATCTTATGTGATAAAAAAATCTTATATAAATAATAAAGTTGGACCTTGTACGAATATATATATATATATATATATATATATATATATAATGAAAATATATCTTATACAAAATTACTTATTTATATGTATTTGGGAAGTTCTAGTTCGTCTAACTAATTCATTTTCCTATGTCTAATTAACATGTATATTATTTTTTAAAATTTTAATAATAATAATAATAATTTTAACCACCATAAAAAATTATATTAATTCAATATTTTTATTTTTTATAACTATAACACTTTAAATTTTCTCATATAAAAAATTAAATACAATATATTAAATTATAATATTTTTGAGTAATTTAAATATTTTTATATATTATTAAAAAATATTAATTATTAATATATATATATATATAATTATTAATTAATTAAAAAATTATATATATATATATATATATATATATATATATATAAAGATATGAATCTTATCTAAGATAAGTTTTAATTAATGTTAAGATAAAAAAACAAAAAATATCCAAAATATTAAGGTGGAAACAACAAGGAAATTTAGCTGGATAGATAAGAGGGAAGGGAGGGGAAGGGAGGGGGACGCGTTAACTTACGTAAAAAAAAAAAAATAAGAAGAGAGAAAGGAAGAGAGAAAGAGTAAGAAAGGGAGGAAGACAAAACAAAAGAAAAAAGTTTGTCTGCCCATTAACAAATAACAAAAAGAAAGCCAATTCATAGCGCAAGAAGGAGAAAGGAAGGGTAGGAGGTATCCAGTAGAATGCTAGGAGACAAAATAAGAGGCCCTCTCCACACATCCTGCAGATGAACCCGCTATCTACAACCTTATTAAGGTAGGAGAGAAGATATTATCTACAACCTTATTAAGGTAGGAGAGAAGATATTATTATTTTATTTATTTTATTTCTAATTATAGTTATGAAGTGAATTATCTTTAATTTTATTTTATTTATTCAGTTATATTTTATCTATTTCTAGTTATACAATGATCTTATTTTCATTTTATTTATTCAATTATATTTTATTTATTTTTAGTTATATAATGATCTTATTTTATTTATCTCAAGTTATATATTGATTTTGTTTTATATTATTTATTTATTTTTGTTTATGCACTAATTACCATTTATATTTATATATCTTCAATTACACAACGATATTCATTTATTTTTATTTATTTTATATCTAGTTACACACTTATTCTAATTTATATTTATTTATTTATCTCCAGTTACACATTGATCATCTTTTATATTTATGTTTATTCCTAGTTTTGCATGGGTCCTTATTTGTTAATTTATTTTTATATTATTTAATTATTTTTAAATAATAATATTTATTTGTGAAGATTTGATGATATTATAAATGGAGGTTGAACTTTAGGGATTAAAATGAGTAAACCTCACTTAGAGAGTAATTAAATTTGACTTATTTATTATAACTAATCACTACAAATTTAATTCAAGTCTTGATAATATAAAATAAATGGAGTATGTGATGAGGTTGAAAAGTATATTTTATATATCATTTTGAGATTATATTATTTTATATGATAATTGTTCTCACTCCCCTATTGTTATCTCTTGTGCATGTTACAACTAAAATATCAACCTAGGAGACATCATGGAAGACAAATATCATTGATAAATCAATCACTTTTAGAATAAATGTGTTTGTTCATTTTACAATTATTTTTGATATATCTCATGTCTTTTTTTATTAAGATTTAATAGAAAATAACTATCTCTTAAAATATAGTTAAATTAACAATGTGATGAAAATGAACGTCACATTAGATGATATTAGAACAACATTTTATGTGTAACCTGTGAAATGAGTCTATCATATAATCTTATGAACCATAACTTGTATAATTCCATATGGAAATTAATAGGAAGAATAACAAGTTGACAGAAGCGGTACAAGCTACCAAAGACATGACTGCTGCATTATTAAGAAACCAATAAATCACAAGGTTCAATTGAATTTAGGAGAAAAAAACCTCCATAATTTTTCGGAGGTTATAACCTAGAAAAAGCTAAATTATGGATTAAAGAATTAGAAAAAATATTTCGAGTTATGAAATGTCCTAATAACAAAAAAGTGAATTACATTGTGTTTATGTTAATAAGAGAAGTTGAATATTAGTGGGACAGTATCATGTGATCACTAGAAGGAGGAAAAATAATCATTACTTGGGAGGTATTTATAACAAAATTTTTAGAAACATATTTTTCCAATGATGTGAGGAGAGCAAAATAAATAAAATTCATGCAATTGAAACAATAAGGTATGCCTCTAAGTTTGAAGAGTTAGGAAAATATTTTGTGTTCTTTTATAATCTAGATGAAAGAATAAAATGTATAAAATTTGAGAATTGATTTAGGCCTGAATTGAGAAAAGTAGTGAGAATATTAGAGATTTATGATTCCTTATGCTTATTCACAAGTGTAGATTTTGGAGGATTTTGAAAACCATAAAAAATAATAAACCAAAATATTTCAGATCCCAGCAAAATAAAAGAAGGCAAAATGAAGGAAAGTCATACAACCGTCCCCAATGGAGATCTCAACCAATCCAATTTTATTTAAGAAATTCTAATAAACTTGTAAATAAGAGCTTAAGTGTTTTAAGTGTAGACAATATCATTATGCTAAAGATTGTCATCTTAAAGAGACATGTTTGTTTCAAGTGTGGAAAACCTGGATATATATTCTCTGAATGTGAGCAACAAAAACCAAATTCCATTCCATATGCACCTAAGGCAAGACCTACAATAATAGAGAGAGTATATACCATGACTCGAGTTAAAGTTCCTCAAAACAATGATCTGATTCAAGGTATGTGTTTCAATTAAAGGTAAAACTTTTAATATATTGTATGATTCAGGCGTAACTTATTCATTCATTTTCAATGATTGTGTTCGATACCTTGAATTATGATAGGGAAAAACAACACAACAAAAAAATATCAAAGCATGTCATGGAAATAATTTCCCTAAACTTGCAAGAATATGTGAGGAGCAACAACATAAAATGACTAGAATAATCACAACAAAAACCAAATTCCACCCCATCTGCACCCAAGGCAAGGTCTATAACAATAGGGAGAGTATATACAATGACTCGAGTTGAAGTTCCTCAAAATAATGATCTGATTGAAGTTATATGTTTCATTAAAGGTAAAACTTTTAATATATTGTACGATTTAAGCGTAACTTATTCATTCATTTCCAATATTTGTGTTCAACACCTTGAATTATGATAGGGAAAAACAATACAACAAAGATGACAATGTGAAACCTCATGCAAGAAAAGAAGGTTCTAGCTTAGTCTTGGATTTTGAAGGCACTACATGGCCTGTTGGATTGCCCTAGAACTGAAAGCACTGAGGAGAAGATTGATGACAATGTAAAACATGTCCCTACATTCCTAAGAGATTATTTTGATGATGATTCAAGTAAACAACATTCAAGATTCAAACAAGCCCAAGATGATTCTTGAAGACTAGATAAAGTCTTAGAATATAGGATATGGAGGTACAAGTTGATGAAATGATATTATGCATAAGCCTCTAAATCACAAGTGTGATAAAATTTCGTAACATAACATTTTTCACTGTCATAATTGATTATGATACATCAGAAATGGAAAAATGATTTTTTCTCTATCATAATTGATTATATTGGTAACATAATCGATTATGACAGTTCAAATTTGAAAAATATATCCATTTTGAAGAATAAATATTTTTTAATACATCCTTATTTTTCTCTACAAAAGTATTAATGACCAACGACTATTTTCTGATGTTATTTTCCTATTTAAATGAGTTTTGATGAAAAATAAAATATACATAATTACAGAATTCGAAAATTCAATTTACATTCAATCAGTTTTGAGAAAAGAATTCTGAGCAAGACAACAGAGTACTTTTAGGTTTTCTGAGAAAACTTTTTCATACTTCCTTTTGCGTTTTCACTGTCAATCACATTGTGTTCTTGGAGTTATCATTCTACAAGCGTCTACAATTTGTTGTCTCCATTACCCATGTGTGACTGTTCTTATTTTATTGCCTTCATCCTTTGTGAGTTTAGGAAGTAGATGTTAAATTCTCTGTTTAGGGTTTAAGTGGTTGCTGTTAAATCCCCTTTTTAGGGTTTAGGTGTGCATATTGTGTCTTGAGTAGTGTGTTTTTGTGTTTAGAGTTTCTACTGTCAGGACTTTTTCATCCCTTGATTTATTCAAGGGAGATGTTCATCCTTAGTGGGATTCTAAGGAGGTGTTTTCATCCCTTTGATTTATTCGAGAAGATGTTCATCCTTTGTGTGTTGGTTGCAAAGGATGTGTTTTTCATTTTTTGATTTGTTCAGATGAGATGTTCATCTCTAGTGAGATTCTAGGGAGGTGTTCATCTCTAGTGAGATTCTAGGGAGGTGTTCATCTCTAGTGAGATTCTAGGGAGGTGTTCATCCTTAGTAAGATTCTAAGGAGGTGATTATTTTTTTAATTAGTTTACTCTTTACTAGTTCCTCTGTTGAGTTGATTATAATTTGTAAATTGAATTTGAAAGATAATGAATTAGGGTCACTTTTGTGTTAGAGGTGACTGAGAACTGAATGTAGGGTTAACTATATCTGAACCAGTATAAATTACTGTGTGCTCTTCTCTTCACTTTATGACTCCTGGTTTTTGTTTTCCCTACATCTTCACGCTTGAATCTTTCCCTATACCTTGCTGATTATATTCTTCCACTTTATATGAATTTAATCTGATAATTAAAATTAAATTAACAAGTTATTAGACATCTAAAATAAATTTTTAATTTGATATCTATTTTAATTTGTGCATCTATTTACCCCCCTCTAGATACCATTTGTCTAACAGGAGATGACAGTTATTTCAAAATTGTAATAAATTTCATGGAAATTTATAATAAAGGACACTAAATCAAGTTAAATCTCGATGATAAAAAATTAATGTTAGTATTCAAAAGTTCAAGGGTTATTTCAAATAAGCAGTTGATTTGAAGAAAAAATGTTATAAAGAGAACAATGTCATGATCAATGTACATTACTATTTGAAGGAAGATGAAAAATTCGATTTTACTTTAGAGTATGCATGATGATTATTGAAAAATCAACCTAAATGATTAGTCATCATCGTCTAATCTAGAGACAAGATTTGAGATTTTAGATGGTGACACATCATCACAAATTGATCACATAATGGGATAAAATATTTCAAAGAGCAAGATGAAAGGAAAAAGAATTCCAAAGAATTCCAATACCTAGTACACTAACAATTGACTTGAACAAAATAATTCTAGAGCCATAAGAAAAAAAAATGGCAATGTTTGAAATATTAATGAAGGACACATCTCAAAAACAAGGTCACATTTAATTGCATTATGCACAAGTTTGATATGTAATGTAATAATATTATGTAGTAGTTTAGTTGTATTAGTCATTGCACTACAAAAAATATTGAAATTACCGATGATCAAAATCTGTCGTTTTACAAAATTACCGACGGACAGGAATCCGTCAGTAATATTAAAATTATTTATTGCATTTTTTACTTATTTTATAGCCTATTTTTTTAGCTTTGAATTATTATCAAATTAAGATACGAACCCAGTATATTAGAGTTAAAGGTTGATACTCCAACCACTAAGCTACTAAAATTTTTCGATAATAATTTACAAATAAATTATATTTATATATAATTAAATATTTATTTTTTAAATTATTTAATTTAATAAATTATTTTAAATTAATCTAATTATGATTAAATTAAATTATTAAATTAAAAAATATTTAATTTTTTAATTAGGTAAATAATTAATTTATTAGAATATATTAAGTAATTATTATATAATTTTATCGACTGAATATATCCGTCGGTAACTAATTATTATTTTACCAACGGATATATCCGTCGGTAAGACCAAATTTTATATCCGTCGGTAATGACTCATTTTTCGACGGCCACAAATCCGTTGGTAAAAATCCATCAAAAATATGCGATTTTCTTGTAATGTTGGTTTTGATACTATTTAATTCTTAAAGACATGCATTTTACGTAATCTCTCCAATCTTTTTTACTTTCTCTCCATTCACTTGTTCAATAGATTTTGATTGAGTTTGATGTACTTTATGATCAACTTCTTCAAGAAACACTTGAAGATAATACTAAAGAATAAATGTTAAGATACTTATGTGAGTTTCAACAACAAAAAGAAAACAATACATGATTTAGATGAAGAAAAGTCATAAATTACAATCATGAAGATGATCATGTTTGCTTAGTTAATGATTATTTCTCAGAAAATTTAGTATACACAAATACTCACTTGTTTCTTTGAATTTCATATGCTCTCAATATTTCTAATATATATTTTCAAATGAGATATGATGCAATTTGTAGAAGAGGTTTGTCACCAACTCAAAAGTGTGTTAATGTAATACATATATTAACAATCACCTATCGATAATGTAGATAAATATATTTGAATTATTGAATGTACTGCAATCTAGTATTAAAAGCTTTTGTAAATGAGATATTTGAATATGAGTACTTAAGAAAATCAAACGATAATGTCAATCGCCTATTATAAATTCGAGAAGCACATGAGTTTCACGTATGTTAGATTTGATTGATTTTATATATTAAGAATGGAAAAATCGTCGAACTACGTGAGAGAGTCAACATCATAAAGGTTATAATTGAAAACTCACCGTTGTTGCTCACATTATTTATGAATTTGACATTTATATTTTGAAATTACAAAATCTAACCATGATATCAATAAATTAAGTCAATTATCTTTCTTTAATAACATTTCACAAGATCGATTTTCTTAGATATAATTTACATGGAACATCATATAACATGAATATTATAATATAGATGATATTATCTTATTTGTAAAATATCAATATGCAGTGAAAAAAGATATGATATTTTCTTATTTGTAAAATATCAATATGCAGTGAAAAAAGATATTAAGAGAGCATTTTATGTGCTAAATGTTGATTTCCAATTATACGTAATTCAGTGTGTAATTGATATGATAATATAATGAAAAATATTATATTAACATGTATTATATTAGATAATATACTTAGTGAAAATATCAAGATACATCTCATAATAATGCTAATATTGATTATGATCATTAATGGAGTTGTCTAAGAATGATATTACATAATAAATCTATATTTTATTTTTTTAAATTTTTATTTTCAAATACGATAGTTAAATATATATTTTAGCTTTTTTTCAAGTGAGTTGCTGCTCAATTCGATGTTGCCGGATGGACCTTATAATAATGGGTAAGGTTATTCACAAGTCTCAATACACTTGTTCCAAATTTATTCAGACTTGGATAAACATGAGGAAAAGTAGTTCCTCATTTCTGAAACTCAAGAACAGCCAAATAAGAATCAATATAGAAGACACTGAAATGAGGAAAACCAGTTGAAATGCCAAGGTGTTTGAATTGTTGTTCAGTCCTATGCTTCCCCTTTGTTCTATACATTGTCATCACGAATATGTCACCACCTAACAGTGCTCTGGTTCGGTGACTCTCATCTGTCTGCTCCGGCAACACCGGTTCGCAAACAATCATTTTTCCGTCTTTCGGAAGTGCCCTATAACAATTCTCAAACACTTGCTTTGCTTCCTCATCTGTCCACGCTAAAATTGCCCACTGCATGTTTCATTCGAGACTCAACATAAATTGTGTTTTTAATATGAGATAAAAAATAGTTATTGTCACTTACAGAATAACTTAATTAATTTAACCGAGAAAAACACCTTGATGAAAATAGCATCCCCTGGTGGAACTGATTGAAACGCATTACCCCCAACATTTGATACACCTACAATAAAATATAACCCCCAACTAAAATGTTATACTATGAACAAATAACACACACTCTAAAAGGGAATATTTGTGACCATCATGATATAGATACCTGGAATGTGCGGTGCATGTGCCACCATTTCTGGCAGATCATAGTTGATGCCCTTACGCACGTTAGGATGCTTGTCCATGATCATGCGAAGACAGATACCAGAGTTGCCACCAACGTCAACTAGTGTTTCCACTCCTTGGAACCCATCATAGGCTTCTAGCATTTCCCTCATGAAGGGTACACACATTCCTGTGAAGGAATTATGAATCAACTTCATTTCCTCAGGCCTCTTCGTATAGTACTCTATTGCTGACTCATGATTCGCCTTCTTAAATGGTTCCCTCCTTGGATCTTCCACTGCTTCCCCCACCAATGGCCAAGCTCGCATCAATGCATCCTGTATAAAATATTCAAATTATTTCATGTCATCTTCATAGCCTCTACTTTATTACCCTCTTCTAAACGTATATATATTCCCTGAACATATATTTTTGCTAAGAGTGAGTTGAAACTCACATCTTTCAATTGTATAAGTTTATGGGATAGATTTTCTCTAGTACAATACAAAGTCATAATATTTAAGATCAAACTTTATTTCTTTGTGAGTGAATCAACTAGTAAAAGTTTTACCTGATGATGCTGGAGCATGTAATATGCATAGGATAAACCTTGGTCATCATCAGCTAGGGTTTTTCCAACGTCACTCAGGGAGTATTTTCTTTGGCCACTGCTGCTCAAGTGCTCCACAAAGATGTCATAGCTGGTGAGCAACCGGAGGAGGCGCTGGAGGTTCTCGGAGTCGCTGCGGCCGTTGTGGGGTCGGATGCGCTGGAGAATGTCGGCGGCGGAGAGGGGATCGTTGGAACCACCCTGCCATATGGCCTCAGGGACTTTAAGGTTAATGACAGCCATGAGAGACATAGGCACACTCATCATGTGTGCTAGTTCCAAAATGGCAAGTCTCGCTTTGTTTTCACACCTTGCAAATCCAATGTTTTTCTTAAACTCCAATGTTTCTTGCATCTCTCCCATTTTCATTTGCTGCTTCTCTAAACTCAATGGTTGTTTGGTTTTTGTACTTTTGGCTGCTTGCGGAAGATAGGAGACAATTGAATAAAAATAATATTCAGTCACTGTATTTGGATATTTCATTTAGAAAAAATCACTTTCTGGAGTTATTTGTTTATTAAGAGATTACTTAAATATGCGTTTGGCTTTTCTTGGATAAGACTAACTATATTTCTTGTGTATTGATTAAGGATAAAGATTAATAGAGAACCCACTTATTTAATATAATAATAATTTTAATTTTTTCTTTATTTTTATAAAAGCTTATAATGATTATTATAATATTAAACTGAGTTCTTGAACGAGAGTTTTTTTTTTTTTTCAGTTGTCAATATATCATCATCCATTGATGAATGTTGCACCATTATTAATTACAATTCATACATGCATTGCCAAAGAAAATAAGGTTGGTAAAACTACTAAGTAACTATTAATATTAGTAGTATACAAATGAGTGAATATATTTTTAAAAAATGTAAACTGAGAAAATTTTGATTTTTTTTTTTAACTTGTCGTTGTTTCACCTCTAAGAAAATTTGAAGTCACAAAATTTTTCATTTACTTTAATTCTTTTATAAATTTTTCACGGAATTTAATAATTTTTCTAAAGGTGTGTCTCGTGTTCAGACGTTGGTAAGTGTCATTTGAAATTTTTATAATATAGGTAATTAAGGAGAGTCACATTATATTATGGGTCAAAATCAATATTTTTATTTCAGAGGAATTAAAATTAATTTTTGAATTTAATACAAATAAGAAGTGATATATATATATATATATATATATATATATATATATATATATATATATATATATATATATACTTTGGTTAAAGTTGAATAATTTATCTATATATTTATTTTGGATAATTATAACATTAATACAAATTATTCATTGCCGGATGCAATGTCAAACATCGTGGAAAACCAAAAGTGCATACAAATACTTCATTTCAATATAGTTTATTCCACATATTTAAAGTAATTCAAACTTTGGACCACTTGGTTAATAAATATACTTAATAATTTAGATTAAAAACACTAGATTATCTCGACCCTACCCTTAATTACTTATAATAATTGTTTGAGTAAAAGGATGAATCTAATTTATTATTTAAATTCATGTAATTAAGTAAGTGCGTAAAGACACAAATTCCAAATTTTTAATTATTAGAAATTATACTAATACCTAGATTAACAATTTTTCATTAAGCTAAAATGGAAAAAAAAAATCATTGTCATGAAAATATTTAATGTAATAAATTGTCCATGAGATATTCTACTACTATTCTCAAGTTTCATTTATTGGCAAAAGTTAAGGCAGAACCAGCACATGCAAATGCACCAGCCTGCAACTTGGACCAGATTGTTCGGCTCGCATTTTGCGTCTGCTTGGGCTGGGCTGCTTGAAATGGACGACAACCAGGTACGAGAGATTGAAGATATGTTGCTTCTACCTCCTTTATTCTATCCTTTATTCATATGATCAAACTTACACTTAGGAGCAAGTGAACTATTGTTAAAATAGATTTAATTTCATAGATTGAACAAAAAAATTCAATCAAATAAAAAAATTTATAATTTAAATTAAATTATATCTATTTATTACTTATTTAGATTATGATCTAAATAGTTTTATAATATATTAATTTATAAGGTTATCAATTGATATATTTTATAATAATAAAAAATAATATTATTTTATTATATATATTAGAAATTAATTTAATAAAAGATTCACTCAAGTAAATATAAGAGTAAATATTTGATATTTATTTATTTAAATTAAGATAAATTATGATTATATTAATAGATTATTAAAAAATAATAATATAATGAAGAATAAGTTTTTAATTTTTATTTTAAAAATAAATGAATGATTTTTTTATTATTTATATATTAAATTATTATATTTGAAATAAAAATTATTTTCATAAATATAACTTAATTTTTAAAAATACATTTTTGTTTATTTTATATTTAAACACTTTTTAATAAATTATTTTGATATAGACAAACAATAATATTTATTTTTTAAATTTCAATCGGACAAAAATTTACTTGTTAACCTCTTTACCATTATTATTTCATAAGGTTAAGCCAGTCTGTTATACTTAAATTATTAATATTTTTTAATAATAATTTATAAATAAATTATATTTATATATAAATAAATATATATCCGTATAAATATATAAATATAAAATATATAAATATATTATGATTACGGGTCAAACAGTTATACAGACACTCAATGCATAATAAAACCAATGTAATGGTTTGCAAACGCTAAAAAAAGTAAAATTATAAAAACCTTAAAAAAAGTAAAATTATAAAAACCTTAATAATCTTGTAGTAAGCAAAAGATATTAACACAATCTCATTATATATTTATGGTGATTTTTAAGTTCATGGTAACACGAGATGCTTAACTGAAAAGATTAAGATAAAATATATGAATGAAAGATTTGCATAAATACTTCTATACTTTAAGATGTCATACCTATAAAACTTACAATTTTTTATTTTCATTTATAGAATTCTAGCATTGAACATATGAGACCAATATTATAATTATAATTATAATTATTATTGTTTTCACCATTATTATAGTTATTATTACTTTATAATAATAATATTAGTATTAATACTAATAGTAATAATAATTATAATAATATAAAATAATAATAATATAAAAACAAAACAAATGTAAAAAAAATGTTGTATTTTAAGTACAATTTCCCTATTTTAAATATAAAAATATTATCGAAATCATGCTAACAAGCCTTTAATATTATAATTTTAAAAAAATGAACATTGCGTTTGGAAGCATAAGTTATTCATCTACATAATTTTTTAAATTATTTGATTGAATAATTTCAAAATAATAAATTGCACCAATTTCATTTTTTTACTAAGATGTAATGAAAAAGGCAAAAAGACATAAATAACTATTCCACGTCCAAAAGTTTAATTCAGAAAAAAAAATTAAGAAGTTATGCAAAAGAAAAATGATGTAAACAATTTTAAAAGTTTATTGCTTGAATGACACATCAATTTTTACAGATATATGAAGCGATAAACGTTGAAAGAGGTTATCATATGTCTTTCAAAGGAAGAATAAACACTAAAAAAAATTACTCATAGTAATTATTTAAAAAAAAACTTTAGAAGGAAGAAAATAATAATAATAATAATAATAATAATAATAATAATAATAAATAATAATAATAATAATAATAATACTACCATGTATATAAAAGTGAATAACGCAAATTTTTCATAACAATCTTCCTAATAATTTTTGTCATCTTTATGAAATATTTGAATATTATAAAGTTTTAATGAATATTGTTTGGTTTAAAAATAAAAATATTCCAGTCTCATAGATATATGTTAAATCAATTTTTATATCCAAAATATGGTTGATTTTAGAATTTTAACCTATTATAATTTTATTTTAAAAAAAATATCGTAATTAATAACCAAAATAAAATATGAGTAAAAAAAATTGTATGGAGAGTTCTTTTTTCACATTTGTTTTATCTTGTATAACTAAAACTTAAATTGTAGTTTAATCTTTATCAAAATACATTTTACAAACTATCATCTAACTCCTTTCATTATGTGTTTCTTTAAATAAAACATTAGATTGTTTTTCACCAACATAAAAGCCGACATGTTCTCTTCTTTACAAAATGTTTTCAAAAATACACTAAAAATACAATTCAACAATTTTGTTTTCTTATATTACAAAATTTAATATTATCTTGAGAAAAATTAGTCAAATAAAATAAGTAATATAATGTAATATTGTGAGAAAAATGATTAACAAAAATTGGTTGAAGTGAATAGAAAGTTAAATAAATTTATTTATTATCAATAAATTAATTTATTATTTTAGTATATTTATTTAATTATTAAATAAATTAAAAAAATCACACATAATTGATTATTCTATTTTTTTTCTATAACCACTACTGCAGAAAAAGCTTCTTACGTCGGTTAAAATGGACTTTCTACGTTGGTTAAAGCGGCGACATAGATACGGGGGTCATAGAAAGTAAGTCTTTCTACGTCGGTTCCTAATAACCGACATAGAAAGTAAGACTTTCTACGTCGGTTAGTCGAGGAGCGACGTAGAAAGACTTACTTTCTATGAGCTATCATAATCGGTCATAAGCGATTCGACTGTCATATTACTTTCTATGTCGGTTAACACCGATAGCAGACGTAGAAAGTAAGACTTTCTACGTCGGTTAGTCGAGGAACCGACGTAGAAATGCTTACTTTCTATGAGCTATTCCGATCGGTCATAAGCGGTTCCGATCGGTCATAACTAATTCGACTGTCATATTACTTTCTATGTCGGTTAACACCGATAACCGACATAGAAAGTCTTACTTTCTAACTTTCCATAACCCTGAGTATCTATATCGGTTAACGATGACTCAGTGATTGTATGTGTTATCAATGTCGGTTATGCCTATAACCGACATAAAATGTTAAACTTTCTACGTCGGTTATGTCATTAGCCGACGTAGAAAGTACTTTCTACGTCGGGTAATGACATAACCGAGCGTAGAAAGTGTTATTTTTTTAAATCGCATTTTCTTCACGAGATGCTACCTTTCTTCGAGTAGACCTGCCTATTCATCACAGTTCCAGACAAATATTCACAGATCCAAACACTTGTACAGACAGATATGCACAGTTCATATATAGTTCCAGACAGATATGTACATATAAAACATATTGAAAACAATATATGTACCTCAGTTCTAGACAATTCATTTACTTAAACGAATGTAAATTTGCTAACTTAAATCAATTCAATCAAAATTGTTACAAGTCAAATTTGCTATGAAGATTGAATACTTAGAAGGAAAGAAGCCCACTGCTCTCTAATATCGTCTAACACTTCAATCTTCATTGGAGATGAGTCTGTAAATGCCTACATATTGAAACATTTCAGATTTAGAAACCATTTACATAATTGGCATATTTGACTTAATTATAGTATATTTACCTCCCTCCATGAGCCCATAATATTTTTGGCTACGATGGTGTGTATGTGCTTCATCACATAATACCCGCACTCATGACTTCCCGGTTGGCGTGGAAACTACAAGTTAAATACATGTCAGTTTAACTTTAAATGACAAATTGAACAACAATAAGAGGTGTTTGGTCACCTTTGGTGCAATATACGTCAACTTCTTTCTAGCATGAGATGGAAGGCCTTGCAACCTTAGGTGAGCTTCCAAAGCTCTACAAAAGGACAAATAATTTTGGTGTAAGTGCACATATGATACAACAATTAAAAAATCAATTAAAAAAACCAAACTTACGCGTCTATGTGCTTTCTAATATCCAAATCATTTGGTTTCTTGTGTAATGAACACAAGAGAATCACAACAAATTGTCGAGGAACAATGATTATGAGCTGCCAATGACCCCTGCACGTTGAAATAATATTAGTAAAATTTCAGTTTTACATAAATGTTCATTAATTTATAAGATGTATACTTACTGATGCAAGTAAGGTGCTAAGTAGACTTCTTTGCCCCCATTTTGAAATGTCTCTTTTAAGTACGTTTGCACCTCTTCAGCTTTATTCCCAATGGACTGAATGGCAACGAGGTCAACAAATCCATAGATAAAGGCAATCTTCCTCTCAACACACAAACGATGTAAATACCTTCAACATTGAAAATAAATAAAGTTATAAAATAATGTACCGGTGAGAATATAAAAAATATGTAAATATACTTACAATTCCCAAAGCTGCAACACCGATACACATAGCATATCGAGTACCGACGAGAAGATCAAAAATATCCCTTTGGAGTAAGAAAAAAGGGATCGTCCGGGTCCTGCATACGACTTCGGGTGACATATCTAACTGTATGGGAGTGGTCCCGATAGTCGCTGCTAGTGCTACCGAGTCGTCGTAAGCGATCGGTGGTGGTGGTGATTCATGCACAACTTCCTTTGCTTTTTCAGCCTCTTTCTATACAAGTACCAAAAATAAATAACATTAATATACATCAACCTATCAAAAAATAATAAGTAAAAGGGATAAATGCATGACACAACCTGTGAATGTGTTGGGATGGGTCTTGTTAATGAAGCTGGCCATAAGATAAAATTTCCAGTGCTCGTCCCACTTGTTTGAACCTCTTCGGTGGGAATAGGGATTGGGGCAACGAGCATCCCGGACATCTACAACCACCACTCTTATCATATCATGTCCAATACTACGGTGGTGGATGGTTGACCCCAATGCATACATTTTCCCTAAGGTAAACAAATGATAAAATATTTTAGACTATATAATGCTTAACAGTGTACCAAATACATGTCAAAGATATAATACGTACCGTATGCCACCAAATGCTCGGGAGGACCCGCAACATACAACTCACGGTCAGCGAGTGTCGGTAGGAGCAACCTCGCCCCTCTATCGGGAGCATCACAACTCTCATTTGTGCTGACATGAATCGGGGATGCCTCTCGTGCGGGGACAGAAGGTTGAGAGGACAAAGATGCCAACTCTGCTCGCATTGAGCTCAATAACTCTGCCTTCAAGTCAGAGTACACCTCATCTCGAATCTCCTTCCTAATTTGTTGTTTGAGGGACTCAAACTCCAACTCACTCAGCTGCCTCAAAGTAGGAGTTGCAACGGGTGGGGCACCAAAGTACTGTCTGATGCCCACCCCTCGTCCAGCAACACGAACACGTCCAGGATGCTCTGGGGTACCAATGGCCACTGCCAATATATCCTGACGGCCATGTGGGTGGAATGATCCTTGAGTGCTCTGCTCAACCAACTCATCCTACAAAACAAAGGAAGGATTTTTTAGCAAATATATATGCTTATTGTAGTATACCATATATAATTAGTTTAGGATATGCTACTTACAATACGTTGAGCTACAACATTAGTTTGCTCAGATAAGTAATTCCCTGATGAGTTCTGGCAAGCTCTCTTCCATTTATCATGGCGTGAAGGGCGAGTGACAACACTCACAACCGACTCATCTGAAGGATGACTTGAAGATGTCTCCTTCATCATCTTCTCCTCCAATTTCTCATAACCCCCACGAGACAACCTATGGGGGTGGATATTCTTTCTCTGAATATCCTGTGCCTTCTGCCGCTTGGCCTGTTGCATTCCATGTTAAATACCATATTTAAAACCTCTATTTAAAAAAAATGACTGCAAACAAATGACAAATGTGCTAACCTGAAACTTAGCGTCTAAACGCTAAGTCCGAAATACCTGCCATGTCTCCTCATCCAAAAACTGATACTGGTCACATGGGTTCTTGTTGCTCAATGCCCCATATATGTATCGACTAGTCAGATCACTCTTAAAACCTCTCCAGCGTTCCCCAACATATGAGATCCACTTTGTTCTCAACAAAGTGGTGTTAGGGACATCATATGTGACCTACACAATAAAAATAACATGAAGTTCCCAAAAAGTTAAATATATATACATGTTAAATGCTCAATAAAAGTAGGTACCAGGATACTACGCCAAATCTGCGTCTTCGGTGTCTCCGGAACATGGTCTCAATCCTCAATAAGAATACTAACCTTGCTTCTCCCAAGCAAGGCCACATAGCTAGTGAATCTAGCATTGTGCTCTCCTGTGGCTCTACTGTTTGCATGTCAAATCTGGATAGACAATTTCGATCGGAGCTACGATCGATATTCAAGTCCCTCAACCGTGTAGCACACCTACCCTTTTTCCTGGTAGACGGCTGACTCTGATCACCACCTTGTGTAGGAGGGGGGGACTGTGTAGGAGGAGGGGTACCAGATGAATCTGCCATATCTGTGTTCAAAGAAAAAAATAATAGTTATTAATTTAGACAATATGACTGAAGATAAACAAAAAAGTGCATACATTAAAAAATAATACATTAAAAAAAGTGCATACATTATCAAGTTGGAACATTCTCCCAAAATCCTTCCATATGGTCATAACGTGTGACATGCACATCATCTATTTCTACATTAACACTCAAGTTTGGCATATTTGAAGAGAAACATGGTGTCTCTGGTATATCAAGTACTAATTCATCATTCTCATGAGAAGTATACATGGGTTTTCCTTGTAGAACCACTGACCATCCTTTGTTAGCGGGATCGGTGACATAAAACACTTGTTTTGCCTGAGATGCCATGATAAATGGTTCTTCGGTATAACGAGTATTTTCAAGGTTAACCAAGGTAAATCCAAGATCGTCGGTGAAGATGCCAGTATTAAAATCAACCCACTTACATTTAAAAATAGGTACTGCGAATATCGTGTAATCTATTACCCAAATCTCTTCAATTACACCAAAGTAGCCCATTGACGCTGTTATTGGATATTTATCCTTTGAACTCGAGAAATGCATTGATTCGACCACCACCATGACTCCACTATTTTGCATTGTGCTTATTTCATCTTCTCCCTTTGTATAAAATGAATAGTTATTTATATCATACCCATCCCAACATATCACATCAAAGTTTGGCTCACATGCTAGCCACTTTAGTGTATCGAAGCTGTATTGTCACCTTCGACTTGTTGTTTAAACCACTTCAAAAAGCTCTTGTTGTGTTCGGTGATCACCCACTTTTTAGGCATACGTGGATTATTTCGCTTCACAATGTCTTTATGAGCACTTAAGTAGGGGATGACTTCTTCACTGTTATTCAATATGTACAAATGCGCTTGAAGTACTTCATCTCGACACATTGTCACAACTTTTGCACCTCGAGTTCCTCTACCAAGACCTATTCCATGGTAATGAGTCTTAGGTAACCCTATAGCTTCAACTTCTGATAAATATTGTGTGCAAAACTCAATAGCTTCATCTGCAATATATC
The DNA here is from genome assembly GCA_963425845.1 of Sphenostylis stenocarpa. Classification (NCBI taxonomy): domain Eukaryota; kingdom Viridiplantae; phylum Streptophyta; class Magnoliopsida; order Fabales; family Fabaceae; genus Sphenostylis; species Sphenostylis stenocarpa. Next base: position 19,563,316 of record OY731406.1, read on the forward strand.
TTTGAACAATTGATGTTTCAGGACGATATTGGTTCTTCACATACCCTTTTAATATCTTCATGTATCGCTCAATAGGGTACATCCATCGTAAGAAAACTGGACCACAGATTCTAACTTCCCTGGCTAGATGAACAATCAAGTGAACCATAATATCAAAAAATGATGGAGGAAAGTACATCTCAAATTGACATAATATGACTGCATGACCTCATTCTCTAGCTGATCCAAAACATCCGGGTCCATAACTTTACTACATATGGCATTAAAAAAAACATAATCGAGTTAAGGAATATCTAACATTCTCCGGTAAGATACCTCGAATAACCACAGGTAGAAGTTGTTGCATCAATACATGACAATCATGAGATTTTAACCCAAGCAATTTTAGATCTTTCATAGATACAAGTCTCTTCACATTGGAAGAGTAACCAAATGGAACCTTCACACCTCGTAAAAACTCACAAAAACTTCTTTTCTCTTTTTTAGACGAGTGTGTGACATGCTCTGGAGGCAAGTATGTTCGGTTACCATGAGGTTGAGGAGCTAATTGTTCTCTTATACCCATTTCAACCATGTCCAAACGAGCATTGACACCATCTTTTGTTTTTCCTTGAATGTTAAGGAGCGTTCAGATGATACTTGTCACACACATTTTTCTCTACATGCATGACATCTATATAATGCCTCACATCAAGAACCCTCCAATATGGAAGAACAAAAATGATTGACATTTTCTTCCATATAACTGTGGCTTTCTTTTGCGTCTTTCCAAACTCACACGAAATCGCACTTGCTCGTTGATATACTTCTTCCCCACTTAAAGGTGTTGGGGCTGCATCATTTTCTTGACACCCGTTAAATGATTTTTTTAATTTATGATATTAATGGTTTGAAGGAAGAAATCTTCGGTGTCCAAGGTACACTGTTTTCCTTCCATGTTGTAGTTGATAGTGACATGTGTCTTCTTCACATATCGGGCAAGCTTTATGTCCCTTTGTGCTGTAGCCACTCAAATTACCATATGCTGGAAAGTCATTAATTGTACAAAATAACATTGCACACAACTTGAATAAGTCACCTGTGTACCCATCAAACACATCAACACCTTCCTCCCACAACATCTTCAACTCTTCAACCAATGGGCTTAAAAAAACATCAATGTCATTTCCAGGTTGTGCGGGACCCGAGATCATCAAAGATAGCATCAAGTACTTACGTTTCATACACAACCACGGAGGTAAGTTGTAAATAACTAACACCACAGGCCATGAACTATGTTTACTTGCTTAAATTTCCATATGGATTCATTCCATCCGTAGCAAGTCCAAACCTAATGTTTCTTGGATCATTACCAAAATTCCGGAAGATGGAATCAATTTTTTTCCATTGCAATCCATCTGCTAGGATGCCTCAACTGACCATCTTTAATACGACTATCTGCATGCCATCTAGTGAGCTTTGCATCATTTCCATTAGTGAATAATCGTTTCAACCTTGGAACAATGGGAAGATACTATAACACTTTTGTCGGGGTACCCTTCATTACATCATTGTCAGAATCACCATCCTTCTTCTTGTATCGTGATTCCCCGCATTGTGGACATTCGTGAAAGTTCTCAAATTCTTTCCTGTACAACACACAATCATTCGGACATGCATGAATTATTTGGTACTCCATACCCATTGGACACAATATCTTCTTAGCATCATAATTGCGGGTTGGCAATGTGTTACCTTCAGGGAGCATGTCACTCAACAACTCAAGCAATTGCGTGAAACTTTATCAGTCCACCCATTCTTTGCCTTCACATTGAACAATTTTAGTACCGCTAGACAATCGTGTGAACTTAGTACAATTTTTATACAAAGGCTTTTTTGCATCATTGGACAACTTCTCGTACACATGTGTATGTTGGAAGACATCTTGTCCAAGCTCACGAATCATTTCCTCCAGCTGATCATCCATCTCTAGATCAACTTCTTCTTTGTCTTCTACACTTGGCATGTTTAATAATTCTCCATGCCATGTCCACTTTATGTAACTCTTTAGGAAACCATCACAAAGAACATGTTCCCGAATAACTTCAGTCAGTAATCTTCGCTCATTCAAGCAGTTAACACAAGGGCAATAGAATCTTCCATCATTATCCGGAACATTCATCTTAGCAAATTCAAGGAATTGTTCTACTCCACTCTCATATTCATTTGTTGTTCGTCTATAATTGATCCAACTCCGATCCATTGTTACCTTCTAATTTTCAAAATAACTACATTATAATACAAATCTAATTTTCAAAATCAAAATCACGAAAGAATGCCTACAGAAACACATTCAAATGACTAAACTACTTACAATACGTCTCTAAATTAGCTAAAGGCACCCGCGAACTTCCATCTCTTGACAGACATTATTACATACCAGATTAAAAAATGTAAACCTACAATGGCTAAAGCAAGCACGAAAACTTACCTCTTGAAGACCTACGAGAGGTGGCAGGTGGCGTGACGTGCGAGTTGGGTGGGGAGAAACGTGCACGGGCGACGGGCACCAACGACGGTAGTAGCGGGCGGCACGACGTACGGAGTTGGCAGGTGGCGTGACGAGCGGAGCCGGGTGGGGAGAAACGTACAAAGGCGAAGACGTTCGTAGAAGATACAGAGAGAACGGGGAGCTCTGCTATGGGTGAAGTGAGAAATGGAGTGTCGCGGGAGGTGTAGAACAGAGGATATTATGTCGGTTTCCCTAACACCCGTCATCAAATACACTTTCTATGTCGGGTAAATTATAACCGACGGGTAAATTTTAACCGACATAGAAAGTGAACTTTTCACTTACTATGTCGATTAAAATTTACCCGACATAGAAAGTTTATGATTTAATTACAAAATTGCCACCGCGCTACATACTATGACGGGTGGACTACGACCGTGATAAAAACTCGTCATAGAATGCTATTTTTCCACTAGTGAACGGAAAATATGATTGATTTGACATTTATTTACTTTTTATGTTAAAAAATGGGAAATTCTTGTATACAAAAATTGCTATTAAAAACATTTAATTTTTGAGTAATTTAAATTTAAAAAAATGTGAATATTTAATACATGTAATTTTTAAATACTTTCACACTTTTTTTTTTCATTATTAGGGAATAAATAGTTTCACACTTAACATATGAACATAGAGGTCCCTCTTTTTCCTAAACATCACTTTAATTGGAAATGGAGGGAAATAATTTAGTGCCCCACGATCTTAGGACTAGGAGTGTACATGTTACAGTTAAGCGCAACTTAGCAATTTTTTTTTTTTTCATTTTTATTCTTTTAATAATTAACTCATACCTCCCTTTCGTTGTTCTCTCTGTAACAAAGAAACGACGACTACAACCATCACCACCGCACCATTGCCACCGATCAAAACGCCGTCGTTTTGGACAAGCGTGGAGATTTATTGCGGCTTTCGATTCAATTTCACGAATTAGTGCGGTTAGTGCCAGATTCACATTTACGTAACTTAGGTACCTTCGTTTCCTCCAATTGAAGCCTCGTTGCGATTTTAGGGGGAAGATTCCCCCTATTGTACCTGCTGCAGCTTCAATTTTCGGTGCCTTAATTAACTTTTATCAGGAAAATACGTGGATTGTGTTACTGTGTCGTTTTCATGATTGATGCAGCGGTTTCTCGGAATTTGCAGTAGACGCCCGAATCGGATACCGATTAGGGTGGCGATTTCGATTCGTGTGTGGATTAGGGTTTTCGGGAAGGTTTTCGGGATTTGTAGGGTTTAAGTATGCTTTAGCTGGTGATCTAATTCAAATCAGGGCGTTTCCCCTTGGGGGGAATGATTATGGTAGGTTGAAAAATGGTGAGGATCTTAGGATTGACTCGTGGGGAGGTCGATGAACCCAGGGAAATTGTGTCGAGGTCTAATTTGACAAGTGAGTCCAGTGAAAATGGGTGGCTCATCAGGTTCTTTGACTCATCGTTCTTCTGTGAGTGGATTGCTGTTAGCTACTTGTACAAGCATGATCACTCCGGGGTGCGTGATTATCTCTGTAATAGAATGTACACACTTCCTTTGCATGGAATTGAGAGTTATTTGTTCCAAGTATGTTACATGATGATACACAAGCCAAGCCCATCTCTGGATAAGTTTGTCATAGACGTGTGCTCCAAGTCGCTTAAGATTGCTTTGAAGGTGCATTGGTTCTTATTGGCAGAGCTTGAGGACTCAGATGATAATGAAGGAATTAGTAGGATTCAGGAAAAGTGCCAGATTGCAGCCACCTTAATGGGTGAGTGGGTGCCCTTGATACGGCCCCAAAGTGCACCTACAACCCCTGGAGGCAAGAACCAAGTTTTGTATAAGATATTGTCGTCAAAACAGCGATTGTTGTCACTAACATCTTCACCGCCTACTCAGAGGTCTCTGTCATTTTCACCTTCATCAGGAAGCAACTTGCAGGAGGATGGTAGTCCGCATTCTCCTGACGAAAACAAGTTATTTAAAAAATTCATGCCGGGTTCAAAGGTTAGAGATGCTTTGCTTTTTAGAAAGTCAGGGGAGAAAGATGATGATGAGTCTGAAAAAGATGGTTTTTTCAAGAGACTTTTAAGAGATAGCAAGGGTGAAGATGAAATGGGCCAAAAGATTCGTGATGCTTTTCTCTTCCGTAAGTCTTCTGAGAAATATGACGAAGATTCTGAAAAGGATAATTTCTTTAAAAGGTTCTTAAGGGATGGCAGAGGGGATGATGAAGAATCTGAAAAGGATGGTTTCTTTAGAAGGCTTTTAAGAGACAGTAAAGTTGAGGATGAGGATCTGCCCTCTAGTTCAGAGGGATTCTTTAAGAGATTGTTTCGGGATAGCAAGAATGATTCTGAGGATAGAACGCCCAATAAGACCATGGAGGATGAAGAAAAAGAGGGGTTTTTTCGAAAGTTTTTCAGAGAGAAACCTGAGGATAAGAAGGATGGGAATGATGTAGGAGATATTGCAAATTCTGAAGAGAAATGTGCAAAGCCTGCTGAAGAGGATGAAAAAGAAGGGTTTTTCCGGAAATTCTTTAAGGATAAATTTGATGACAAGAAAGATACAGGTGACAAAATTGAAGATGGTACAACCAATGCTGAAGAAGAACCTTCTGAATTTTCTTTGTTCAAGAGAATTTTTCGTGTCCATCCTGAAGACAGTAAAAGTAGTTCACCCAGTGAAAGCAATGGTGGTTTGTTTGAAAGTAGTCCAGGTACTGAGAATTTTTTCCGCAAATTGTTCAGAGACCGTGACCGATCAATTGAAGATTCTGAGCTATTGGGGTCAAAAAAGCAGAAAGAGGTGTGTTGAATACACATTAACCATTACATTTAGTTTATATGTGTATGTTTATTGTAAAATAAACATTGCGAATTGAATACATGTTAAGGCACCCTAAATAACATTTTTTCAACTATACGGCTTAATGCCACCATGACATCTAATACAAATCATTTTACAGTATCCATCTCGATTCTAACATTAGTTACATTTTTAGCAACCTCATTAGTGGCTCACCCCAAATAACTTTTTTTTTTTCAACTGTATGAAAGGCTTAATGCCACAATAACATCTGATACAATCATTTTCCAGTATCCATCTCAATTTTAACATTGATTACATTTTAAAAAACAGTCATATTATGGGCATGGCTGCATGACACATTGCACTCGTGATGGATGCCTAAGCTTTTGTTTGGATGTGAAGGTGAATTTGAGGGAGTGAAAATGAGTGAATTTGAGAGGAAAGAGAGGTAAAAGTGGAGTTGTTTGGGTTATGAGAAAAATGATGAGAAATGAAAGGAAATGAGAAGAAAGTTTATGAAAGTTTGTGAGTGATGTGATTGGTTTAATAGATTAAAAAATAAGTAATAAATAAATAAAAATAAAAAAAATTATTTATTTTTTATAAGTTTATTTATTATTTTTTAAGTATTTATTATAATTATAATTTTTTTTAATTTTTTAAAATAAAAATTATTACATAATCAATTATTTGATTTTAAATAATCCATTTTGCAGTATTTTGGTGTCTTTTATCGCAAAAAGGAAGGGATGAATCTTACTTTCAATGCATTTCCTTCTTTACTGTCTTTCCTTCCGCAGAACGAAACTCACCCTAAGAGATGATTGTAGCTGTGAACTTTGTTTTCACATTCTTCATACTTCTGCTGGTTTTAATATTAGAGACATGGTGATTTCCCATATAAAATTTTATGCATTCACTGGATTTTTCATGTTTCTTTGGCAGAAGCATCCCGGATCACCAAAGCAGCGAAATGAGAAATCAAGAACAAAACCCCCGCTTCCAATGAATCCATCACAGTTCCGTAAAGGAGCTTACCACGAATCATTGGATTTTGTGCTTACATTATGTGAGACATCTTTTGGGCTAGTGGATGTATTTCCAGTAGAAGATCGCAAAGATGCCCTGCATGAGGTTATTTCCTTACATTTTCCTTTAATGTTTAATCGAATGATTCTGACAAGTACATATCCTTTGTTATTCTTGTGGTTTAAGTCGCTTGCAGAGATCAACTTACATTTAATAGAGGCTCAGAATACTGGAGGTACTTCTTAACTCTTAATGGTAGTATTTAGTTATGCTAATTGGATTAAATGGATTATACCAATATTTCGTCATGTGTTCCATCTGAGCACATTACTTGTTATGGCCAAAGAGTTTGCAAATTTTCTGAGCCAGTATTTTAGTCCTAAGGAAGATATGGAGTTGGGGGTAGTAAAAGAGAGATTGCACAAGGTAGTGGAGTTAGTTACAGGGAATATAGGAGGTTCACATCATGAGGGAGGGGGATTGGTTACAATTCTGTTTTTATCATTCAGCTATAGCTTGGCAGAGGTATTAGTCACCTCTGAAGGAGTTGGGGTTATAGGAGGATACTCTTGTAATATATGATGCGCGAATACTTTGGAAAGGCCAACGTATCGGATACGTATCCGATACTGATTCACTCCGATACTTAAAAAATTCGTATCGAAAAAGAATCATAAAAAAAAAGCCAAACAAAAATAAAATAGTTATTATTATTGTTAAATTAATCAAAACAGATTTGAATTATTTAAATATTTATCAAAACAGATTTTAATTATTTAAATACGTATCTCTTTTCCCCTAACATTTTATTTTCTGAGTGCTTATAGTTTCATGTTGTTACTGTCGTTTATTTCTCTTTGATTTTCCCTCGCTCCCTCTGTCATGGGTTTGTTTCTTATCTGTTCCCGCATTTGTTTCTCTTTGTTTTTTTTTTCGCTCCCTTCGTCTTCCAACGTGAAACTTTCCTTTTTATTTTCGTGTTCTAATATGTGAGATTGCTTTCCTTTTTCTTTAGTGTGTGTAACAACTCTACTATCTTCTAGAGTGTTCCAACGTGAGTTGGTGTGTGCAACACTTAGAGTGACAACATTATCTCTTGATGAACCATACATAAAAGTTGTTTTATTTATTGATGATCCTCAAGGAGGATATGAAATTGATACTATTTCTATTTCTAAACACTAAGTAGTTATTGTTAACTTTTATTTTACATTTCAATTTTTTTAAAGTCATATATACATTTAAAAATATATTTAATGTGTTCAACTTAAATAATATTTAATAATTATATATAATTTTTTTTATGAATTATATATATATATATATATATATATATATATGTATATGTATATGTACATGTATCTTAAACGTATCGTATCTTATATTTTAATATAAGACAAATCGCAGTAGCTGTGCATCATAGCTTGTAATCAATCATACTCAGAAAATAATACATCATTTGACACCAATTTGTCATTTGGTTCCAAACATAGTGATGCCATCTTCCGAGGTGAAAGAGGTTACATGTTTATTTTTCTTCTTTGTTTCGATATAACAGTGATAGTCAAGCAGATTGGTGGTGTTTTTCTTTTCATGTGATGGGGAAAATGGTGAAGAAAATTCTATACATGATCATTTCTTGTGTTTCAATTCTCTAGGAGGAATTAATGTATGAAAGCTACCATTTTGGTGTTTAATAGGAGCCCATTTTTTCAAGGATTCAGTGATATATTATGTAATTGAAATAGTTGTCTCTTGTAGTTTTTACTTTCTGTTTGGACTTTGGATAGGTGCAAAGAAGTCAAATGGAATGGAATGATACTAGTTTCCATTGTTAGAGTTGCTTATAATAGGATGGGATGGAGCAGAACATAATGGAATGCATTCCATCTTATTCCATTCAATATCCTTTTTTCTCTATCTCTCTCTCTACAATTTAGGGGATATAAAGTGAAAGCATTTTCTATCTCACCATAAAAATATTTTAACAATGGAATGGTAACTTTTTTCCATTTGTTCCTCGGCCTTTGAGGATGTAAAGACTCCTTGAAAGGCCTAAAAGACTCTTTTTTATAACTGTCCTTTTCTAATCGTTTCTTCACAACTTTACTGCTGTAGCACTGGATTCCCATGCTCTGGTAGGTGTCTCTAGAGAGAAATTTCGTGATCAGTTTCCAGTGCTCCAACATCTTGCAATTGAATATTTAAAGAGTATCCTAGGCTTCAATATCAATTTTCAATATGCCATGACATCAAGTCTTCACTGCTATGGTCTATGGCATTGGATCATGCTTCTTCCCTTTTCTTTGATAATTAGCTTTATGGAACAACAAGAGCAAGTATTAAATTCAAAGCATTTAAGATCTACCTTGTGATAAAAAAATAATGAAAACTTGTACAAGAGCTAATTACTAAGCATGAAATATTGTCTTTGAACCTAGTTATCATATGTAAAATGACTGAAGTTTCTAATCTAGATATATTCCATTCCACTCAGTGACTCACCATTAGATGACCTAACAGTACCTAAAAATATGCACTTTTGGTGTAGTATCAATTATGTTTTGCATTCCCTTTACTAGTTTGCTTACAGCTTTCATTTATCTTGCTTTTATATGAGTCTTGTTTTTCCAATATTCCTAGGAGTTTGTTTTCCTCTGGGAAAGGGCATGTACCGTGTGCTTCATATACCAGAAGATGAAGCTGTTCTCTTGAATTCTAGGGAGAAGGCACCTTACTTGATTTGTGTTGAAGTTTTGAGATGTGAAATGCCAAGGTATTACTTGGATAATAGTCCTCATGTCTTGTGCAAAATATTGCATTTGTAAAATGCAAACCATATTTCTGATATAATGCCCTTCCTGCAAAACATTTGTTATAGCAATTCCAAGGAGACATCTAGTTCTCAGAAACTTTCAAAAGGGGGCATCCCTTTGGCAAATGGAGATGCTTTCTTGCAAAAACCACCCCCTTGGGCATATCCATTATGGACAGCTCAAGAAGCATATCGCAATAGCAATGATAGAATGTCCAGATCAACTGCTGAGGCCATTGACCAGGCAATGACCCATGTGTCTGACGCAAGAGTCAAATTTGTTAGTGTGAATCTTTTTGTGGTAGCTCCATTACATGGTCAGTCAGAGAATAATGAAGCAGATCTATGTGGTGGCAATAGGCATCCTTCAATGTACAGAGATGGTATACAAGATGTGGCAAGGTCGGGACCTGACAGTGATATGGAGTGGGTGCAGGTAGTGTTGAAAGCTGATCCTGGGCTAAAAATGGAAGATATTGAGGAACAAACACCAAGACGGCGGAAGGAACATCGACGTGTACCAAGTACAGTGGCAATAGAGGAAGTAAAGGTAAGTCTTTGTGCTCCGTTTAGGGTATTGATGCTGTTATCCATCACATGATAAAGAACATGAAAATTTAAACTATGAACACACGCAGAACACAAATTCTTAGTAATATATTAACCAATAGTATGAGTTATGTAAAGTCATTCTGTTCAGGGAAAGGTTCTACTTTTCACAGCATGACGAGCAGTGTATGTTTAGATTGGATTATTTTTAGAAATTATTTCAATAATCAATTGTTGTTATAATCAATTATATGAAATAAGTTTTATGTTTAAATATATTGGTGAAAAGTAGATTTATATAATCTATGTTGTTTGGATTGTCTAAAATACTCCTTTTTTATAGTAAAATTACAAAAAAAAGAAGAAGCTATTTGTATGTATTTAAATTAATAAATTTCTGATAAAATGGGAAAGCAAAAGTTAGTTAGAAAATAATCTGTTAGCTTGTATTCGTTATCTCCAAAATCTTGCTCATTTGAGATAAAGTTTTTCTTTGTAGTAGAAATAATCTAAGATTATAATATAATTTTCACCAATAGTACCTAACAAGAGAGAATATGATTATAAATAGTTTATGTGTATGTGTATGTATATATATATATATATATATATATATATATATATATATATATGAGAGAGAGAGAGAGAGAGAGTAATCTCTAGAACTAATCAAATCCAAACATATACAATATAAATATATGATAGGTTTGAATGAGATCATATCTCAAGACAAATTGATTGTTCATGTCTTTATCTGGCATTTCCGATTTCAAATTACTATTTTGTTTTTGCTAACATTTTAAATTTGCTAGGCTGCGGCAGCAAAGGGAGAAGCACCCCTTGGACTGCCTTTGAAAGGTGCTGGTCAAGATTCATCAGATGCACCACCAAGGGTAGGACAATACTGTGTAAGTTCTGTTTTATTTTTAGCCTAGAAATATGAAGTTGTTATACATGACATGATTCCTCTAAACAGGCTAACGGCATTACCCCCAAAGCTAGTGATGCCTTGTCTGGTGAACTTTGGGAGGTAAAAAAAGAGAGGATCCGTAAGGCTTCAATCCATGGGAATGTACCTGGTTGGGACTTGCGATCTGTAAGTATTTTTATGAATCCAAAGAATTTGCTTTATTTGTTTTTATTTTCTAATGTCATGAAGACCTGAATATTGTAAAATAGAAATGAAACACATTACACACATATCTGTCACCTAAAGAAATGTGTTTTGTTTATTTACTAGTTTTCTATTCGAACTGTTATCCAAGTCAAAAAATAATGTTTTGCAATTGTAATTATATATGAATTATAATTTCTAGAAAGGCTGGGGAATATGTTGTTATATAGCCACTATAGTGCTGATATTGCATTGTGGAATTCCTCTGATCTGTGATTGCAACTCTGTCCGCTGTCATAGCTGTGGCATGTATCCGGCATCCTCTTGTCATCTCTGGCAAACCACTGTCCAATTGAATTTTTGAGTTAATATAGTGCCAATTTTAATGCATTTTATTTTTACTTGCATACAAATTAGTCTTATATATATGTAAATAATTTATTTTCAACTGCTTTCTAACTTCCGCTATTTTCCCGAGACACTATCCACCATATGATGTAGTGGATTATTGGCTTTCCACCATTTTCGTGATTTTCATTTGATAATGTTGGTCGAGAGTTTTATACTGTTATACATTGTTAAGGTTTCAACATAAAACCAATTGGCAATATGTGGAGTAGCCTAATTTGTATTTAAACCATACTAAATGACATGAGACAGACGATGTGAGACTTCTAACACGCCCCTTCTAACAAAGCCTGCCGGACCAGGCAAAGGGTACTTTGACCCACAACGAAAGGGCAACTCTTGGCCCAAGACAATAACCGGAAAGATGTTAGGCTTTAGCTCTGATACCATGTTAAGGTTCCAACATAAAACCAATTAGCAATATGTGGAGTAGTCTAACTTGTTTTTAAACCATACCAAATGACATGAGGCAGACAATATGGGACTTCCAACATACATCATATTTGTTAACGTAATGTACTGCATTGAATCCTTTTATGAAAAATATTGCATTCAAAGTAATTTCTAAATAATGAATCCTTCCTCTAAAATTCTTGAATTCCTTTAAGCAAAGGATTGGGTTCAAGTCTTATGTACAGAATAATCTGTGCTTGGATAGGTAAGTCCCATCATAATGTGAATGTTCACACCTTAAAATTGATAGCTTCGTGTGAAAAATACTTGAGGGCTAGACCAAATAAATGTTTTGTAAAATTTGGTTTAACACTATCAATGAAAGAATAACCTGAAATAATATTCTGTGGATGTGTAACTATAAGAAAGCTCAAGACAACATTTTTGACAAGTTAGCTTTTTGTACACATTATGTATAAAATCATGCAGTGTCAAGTGCGATAAATCATTTATTGGTCCCTATAACCAAATAATCATGCACTATATAATATCGCACCAAATTCAACATTGCTTTGATATTTTCTTTATCAATTTTGTGTGATAGGGTTAATGATTAACTGTACCAAATTCTGCATGCATAGTTTCACTACAAAAAAGTCAGTTTGGCACTGAAGACTCTTTTTGGTACAATGGGCTAACCATGGAAATGTTGTCTATACATTGCCATAAAAAAAGTATTTCCTTCATGCTTTGAGTGATGTTAGAGATTTTGACATTTGCTTTCTGCGTATTATGATAGAAGTCAAATTAGAGTCAAGAATGAGAGTATATATTCATAGCAATCAAAACCTAGATTTTTCCAATTTGTTGAAAGCTGCTGATATGAACAGAAAAGAATTGGACAGGATTGGAAAATGAATAGAATTTAGAAAGATAATTTTGAGGTATTTTTGTAACAAAGGTTTTCGAGAGTTTGTCTCTCCACAACACAATTCCTTCCTAATTTCTTTTGTCTTTCCTAATCTAGATTACTTCTATTTATATTGTTTCGGACAACCGTTCCTAATTGATACTACTTTTCCTAATGGTTGTATCTCTATTCTAAGGGTTATGCCCCTTAATTCGCATCCCTTGACTTTATACTCCTTGGATGGGTTGTAGCTGTTGGGTGTTTTGTATCATTTGAATGTTGGGTGCCTTGTTGCTGGTGGTCTATGATTGTTGCTTTTTTTTGTTTGTTTCTTGCGGTTATATATCTTAGTCATAGATGGTTTATTCTCAATACAGTTGTGTAGTGTAAATTGTGGTCAGTTTTTGTTCAAGATTAGTTATTTGATTATTCTATTTGAGGATGTATGCTTTAAAATCACAAATCTTTTGAACATGATAGCTCACTTTCCTCTTTATCATAGGTTATTGTAAAGAGTGGGGATGATTGTAGGCAGGAGCATCTGGCAGTTCAACTTATTTCACACTTTTATGGTAGGTGGTCTCTTTCAGACTTTTCCTATGCCCCCTCATATTCAGAACTTACCAGTCCTGTACCAATGTTGTTTGATGTGCTGCAAAAAGTACTTTTTCCTTTTGCGATTGTTTTGTCTGTTGGTGTGTGTTTTCCATGACAATAATATTCCATGACAATACTTTTTTCCTGCATACTAATTTGTTTATAGCACTGGCTTCCTTTTTTGGATTAAATTTCATCTTTAATATCTGTTGGTTTTGTAATTTGGCTATGCTTTCATGTATTGAGTATGCTCTTAATGACAGAAATTTTTTTAGCATGTGTAAATTCTTCTGACTGATAACCTGTTATTTCATTGGTTATGCTTTCTGCATTTGCTATGAGTATAGCATGAGTGATGAATTGGACCTTGCAGTGTAGGGAGGAGAAAGTGGAATGTGAAAATACCTAAACAATAAAACTCATATTTAGCTATTTCATTTCCTTTCTATTCACACTCCTCCTGGATCCAAAGCAAGCCTTAAGCTGGCAAGCATGTGTACTTCAGGAATTTAATCTCTCTATTTGACTGTTAAATGGGAAATCTGGCTAAAACAAGTCATTAAAGATCCTATTCTTCTTTCTACAAACAAATGTATGTTTTTATGATCTCTGTTTAAGTTTCATCTTCAATGTGAACCTTGAGACATGTTAAATGTGCTTGATTATAGTTGTTAATGCAGTAGTTGTGAATTGATGTGGAAGGATGTAAAAGCAAGAATGGAATTTTCTATTTACACCTAAGATTTGTTGATGATGCATGATTGAATCTTATTTTACTATATTCTTATACCAGGTTACTCTAGTAGGATGCAGCAGACTCTTCTCTGTGTTTCTTGTCATGTTGCTTACTATCATTACGTTTTATGCCAGATATTTTCCAAGAAGCTGGCCTACCACTCTGGCTACGCCCGTATGAAGTGTTATGTACTTCTTCTTACAGTGCTCTTATTGAAACAATTCCTGATACGGTGATTCCATGATAATATACTTAATATTTGTTAAAAATCTACATTTTTTGTCTTTACTAATTATTAAATGTATGTGGTTTGTAGGCTTCTCTACATTCTATAAAGAGTAGATATCCCAACATCTCAAGTTTACGTGAATTTTTCATTGCCAAATATCAAGAAGATTCTCCAAGTTTTAAACTTGCCCAGGTAATGAAGTGATTCAAAGTTTGACTGTATTATTGCGTACTGTCCTTGTTCATCTTATAAGTTGCAATACTTAACTGAACATGTGTTCCACTTTCTAAAATACCATTTGACATTTCAATTTCATGTTTTTCTTAAGTACACAGGTAAAACATTTACATAAAGAAAATAGCTCAATTGAAATATGTTATCATGGCTATTTATTTTCCTTAGTTTATCTGAGGAGGTTTTTTTATCTTTCTTTGTCACAAGATCGCAAATCCACCTCATGAGCCATGACTAATGCTGACGCCAAATATTAAATTCTAAGTCAACCTTGCAAACCTGGCCACAAAAGAGGATTCCAAAATACTAACTTCGTATAAATACTAACATATGTTGAGATCTATTGTTTATGTATCTTTTAGTATTCTTTTTCAATGTTCCTTAGACTAGGGTTAAGGGTTTGGACCGAGGTCCATATCCTCTCTATTGTACCCCTTTTTCTACAAATACAATGTATCAGTGTCTTTGGTCATTGCATCAAACCCTAAATAATTTTTCTCAAGTTGGTATCAGAGCGGGTAAGATCCCGCACTGATTTCCGGCCGCCTTTGTCACGCGCGGTCATCCTGGTGAGCCCTCTCAGGTGCGTGTGTCCCATGCGCTGCCTTCTAGTGGCCGGAATCAAGGCCGACCACCTCCGTTTGACTCCCCGATGTCATCCGAGTCCAATAGTGCCCTTAGTTTTCTGGTTTGAGAACTGTGTGAAAAGTCCCGTGGGTAACCCTATTCGGTGGCTTTATTCATCTTTTCTAGTTCAGATGCCCTCATCCTCTACTACTCCCACCATAACTAGTGCCAGACTCAACTGGAAAAATTACTTATCCTAGTCTGCTTCAGTTGAGCTGTGGTTTCTCGGTTAAGGGCATCACGACCATTTGGAGAAGGATGTAGACTCTATTTCCGCTGCAGAAAGGTCTCAGTGGGAGAAAATAGACTTCTAATTTTGTGCAATCTTATGGAAGTCTGTGGAACCAGATGTTCTTGAGCTTCTTAGGTCATTCAAAACCTGTTCTTCTTTTGGAAAAAGGCTCAAGACATTTTTGCTAATGATATTCAACGTCTCTTTGATGCAACTCAAAGAGTGACGTCACCTAAGCAGACCAATCACGACATGATGGCTCACACCCCAAAAGCTAGGGCTGCTGTGGAAGAATTAAAAAGGTTTATTGTTGCAAATACCTTAGAGGAATTAAACACCAAACTCGATAAACTATATATAGTTCTAATTTTGAGAATTCTACATTCTGACTTTAATCACGTGCGTGATCAAATCCTAGCTGGCGATCATGTTCCATCACTGGATAATCTTGTCACTAGGTTGATTCGGGTTCCTAATCTCATGGTTGATGAGAATCAGGTGGAGACTATTGAAACTTTTGCTATGGTTGCCCCTTGGGGTCGAGGGGGAGGACGCAACAATCGAGGTGGACGTGGTAGTTCGAAAGTTTGTCCTCAATGTACCTATTGTAAGAGGATGAGACACACATAGGAAAATTGTTATTCCTTGCATGACTTTCTTGATAAGATTGCCCATGCATCTGAATCGGAGAAACCAGATATGAAGATTTCTGATGAGGAGTATCAGGAGTTTTTGAAGTTCAAATCTGGAAAGTTTAATAGTTAGGGTCAATCCTTTTCAATGCGAAGTGTTTCAACTGCATGCATTTCTCAATCTGTTGAAGGTCAGAACCCATGAATTCTTGATTTAGGTGCCTTTGATCATATATCTGGTAATAGTTCACCGTTTTCCTTCATGTCCTATCCTAAAATTCCTCACGTAATCACTGTAGCTAATGGATCCAAAGTGAAATCTCAAGGTGTTGGCTAAGCTCCTCTAACCTATCTCTAAATTTAAATTATGTTCTTTTCATTCTTAATTGCCCTTATAATTTGATCTCTCTAAGTCAACTTACTCGTTCTTTGAATTGTTCTGTAACCTTTACTTCCAATTCTTTTGTTATTCAGGAATATGATACAGGTCGTCTGATTGGAGAAGGATATGGATCACGTGGTCTATACTATCTAAAATCAAGTCCTTCGGTGTCTTGTCTGGTTTCTCCTGCCCCTAAACTTTTGCATGATCGTCTGGGTCACCCAAGTCTATCTAAGTTGAAAGTGATGACTCTTAATCTTCAACATCTTCGAGTTTTAGAGTGGGAATCTTGTTAATTAAGAAAACATGTTAGGTCTATTTTTCCTAAATAATGTGAAACTTGATGTAATTTTCCTTTTTCAAATATTCATTTTGATGTTTGGGGACCAAGTCGTGTTTCCTCTTTTGGCTTTCAGTATTTTGTGACCTTTATTGATGAATTTTCTAGATGTACTTGAGTTTATTTGATGAAACAACAAATCTATTCCTCATAATGTTCATGAGGCACTTGATCACTGTTAGATATTGTTTAGATATTATTTAATATTGTTAAGATATTGTTAGATATTAACCATAATATCAAACAATATCTTCTGTTTATTCTGTTACTTTCAGTTACTTTTTTAGTTGTATCTCTCTACTATAAATAGATTACCCTATGTGTGATTTATACACAAGGGAGATTAATCCCAAACTCTATTTCTTCTATATTCAACATGGTATCTAGAGCTTAAGGTTATTTTGAATTTTTTTTCGCCTTTGACCACTATTGAAGCCGCCACCACCGCCGCTATCGTCGTCGGTTATTTGGTAGTGTGAAAGTGCATGTCTAGGAAAGTTCGACAAGGAAAGACTTGGTATTTAAGCGTGTCCATTAGTGACCCACCTCTCTTTCCCGGGAACTTACCCGGTGTACTCGGTTCACGCCGTCGTCACTATCGCCTCCGCCCTTTATGAGTTCTTCCGCTCCTTTTAGTACTTCCAATTCACGTCGATCTTGCGTCGATCCTTCCATCTACACTAACTATGTTAATGTGCACTTATCCATTGACAAGTTAACTGACCCTAATTATGCCACATGGTCATCAGACGTCAGATTATGGCTTAAGAGTTAGAAGTATCTTGATCATCTTACCCCGAAAGCACCTACTCTCACTCCCGGTGAGGAAGACCGTTGGGACACCATTGATGCTCAATTATGCGTGGTTCTCAAGGGTACTCTTGATCCTTCGTTAAAACAAATTTTTCGTTCCTACGAAACATGTGCCAAAATCTGGGAACATGCCAAATTATTATACACCAATGATACTCAACGTCTCTATGATGTCTATTCTAAATTTGTAGATGTTATTGCCTCTAAACATCAAGATTCTATGACTGATTATATGGGCAAAATTCATGCTCTTTTTCATGAGTTCAATGAGTTATTGCCTCCTTCCCCCGACCCTGCCACCGAGATAGGACAACGATCAAAGTTCTTTATGCTAGGGGCATTACACGGACTTGCTGATCAATATTCACATATTCGTGATCAGATTTTGGGTTCTCCGGTTGTCCCCACCTTGACATCGACCTGCTCCACTCTTTTGCGTATACCAGCAAAACCCAACCCTGACACACCTACTTCTGTTAATAATTCTTCTGCATTGGTATCTCACTGTGATGATCAAACTCGCCCTCGCAAACAGGAAAAAGGGCGTCCAAAGTGTGAACATTGTGGCAAGCTAGGTCACAAGATTGACTAGTATTATGCATTACATGAGTGTGGACATTGTGGCAAACTAGGTCACAAGATTGACAAGTGTTATGCATTACATGGTCGTCCTACTCGATCTATTGCAGTTGCTCAGACTGATTTTTCCCCACCTTTATCTGCTAAGGATCCTCCTTCTTCTATTTCATCAGACACACCTGCTATGTTCAACAAATTTCTCAAATGGTATAAGGATCAACAGTCTTCTAGTTCCACTGTGTCTGTCGCACACACAAGTACATCTTTTGCTGGTCTGACCCAATCTTCTTCTGGTCCTTGGGTTTTTGATTTAGGAGCCACTGATCATATTACTGGTAACAAATCTTTGTTCTCCTCTTTATCCTCTCCTGATCCTTTACCTTTTGTTACACTAGCTGATGGCTCTAGAGTATCATCTCATGGTGTTGGAACGGTTAAACTTTTCCCTTCTTTAACCATTGATAATGTTCTTTATGTCCCTGGGTCTCCTTTTAACCTGTTATCCATCAGTCGTCTAACTCGTTCTCTTGATTGTGCTGTTTCTTTTACCAACAATTTTGTGTGTTTATAGGACCGGAGTTTGAAACAGGTGATTGGCACAGGATGTGAGTCTCATGGTCTTTATCATCTTCGTCCCTTTACACATGTTGATGCAGTTATAGAGTCTCCTCTCTTCTCCACGCTCGCTTAGGTCATCCAAGTCTTGCCAAGTTACGAGCAACTTGTCCCCGCCTTATCTAAATTGTCTAGTTTGACATGTGAGTCGTGTCAATTAGGCAAGCATAGTCGTACTTCCTTTCCTCGTAGTGTCACACGTGGTGCTTCGTCCCCTTTTGCCGTGGTTCACTCTGACATTTGGGGACCTAGCCGCGTTAAGTCTACTTTAGGTTTTCAATACTTTGTTACTTTCATTGATGATTATTCCAGATGCACTTGGTTATTTTTGATGAAAAATCGTTCTGAATTATTTCATGTCTTTCAAACTTTTTTCAATGAAATTCAAACTCAGTTCGGTGTTTCTATTAGAGTTTTGCGCAGTGATAATGGTCGTGAATATCTTTCTCATTCTTTTAAACAATTCATGGCTTCTGTTGAAAGTCCCACATCGCCTACCTCATATCATTTGGTATGGTTTAAATACATGTTAGGCTACTCCACATATTGCCAATTGGTTTTATGTTGGAACCTTAACATGGTATCAGAGCCAAAGCCTAACATCTTTCCGGTTATTGTCATGGGCCAAAAGTTGCCCTTTTGTTGGGTCAAAAGTACCCTTTGCCTGGTCCGGCAGGCTTCGTTGAAGGGGGTGTGTTGAAAGTCCCACATCGCCTACCTCATATCATTTGGTATGGTTTAAATACATGTTAGGCTACTCCACATATTGCCAATTGGTTTTATGTTGGAACCTTAACAGCTTCTCATGGTATTTTGCATCAAACTTCTTGTGCTTATACACCTCAACAAAATGGTGTAGCTGAACGTAAAAATAGACATCCTAGAATTGATTATATTTGTAACAAGCTTGGCACATACAATTTGTATGCTCCAACTTGAGGGGGAGTGTTAGATATTGTTTAGATATTATTTAATATTGTTAAGGTATTGTTAGATATTAACCATAATATCAAACAATATCTTCTGTTTATTCTGTTACTTTCAGTTACTCTTTTAGTTGTATCTCTCTACTATAAATAGATTACCCTATGTGTGATTTATACACAAGGGAGATTAATCCCAAACTCTATTTCTTCTATATTCAACAATCACCCTGGATGACGACAAACCATGATTGATGAAATGCAGACACTTAAGCATAATGACACTTGGGAGTTTGCTCCTCTTCTTCCTGGAAAAAAAGATGTAGGCTGTAGGTGAGTCTATGTAGTTAAAGTTGATAATAATGGTAAAGTGGATTGTCTTAAAGCTCGTTTAGTAGCTAAAAGCTACACTCAAATGTATGGCATCAACTACTGTGATACGTTCTCTCCAGTAGTTAAGATTTCCACTATTCGTCTTTTCCTTGCTATGGCTGCGATTCGACATTGGCCCCTTCACCAACTTCATGGTGACCTTGAGGAAGACATTTATATAGAACAACCTCCTGACTTTGTTGCTCAAGGGGAGTCTGGTTTAGTGTGCAAGTTACATCGATCTTTTTATGGCTTGGAGCAGTCCCCCCGAGCTTGATTTGGAAAATTCAGTCATGTTGTGTAGTTGTTTGGCATGAAAAGGAGTGAAGTAGACCACTCAGTGTTTTATTGTCTTTCCTCTTCAGGTAAGTGTGTTTATTTTATGGTTTATATTGATGATATTGTTATTATAGGCAATGATTATACTAAGATCAACCAACTGAAGAATCATCTCTTTGTTCACTTCCAAACCAAAGATCTTGGTCAATTGAAATATCTTCTTGGTATTGAAGTGACCCAATCAAAGGAAGGTATGATTGTCTCTCAAAGGAAGTGTGCTCTTGATATTCTGAAAGAGACTGGTCTAACAAATTGTAAGCCCATTGATACTCCAATGAAACCTAATCAGAAATTGAAGAAGGATGAAGGAGAAAAGTTATCAGATCCAGAAAGATACAGGAGGTTGGTTGGTAAACTCATTTATCTTACTATTACTAGACCGAATCTTTCTTATGCAGTTGGAGTAGTTAGCCAATTCTTGCAAAATCTTTGTGTTGATCACAGGGATGTCTTGATTCGCATTCTGAGATATATTAAAGGGGTCCCAGGAAAGGGTTGCTATATGAAGATAAAGGTAAGACTCAAATTTTTTGTTATTGTGATGCAACCTAGGTTGGTTGTCCAATTGATAGAAGATTGACTACTGGGTATGGTATCTTTATTGGAGGGAATTTGATTTCTTGGAAGAGTAAAAAACAAAGTGTTGTTGCTCGATCTAGTGCAGAAGCTGGGTATAGATTTATGGTACTTGCTACATGTGAACTTGTGTGGATCAAACAACTCCTTTAAGATTTAAAATTTTGTGATATTGGGCAAATGAAATTATTGTGTGATAATCAGACAGCTCTCCATATTGCCTCAAATCCAGCCTTTCACGAAAGAACAAAACATATTGAGATTGATTGTCACTTTGTTAGAGAGAAGTTGTTGTCTAAGGAACTTGTAACTGAATTTGTAAGCTAATTTGTAAGCTCCAATGAGCAACTGACAGATATTTTAACTAAATCCTTAAGAGGACCTAGGATTCAATTCATTTGTTCCAAGCTTGGTACATACAATTTGTATGCTCCCGCTTGAAGGGGAGTGTTGAGATCGGTTGTTTATGTATCTTTTAGTATTCTTTTTCAATGTTCCTTAGACTAGGGTTAAGGGCTTGGGCTGATGCCCATATCCTCTCTATTGTACCATTTTTTTATAAATACAATATATCAGTGCCTTTGATCATTGCATCGAACCCTAAATAAGTTTTCTCAAGTACATCTATGTTAAAAATTAAAGATTCTACTGACAATCCAACATAATCTCCTTTGAAATCCAATTTTTATGAGACCTAGCAAGCATCCCAGAACAAAATCACATTTATGTTATTAACCAAGCGGTATTCTTTTTTCTTTTCTTCTCCTGCTTAATCCTGTCTGTGATTTGTTGCTTCTGCTGCCCCATCTCCCCTTTTTTGTTTTTGGCATAATTTTCTAGTGTGATTTTGATAAGAATAAACCACCTATCACTAAGATATACACCTGCAAGAATCAAACAAAAGAAGCAATAATCCTAAACCATCAACAACAAGGCACATAACACTTAAAGGATGCAAAACACCTAACAGTTACAACCCATCCAAGGGGTTTAAACTCAAGGGATGCGAATCAAGGGGTATATCCCTTGGAGGAGAGATACAACCATTAGGATAAGTTGTATCATTTAAGAATGGTTGTTAGAAGCAATATAAATAGAAGTAATCCAGATTAGAAAAGGCAAAAAGGAAATTAGGAAGGAATTGTGTTGTGGAGAGACAGACGCTCGAAAATCTGTTATAAAAATATCTCAAAATTATTTTTATAAATTCTATTCATTTTATTAATTCAATCCAGTTCTTTTCTGTCCATATCAGATTTCTTGCAGTTTTTGAGTTTAAAGGGATATCCCCCTACTCCCCTTTTTCTTTTGAACGTTGTTCCTTTCATCATTTAATAAGTCTGTTATATAGTGATAAGCACCTTTATTTTATGTTAAAAATAAATATAATATCATTTGGTTCAATCCTCGATGATTAGTTTATATATTTTTGTTTCAGAGGAACTTTGTAGAAAGTATGGCTGGTTATTCCCTGGTTTGCTACCTACTGCAGGTGTGAAACATTTTATTATGCACATGCATACAGTTTCTATAACTGGTGTATTAGCTGCTTAAATTGCAATTCAAATCAAATTATTTTACTGTTTGTTGTTATTGAAGGTTTTCTACGTGCTTCTCACTTTTGCTGTTTTTTAATTTAATCCAGGTGAAGGATAGGCATAATGGGAACCTCTTAATGGATGAAGAAGGTCATATTATACATATTGATTTCGGCTTCATGCTTTCTAATTCACCTGGTGGTGTTAATTTTGAAAGTGCTCCTTTCAAATTAACCCGAGAGCTTCTTGAGGTAATACTGAAACTAAATTTGTTAATCTACACCTTTTTTTTAGTGTCCATTTGATCATGTAGACATTTACTAGCTTTCTTCTACCTAACAGAAATAATGTGATTGTGCCAGGTCATGGATTCTGATGCTGAGGGAATTCCAAGCGAGTTCTTTGATTATTTCAAGGTAATATATATATATATATATATATATATATATATATATATATATATATATATATATATGTGTGTGTGTGTGTGTGTGTGTGTGTAAATAGAGTTAAGTATTAAATTTGTCCTTAAAACCACACGTGAATGGTTAAGATTATATTAGGTTAACTAATCTTAACCAATTGTGTGGTCAAGATTTGCACCTCACACACACAGACATCTAAATATATATACACCGTTTTTGCTTGTACTAGCTCTAAATTGTCGGGATCTGTCTCCTGCTACCAGGTTTTATGCATTCAAGGCTTCCTTACTTGCCGTAAGCATGCTGAGCGTGTTATTCTCCTGGTTGAGATGTTGCAGGTAATGTAAACGTTAGCTCCATGTGACCCACTGTTGTCCAATATTTACCATGTTTTTATTCATTAACCAGTTCCAATTTATCGTAAGAGAACAACAAGCTGTGTTATAGTCTACTTTTGGTTGTTAGTCCCCAGACATATATCTTGCTGTTCCCTACTTTCCTATGCTACCTTTTTCAATTTGTTTAATGTTCAGTGACTTAGCCTATCTAGTGATTGAAGTTCTTGCCTTTTCTTTCTTTAATCTTTTACATGCATACTCTATCCTATTCCCAGTCAGTGGGATGTGCACATAGCAGATGGCAGTTTTCTGACATAATCGCGGTAGTGAAGTTTGATCGGTATGTACCTGCATAATACCGTTAGGTTAAACTGAAAAGTGTGGACTGTCTTAAGACTACTTGGACAATTAAGTGCTTAAAATTCTCTACATGCATATTAGACATCTTTAAACTAGAAGATAGAAATAAATATGACAATTGATACCTTCCTTTAAACTTGTAATTTTTTTAATATTATTGATGAATGGGAAATATTTCTCTTTCAAATCATATATCTCCTTGCTTAATGTAATCAAATTATATCTCTAATATAATCATCTTATATCTCAATCTCTCGTCCTCAAACTAGAGTATATATTATTTGACTTAAGTTTGTTGCAAATGCCGAAGGGCACGGTGAAACACTACATGCCAGAAAAACATTGGTGATGAACAGTATCCACCAGGTAAACATTGTGAATAATACCTGTTGGAAAAATGTCAACAGTGAACAGTACCTATCGAAAAATTGGCAGGTAACATTACCTAAAGAAAAAACGCTTGTGGCAAACAGTACCAACTGGAAAAACGTCGACAGGGAACAATACCCCTCTAAAAAGATTGGTTACAAATAGTACCTGTTGGAAAATGTCGTGGTGAACAGTACCCATGGAAAAAGTTGACTGTGAATAGTGATAACAAAGCCTTTTGGAAACAGAATATTATCTCAATTTTTGTTATATTGAAAATTGGAATACATTTGTGTATTTACACACTCACAGGAACTCTGTTACACCAAATATTTACTCCCTAAAAACCAAAGAGTTCCATAACTATACTTCTCAATAGCATCATTCAATAAACGTTTTTCACACCAAAAGACATTTCAATTAATTCATTATTAATTTTACCTAACAAAACCCTCCCGTAAAAGTAATTCCTTGTATTAAAGAAAACTTGAGATCAACTTGGTTCTGACCTTCTAACTCCATCTAGTCGACTGTGTCTTCTACATCGTGAGGTTTCCGAGTTTCTTCCATCTTTCATTCCGTTTAGTCTTTTATAGTTCTCGAACAACACTAGAGGAAGTGGCTTCGTGAAAATATCAGCAACTTGATCTCTACCTGCCACATGCACGAGCTCCTTCCAAATTGTCAACTGATCGGTCTCCTTCCGATTTTCCCCAGTTTCACTCACTCGTTGCATCAAAACGAATATCCCGACTTACATTTATCTTTTCACTCCAACAACTTGTAAGCTACTCCATAAGCCAAACTTCTGAATATTTTGAGATGAGACTCAGTCTGTTTTTGACCGCTCCATGCCTCTTGTGGTGTCACACCATCTAGCTTTGCATACGAACACCTATTTTGCACGTAAACAACGCACTTTACCGCCTTGGCCTAAAACACTCTTAGCATATTCTTTGATTTCAATTGCTTGGACCATGTCAAGAACTGTTCGGTTCTTTCAGCCATATCATTTTATTGTGGTGAGTATGGGGCTATTAGGAATCTCCTTATTCCTTCATCTTCACAGTATTTATTAAAAGCACCTAACATGAATTCTCCTCCTCTATCCGATCAGATTGATCGGATATGCCACCCGATCACATTCTCAACCATCATCTTAAACTTTTTAAATACTTTCAAGTGCGTTGGATTTATCTTTCAGCAGATACACCTACGTCTTTTTATAAAAATCATCAACAAAAGTCATGCAATATTTGTTACCACTGAATTACTTAGGGGCAATCAGTCCACCACCTAGATCGGCATATATGAACTCTAGTTGACTCGCTCGGTGCTCGACACTCATCTGAAAAGGAGTCCTCGTCAATTTTTCGAGAACACAGTCTTTGCAAAATCTTCTTTCATTCTCCAAGCTCGGCAATCTAAGCACCACACTGTTGTTTGACAACTTGGCTAGCCCACCAAAATTCAAGTGGCCAAATTGATGATGCCAAATCAACATTGTGTCCTCCACATCAAGTTTCAGGTACTTCTCCCAAATACCTCCAACTACAACTTATACATCCTATTCTTCTCCATCTCAACACAAGCAACTAGCCTTCCGAGTTTGTCTCTCAACTGGAGCACACTGTCCTTCATAAAAACCGTGTACCCTTTCTCCATCAATTGTCCCATACTCAAATTGTTGCTTTTGAGATTGGGTACAAAATACACATCTTGAATCATCCCCATCCTTCTGTAAATAGCCGACAGTGTCGTGGCCTTTAACCGAGACTTTCGAAGCGTCTCCAAAAGAAACAATACCAACATTTGTCTTCTTTAACTCTTTGAAGAGACGTTCATCACTACACATGTGATTACTTGTCCTGTATCCAAGTACCATATCGAGCAGAGATGGGTATTGGCCCGAACTCCATCATTGTAATAAGCTCCCAAGTGAATGACTGAATTTAGATTGGCCATCAACAATGTTACTCCATTCTCCTTCTCTTCTGCTAGATAGGACTCACCTACCTTCTGACAATCTTTGGCAAGATGTCCCTTCTTTCCGTAATTGAAACATTTTCCTGAGTAGCAGTCCTTTTAATAATGACCATACTTGCTTCACTTAAAACTCGATGTTTGATTGATTCATCGATTGACCTCCTTTTGAACCACGTCCTTTTCCTCGTCAGTTCTGTTGACCTCTTTCTTCCTTCTCGTCACCTCAGCCACTGGATCTACCTTGGCTAGATCGGCCGCCTCGGGATCGACCACCACAACCTCATCCTCTTCCTTTATTTTTTTGTGAATAGAGTGCCTTCTCCTTTGTCTGAAGAAATTTTACATTCGTCTCCTTTTTCTTCATTCGGTGCTCGTAAGTTTCAAGAGAACCGATCACTCTTTTATTGTCATCTCGGACAAGTCCTTTGCTTGCTCTATCGCGCATACTACGTTCTCAAAGTCATTTGTTAACGACCTCAAGACCTTTTTAACAATTTGTTATGTTGAAAACGTTTCTCCGTTTTGAATTAGCAGTTTCACCACGTTTTCAACACGCAAGATGTATTCGAAAACTTTGTCCGACTCTTTCATCTTCATGCTCTCCATCTCAATACGCAGCGTCTGACGTCAAGCTCGAATGACTCGATCATCTTTCTTGTGTTCCTTCTCCAACTCGGTCTACGCATCGGATGTCAACTTGATTCCTACAATCTTTTCAAAATTGAAATCTTCTACAACTCGAAACAATAAAAACAGAGTTACACTATTCTTCAAACGTTTCTCTTTAAACATTCTGAGTGCGTTGGCCGACAATCCTTCCATGGTCTCCGGTTCTTCATAGCCGTCCTCTACCACATCCCAACAATCTTGGGCTGTGAAGAGAGCCTTCATCTGACACTCCATCTATTATAATTGACATCCTTCGTCAGTCGAGATACAAGTACAACAACATTTGTTAGACTAGCCATCTCACTCAAACGCTCAACACTTAACCTTAGCTCTGGATACCAATTTGATAACAAAGCCTTTTGGAAACTGAATATTATCTCAATCTTTGTTATATTGAACACTTGAATACATCTGTGTATTTATACACTCAAAGGAACTCTATGTTACACCAAACATGTACTCCCTATAAACCAAAGAATTCCATAACTATACTTCTCAATAGCATAATGCAATAAACGTTTTTCACACCAAAAGACATTTCAATTTACTCATTATTAATTTTAGCTAACAAATAGTACTTACTGGAAAAAGCGACAATGTTAAAAAAATGTTGATGTTGAACTATAGGGAAAAAAAATAGGAAACCATATACACAGTTTCTATATAATTTACACTGGGAAAGTAGGGTTTGGGTCCCTTCTCATTAGCTCTATTACCATGTTGAAAGAATTTGTGACAAAACAGGTCACAGAAGATGATATCGCCATGGTACTATGTTGAGAAGAAAAACCAAGAAGGAATTTAATAAATTCCATGTATTGTGTACACATGAGTATTCTTATTTATAATAAAGAAGATATATAGTAATAAGTAATAAAATTAATATCTAATAATGAAAATTATTTGGTATGATATTTCCCTATCAAGTCATATATCTTCCTATTTGATGAAATAAAATCATATCTCTTCCACACTCGAGGCATTTTGTTTACTGATTTTGAAATTGGTGACAGACCTGTGATGAGCCGGTCTCCATTTTGAGACAGTTAAGATAATCTCTAATGATATATTATGTTGGGAAGTCCCATGTCACCTACTTCACTTATTGGAGTGCTACTTATATATCTTGAGATGGAATCTAACGTGTATTAGAGTCTTGGCCCATTCTAGTAGTAAATAGTTTATTTTGGTATGCATGTGGAGGAGGGAAGGGGGGATATTGGGAAGTCTGGTATCACTTACCTCAACTCTGAGGGTGTTTGCTTTATATATTTGTTTGGCAACTTCACGTCCTGACAATTGGTTTTGAGATGAATCTAACCTATTATATTGAAGTCAAGCAATAATCAATTAATATCTGAGAATTAGGAGACATGAGAAAAGTATGTGTTTGATGTACAAATTTGTGATAGAGGATGAGAATGAAAACAAGCAATTCTTTGTAGATAGTGTATGTTCTAAATTATTTTTATAAGGAAATGGTGGATTGGTAATATCCAGCATGACTATATAGCCCATTGAATAACCATGCAGTTATCAGGCGGTTTATGCGAGATTGATGAGGCTCTAGTTTAATCTAGAGCATGTCTTATTGCGTGTGTACATTTTTTTCATTGCTATTATGAACGTGAATGGGCATGCGATGAGAAAATCAGGAAATGCTGTCATTCATGCTTGATTTTCTAAGCTAATAGTTTTCTAATGTTGTTATCAGGACTCTGATTTCCCCTGCTTTAAAGGTGGTCCACGGACAATACAGAACCTACGGAAGCGTTTCCATCTTAATTTAACAGAAGAGGTTTTAATACTAATATCAGTTGTTCTCTTAGCTGTAAATTCTTTTGCCCGTTTGCTACATCTTTTTCTCTCTCCTGGCAGCAATGTGTATCTTTGGTGCTTTCCCTCATTAGCAGCAGCCTGGATGCATGGCGGACAAGGCAGTATGATTATTACCAGAGGGTTTTGAACGGGATATTGTGAAATAGTTTGTCAATGGTGATTGTTTGCTTGTTCCCTTTTGACTAAAGCTCTCACGGTGATTGTTCATCAATTAGTATTTGCATTTACAAGTCATTGGAAGGTGGTTGGTTCACTGTGATACAGCTTTAGAGTTTTCTGAAAAGTAAGAATTAATAGATGGCAGAGTGCAGCCTCTATTCTCCTTGTGGTGGTGAGAGGAAGATTTTGACTCGCAAAAGTACTTTCCAGGCTTGGCTAAATTTACTTGAGCCGAGTCTTATTTTTCCATCCTTGTTCTTGTGGAAGCTCTGCTACCGGGAGAAATTGCATAAGCCCCCTAAATGCTGAGATAGTGCAAATTGTACAGTGATTTTAGCGGGAATACGTACCAGATTTATATTGGATGTGGACATGAGTTCTGTGTAAACTGTTTGATTGATTCATCAAAGTCTTGGGGTTGCGCTGCTGAGCACATACTGACCTGGTATCATATTGGATATCCGTTATCATGGGCAGACATCAGTGGCCAAACTGCTCTGTTATCTTTTCTGATCTCAGCTGATCAATTGGCGTCAGTCTTCCCAAAGTTGATTCTCCTATGCTTAAACTGGAAAATTATTCTCAAAATTCTTTGATGATGTTTGATTGTATCATGTATAATTGATCCTGTTTACTATCATGGTGAAATTTGTTCACCTTCGTATCTATCATAAAGTTTTGGTGGCATAGTATCTCGTGAGCTAGTTATTTACCTTTCGTTCATAATAAACTGTGTTTACAACTTTTGATTTCACAAAGCATGCTATTTTGGAATTATATTTGTCCGACATTTATGCACTTGGCAAATCCAATCACTGATTCAAAGTAGGTCTCCATAACAGGTTCAAGGATATCGAAATATTGATTATCATCTATTTATTTGAGGGTGATGCCTCAATTCGAAACGGATTGGTTTTGGAATTTTCATTTAGCGATTCAACTAAAGTATCTACAAGACAATAAAGATGACTATTACATAATAGGATTTGAATGATGATAGATAAGAATCTAATATAAAGGAAGCAAAATAATTTAGGAACCGTACCACCATGATAGTAGAAAAATCTGTCTTATCTTGAGTCTTGGGAGAAGGTAGTCATTATTCTAGAAATATTTAACAAGACCCTAAATCCTAGATAAAACTACACAAATACTTAAATCCTGTAGTTATGACTTTCTAAACCCTAAAAGAAACATATAACAGAGAAAAAAGAAATATTCGGTCTTCTTTTTATTCACTAAAACTCGCAGCTTTTTATTGAACCTTCAAAATATCTAAGATAATTTAAATTTTTTCTTAACTGTACATTTTAACGAGATAAACCTTTCTACTAAAGTAATTCAAGTTGTGTTATAAATATGTTTGATAAATGTATAATAATTAAAGTATATAACACCTAAAACATGATATGATGCTAGGTATGAAACTTGAAAAAATGAAAAATTTTTAGGCATAGGATGTTTGACACATTGTTGGAGTATAAACATAGAAAAAGATAGAAAACATTTAATTTAAAATAAATAAATAAATATTGTATATACTTCAACATTTTTTAATATTTTAATACTTTATATAAGATCTTTATTATATATATTTATATATTATTTTTTATATGTTACTATTTGATATTATATAATTTTTTTTATCTTTTAGATCCTATATAATAAGATAAGAGTAAATCTTATTTTAATATTTATTTTCTAATATCGTAAATTTCTTGTTAAACATTGACTTGAAAGTTTAAGTATTTTTTAATAAGTAGGTTCTTACTCTCCATGAAGATCACATCCTTCTATAATTCATCAATTGATCTTGTTTTACAATTTAGTAATTTAACACCTATTATGGTGTTTGGTAAAATGATCCTAGCAACCTCATCTATTTCATGGTGAGATAGATCTCACTGTTATTATCAACTTTCTCAAGAAACATATAGATAAATGTTAGCAAAAGAACCATGAAAAGATTAGGAACCAGCAATAATAAAATGACGTCAAACTAATACAAATTTAACAAAAAATGACTACAAACTTGGAATTGGTTCATAAACAATATCAAGTTGAACTTCAAATCCTACATAGTGAGTTGAAGATTCTCACTGAAAGACCCAAATCACATAAACCAAGTTATGTGGTCACTAATAGGCGGATACTACAACATCGAGTTGAGTGAAAACTTAACAATCACTCACTTGCATCAACTACTGACATGCGCTAAAACTCAATAATCTGAACATAAGATGAAACATCGATTTGAATACAAATAATAATAATAAAAAAACAATTTGAGCACAAATAAAAAAATCAATTCAAACATAATTGAAAACCTCAAAGTAAGACCGTGAAGGAGACATTTATAGAAAATAACACTAAGAGAGAACCCACAACGGAAGAAAATTCCCAACTTTCTCGTCGACATTTGTGACAACATTCTCGCTAACATACTCGCAAAATTGAGGTGTGCTAGGATTTTAATGATCAGCCATTCATTCCATGAATAATGGAAATTCCTTTTCCATCAAGATGGAAACTACTATATTAAAAAAATACGATGGCTCCATAAATTCAAAAGAATATTTGAAAATGTACAAAACACAAGTTAAGCTATGTTGAATATAGTGAAAACTAGGTATAGGGTTAATTCTCTTTTGTATCTTAAAATACACATAGGGTAATATATTTATAATTAAGAGTCATACAAGTAAATATAGTAAATGCATATATTGTGACTAATAATATCTAAACTATTTAACACTCCCCCTAGCTTATGCATATAAATCATACGTAGCAAACTTATTACAAATATAATCAATTATAGGTCCCCATAGAGACTTAATGAAAATATCTGCTAATTGTTCACTTGAGTTAACAAATGCGGTCTTAATGTCTCTAGATACAATTTTTTCTCGAATAAAATGACAATCAACTTCAACGTGCTTGGTTCTTTCTTGAAAGACAAGATTAGAGATAATATGAAAAATAACCTGATTGTCACATATAAGTATCATTTGAGTGATATCTCCAAATTGTAATTCTTTAAGTAATTGTTTAAGCCAAACAAGTTTACAAGTGGCTGAGGCCATAACTCTATACTCTACTTTTGCACTAGATCTTGCTACAACACTTTGTTTCTTGGTCTTCCAAGAGATTAAGTTAACTCCAATAGAAACACAATATCCGGAAGTAGATCTTCTATTAGTAAGAGATCCTGCCTAGTCAACATCTGAATAATAGACAACTTTAGCCTAGTTATTGTGATCATATAACAAACATTTTCTGGGAGATCCTTTAATGTACTTTATATACGAATGACTACAATCCAATGATCTGCACATGAGGAATTAAGAAATTGACTCACCACACTAACTGCAAAGGAAATGTCAGGACGAGTAACAATAAGATAATTTAATTTTTCAACTAATCTTCTGTACTTCTCAGGATCTAAGAGAGGCTCCCCCTAATTAGGTAGGAGTTTGGTATTGGGATCCATGGATGTGTCAACAAATTTTGAGTTCATCAACCTAGTTTCTTCTAAAATATCCAATGCATACTTTCTCTAAGATATAACAATGTCATCATTGGATTGTGCTACCTCAATCCCCAATAAATATCTAAGTTTGTCAAGATCTTTGGTCTGAAAGTGGTGACAAAGGTATTTCTTCATTTGGGAGATGCCGTGGTGATTACTCCCTGTAAGAACAATATCATCAATATATATTATTAAATAGATACACCCAACATTTGAGTGACAGTAAAATACTGAATGATCTGTCTCACTGTGAGTCATACCAAATTGTTGAACAACATTGCTAAATTTTTCAAACCAGGTCCTAGGAGATTGTTTTAGGCCATATAAAGATTTGTGAAGACGACATACCAATCCAGAAGACTCCCCCTGAGAAATAAAGCCTGGAGGTTGCTTCATATAAATTTCTTCCTGCAAATCTCCGTTAATAAAAATATTTGACATCTAGTTGGTAAATAGGCCATTGTTGAAGAGTAACCATGGCTATGAATAAGCAAACAAAAGTCATTTTTGTCACTGGAGAAAATGTGTCACCATAGTCTAAACCAAAAATTTGTGTGTAACCTTTAGTCACAAGATGAGCTTTGAGACAGTTAATAGTACTATCATGACTAACTTTGATCACAAAAACCCACTTACAACCAACAACAAATTTTCCAAATGGTAATGAGACAAGTTCCTAGGTTCCACTATTCTGAAGAGCACTCATTTCATCAAGCATGACCTGATGCCAACCAGGATGGGCTAAGGCATCACTAACGAATTTGGGAATTGACACAGAAGAAATGGACGAAAGGCAGGTATAAAAAGGTGGAGATAATTTATTGTAACTCAAAGCAGTATAATGAGGAGAGGGATTATGTAACCCCCCTTATGGATTACATATACTACCCTCTTAACATTAAATAGTTAAAACTCACCATCATAAATTTATGTATAAAAAATTTTAAAATTATTATTATAATGTCTTCATAAACATACCATACACTGATACATATCATTGTATATAGTTACAAAAGATTACTAAACTATACTTATAACTATAATTATTACTATAAATTCTTAACGCAACTCCCCTTCCTATGCTCTGGTATTGCATCATGATTCTAACATCTCGCATTTATAGCCTTCCAAAATCTGTTTCTAAAATATTTATGGGGTTAGACATTTAATCTTACCCACAGGAAACAAAGCAAACATTTATACGATAAAATCAAACAATGAAACATTCCTTCATAATAAGTTCATGACTATATATAAATATACAACCATATATAACTTAATTTGAAAATTTATTATGAGAAACTGTTAGACAAATGACATCTAGAGGGGGGTGAATAGATGCACAAATTAAATTAGATTCCAAATTAAAAATTTATTTAAGATGTCTAATAATTTGTTAATTTAATTTTAATTATCAGATAAAATATAGATAAAGCAGAAGTGATATAATCAGAGAGATAAAGGGAAAGGAAATAAGTATATGTTAGCAGAGGTATAAGGAAGAGAAAAACATACAGAAATTTATATTGGTTCAGGTATAGCCAACCCTACATCCAGTTCCTAGTCACCTCTAACACAAGAGTGACCCCAATTCACTATCTTTAAAATTCAATTTACAAATTACAATCAACTCAGCAGAAGAAACAGTAAAGAATAAACTAATTAAAAAGACAACCACCTCCTTAGAAACCACTAAGGATGAACACCTCCCTAGAATCCCACTAGGGATGAACACCTCCTTTGAACAAATCAAAGGATGAAAAACACCTCCTTTACCACCAACACACAAAAGGATGAACACCTCCCTTGAATCACACTAGGGATGAACACCTCCCCAAACAAATCAAAGGGATGAAAACACCTCCTTAGAATCCCACTAAGGATGAACACTTCCCTAGAATCACATTAGGAATGAACACCTCCCTGAACAAATCAAAGGGATAAAAACACCTCCTTAGAATCCTACTAAGGATGAACATCTCCCTTGAATAAATTAAGGGATGAACAAGTCATGAAAATAGAAACTCTAAACACAGAAACACACTGCTCAAGAGACAGTATGCACACCTAAACCCTAAAAAGGGGATTTAACAACAACCACTTAAACCCTAAATAGGGAATTTAACATCAACTTCCTAAACCCACAAAGGATGAAAGCAATAAAATAAGAACAATCACACTTGGGTAATGGAGACAACAAATTGTAGAAGCCTATAGAATGCCAACCTCCAAGAACAAGCATGATTAACAATGAAAGCACAAAAGACAGTAGAGAAGAGAGTTTTCTCAGAAGGTGTAAAATATTTTTGTTGCCTTGCCCAAAATTCTTTTCTCAAAACTAATTGAATATAAATTGAATTTTCGAATTATGTAATTGTGTGTTTTTTATTTTTCATCAAAACTTATTTAAATAGGAAAATAACATAAGAAAATAGTTGTTGGTCATTAATACTTTCGTAGAGAAAAATCAGGATGTATTAAAAAAAATTTATTCTTCAAAACAAATATATTTTTCAAATTTGAATTTCCATAATCGATTATGTTTCCAGTATAATCAATTATGATAGAGAGAAAATATTTTTTCCATTTCTGATGCATCATAATCAATTATGACAGTGAAAAATGTCATGTTACGAAATTTTTATCACACTTGTGCTTTGGAGTCTTATGCATAATACCACTTCATCAACTTGTACCTTCATATTCAGTATTCTAAGACTCTATCTAGTCTTCAGGAATCATCTTGGGTGTTGCCGCTGTCAAAGGAGGCGGTCAGAGCGACGTGATGGTATTCCGACTTCAGTTTTCGCAATTAAAATGTGAGGTTACAACGCCTTTAGCTTGTTCGATAACCGGGTTGAACCTGAGGGCGAGGTTTTCGAAAGGGAGCTTTTAGGTCGTCCGATAACCAGGCTGGACCTAAGACCAAGGTTTTTGAAAAGGGTTCTTATGGAGTCGCCACCGATGTTTTTACCGAAAACATCGGAAAAGGAAAAAAAGAAGGCATTGGTTTAAAGAACCAACTTTGGCCATTATAACCAGAGTCGGGTAAGGGAGTTAGTTACATGTGGGGAAGGTATTAACACCCCCACAACGCTCCTTTTGGGTTCCCTATGATAGACCAGTTATTTCATAAATAAACTTTAAAATGACGCTTTTACCCTTTTATTTGCGGAATTAAGAAAATAGTGACTACATGGCCCTAGTAGCTAATGTACAGATAAATATAAATAAAAGGCGGTAAAAGAGAGGGAGAAAGTGAAGAAACCTCTGGAACAAGCTTTCTTGATTAATTATCTTAAAATAGGATACTTTTTGGCAGCCCTTCGCTCTATGACGTCGATCGCTCTTTCACACAATGTTAAAAACACTCTCTAAGAACACTCAGAAAACTCCAGAAATGCTTCAGAGAGGCTCTAGGAGAAGAATTTGAAGAAATGATAGAAGGAGAAGTTAGGCAAGGAGAAGAAGTCAAGGATGGAGAAATAGTTTGGGATGGGGAAGAAGTGAAGGAAGGAGAAGAGGTTAAGGAAGAAGAAGAAGTTTTGGATGGAGAAGAAGTTAAGGGTAAAGAAGAAAGTATGGATGGGGAAGAAGTTTGGGATGGAGAAGAAGTTAAGGAGGGAGAAATGATCATGGATGGAGAAGAAGTTAAGGAAGGAGAAGAAATTAGGGATGATGAGGAAGAAAGTAAGGATGGAGAAAAAGAAGTTATGGACGGAGAAGATGTTAAGGAAGGAGAAGAAACTAAGGAAGGGGAAGAAGTTAGGGAAAGAGAAGAAGTTTGGGATGGAGAAGAAGTTAAGGATGGAGAAGAAGTTTGGGATGGAGGAGAAGTTTGGAATGGAGGAGAAGAATCAAAGTATGGAGAAGAAATTAAGGAAGAAGAAGTTTAGGAAGGAGAAGAAGTTAAGGAAGAAGAAGATTTGAATGGAGAAGAAGTTAAGGATAAAGAAGAAAGTATGGATGGGGAAGAAGTTTGGGATGGAGAAGAGTCTACTAAGTATGGAGAATAAATGAAGGAAAAAGAAGTTAAGGAAGGAGAAAAACTTTTGGATGGATTAGATAGGAGATTATAATTAAGAATGGAGAAGAAACATGGGATGTAGAATGAAGTTAAGGAAGAAGAAGAAGTTAAGGAGGATGGAGAAGAAGTTAGGGAAGGAGAAAAGGTTAAGAATGAAGAACAAGTTAGGGAAGGAGAAGAAGTTAAGGATGGAGAAATAGTTTGGGATGGGGAAGAAGTGAAGGAAGGAGAAGAGGCTAAGGAAGAAGAAGAAGAAGTTTTGGATGGAGAAGAAGTTAAGGGTAAAGAAGAAAGTATGGATGGGGAAGAAGTTTGGGATGGAGAAGAAGTTAAGGAGGGAGAAATGATCATGGATCGAGAAGAAGTTAAGGAAGGAGAAGAAATTAGGGATGATGAGGAAGAAAGTAAGGATGGAGAAGAAAAAGTTATGGACGGAGAAGATGTTAAGGAAGGAGAAGAAACTAAGGAAGGAGAAGAAGTTAGGGAAAGAGAAGAAGGTTGGAATGGAGAAGAAGTTAAGGATGGAGAAGAAGTTTTGGATGGAGGAGAAGTTTGGAATGGAGGAGAAGAATCGAAGTATGGGGAAGAAATTAAGGAAGAAGAAGTTTAGGAAGGAAAAGAAGTTAAGGGAGAAGAAGTTTTGGATGGAGAAGAAGTTAAGGATAAAGAAGAAAGTATGGATGGGGAAGAAGTTTGGGATGGAGAAGAATCTACTGAATATGGAGAAGAAATGAAGGAAAAAGAAGTTAAGGAAGGAGAAAAACTTTTGGATGGATAGGATAAGAGATTATTGTTAAGGATGGAGAAGAAACTTGGGATGTAGAATGAAGTTAAGGAAACAGAAGAAGTTAAGGAGGATGGAGAAGAAGTTAGGGAAGGAGAAAAGGTTAAGAATGAAGAACAAGTTAGGGAAGGAGAAGAAGTCAAGGATGGAGAAATAATTTGGGATGGGGAAGAAGTGAAGGAAGGAGAAGAGGTTAAGGAAGAAGAAGAAGAAGAAATTTTGGATGGAGAAGAAGTTAAGGGTAAAGAAGAAAGTATGGATGGGGAAGAAGTTTGGGATGGAGAAGAAGTTATGGAGGGAGAAATGATCATGGATGGAGAAGAAGTTAAGAAAGGAGAAGAAATTAGGGATGATGAGGAAGAAAGTAAGGATGGAGAAGAAGAAGTTATGGACATCGAAGATGTTAAGGATGGAGAAGAAACTAAGGAAGGAGAAGAAGTTAGGGAAAGAGAAGAAGTTTGGGATGGCGAAGAAGTTAAGGATGGAGAAGAAGTTTGGGATGGAGGAGAAGTTTGGAATGGAGGAGAAGAATCGAAGTATGGGGAAGAAATTAAGGAAGAAGAAGTTTAGGAAGGAGAAGAAGTTAAGGAAGAAGAAGTTTTGGATGGAGAAGAAGTTAAGGATAAAGAAGAAAGTATGGATCGGGAAGAAGTTTGGGATGGATAAGAATCTACTAAGTATGGAGAAGAAATGAAGGAAGAAGAAGTTAAGGAAGGAGAAAAACATTTGGATGGATAGGATAAGAGATTATAGTTAAGGATGGAGAAGAAACTTGGGATGTAGAATTAAGTTAAGGAAGCAGAAGAAGTTAAGGAGGATGGAGAAGAAGTTAGGGAAGGAGAAAAGGTTAAGAATGAAGAACAAGTTAGGGAAGGAGAAGAAGTCAAGGATGGAGAAATAGTTTGGGATGGGGAAGAAGTGACGGAAGGAGAAGATGTTAAGGAAGAAGAAGAAGAAGTTTTGGATGGAGAAGAAGTTAAGGGTAAAGAAGAAAGAATGGATGGGGAAGAAGTTTGGGATGGAGAAGAAGTTAAGGAGGGAGAAATGATCATGGATGGAGAAGAAGTTAAGGAAGGAGAAGAAATTAGGGATGATGAGGAAGAAAGTAAGGATGGAGAAGAAGAAGTTATGGACAGAGAAGATGTTAAGGAAGGAGAAGAAACTAAGGAAGGAGAATAAGTTAGGGAAAGGAAAGAAGTTTGGGATGGAGAAGAAGTTAAGGATGGAGAAGAAGTTTGGGATGGAGGAGAAGTTTGGAATGGAGCAGAAGAATCGAAGTATGGGGAAGAAATTAAGGAAGAAGAAGTTTAGGAAGTAGAAGAAGTTAAGGGAGAAGAAGTTTTGGATGGAGAAGAAGTTAAGGATAAAGAAGAAAGTATGGATGGGGAAGAAGTTTGGGATGGAGAAGAATCTACTAAGTATGGCGAAGAAATGAAGGAAGAAGAAGTTAAGGATGGAGAAGAACTTTTGGATGGATAGGATAGGAGATTATAGTTAAGGATGAAGAAGAAACTTGGGATGTAGAATGAAGTTAAGGAAGCAGAAGAAGTTAAGGAGGATGGAGAAGAAGTTAGGGAAGGAGAAAAGGTTAAGAATAAAGAACAAGTTAGGGAAGGAGAAGAAGTTAAGGATGGAGAAATATTTTGGGATGGGGAAGAAGTGAAGGAAGGAGAAGAGGTTAAGGAAGAAGAAGAAGAAGTTTTGGATGGAGAAGAAGTTAAGGGTAAAGAAAAAAGTATGGATGGGGGATAAGTTTGGGATGGAGAAGAAGTTAAGGAGGGAGAAATGATCATGGATGGAGAAGAAGTTAAGGAAGGAGAAGAAATTAGGGATGATGAGGAAGAAAGTAAGGATGGAGAAGAAGAAGTTATGGACAGAGAAGATGTTAAAGATGGAGAAGAAACTAAGGAAGGAGAAGAAATTAGAGAAGAAGTTTGGGATGGAGAAAAAGTTAAGGATGGAGAAGAAGTTTGGGAGGGAGGAGAAGTTTGGAATGGAGGAGAAGTGTCGCCGCCGTCAAAACGAGGCGGTCGGAGCGACGCGATGATTTTTTTTACCCTCTTTGATTTTCGCGTTTTTTTATGGATGGGTACAACGTCCTTAGGTTTTCCGATAACCGGGCTAACTTAGAGAAGAGGTTTTCGAAAAGTGTTCTTGGGTTGTCCGATAACCGAGCTAACCCAAGAATGGGTTTTGAAGGGTTCGTGGAGTCGCCACCGATGTTTTTACCAGAAACATCGGAAAAGGAGTTTAAAAAGGCGTTGGTTTTCGAAAACCAACTTTGGTCATTAGAACCAGAGTTGGGTAAGGGAGTTAGTTACGTGTAAAGGAAGTGTTAGTTCCTTTACGACGCCCCTTTCGGGTTCCCTATGATAGGCCGGCTACTTTGGATAAATAATTAAACTGGAAAATTACGCTTTTACCCTTTTATTATGCGGTATTTAAAGATTATGACTACATGGCCCTAGCGTCTATTGCATAATTTTAAATGAAAGCGGTAAAATTAGGAAGAGAGAGGATGCACCTCCAAAGCAAGCTTTTTATATTTCTCTTTTAAAGAATGGGTGCTTTTTGGCAACCCTTCACTCTACAACTCTCAGAAACTCCGGAAATACCTCGGAGGGATTCTAAAGAAGATTTAGAACGCTCAATTTATGCCTAGAGACACTCAGAAACTCTGGAAATGCTTCGGAGGGATTCTAGAGAGAGAATATCTAGAGAGAAGGAGGAGCTACTGTGCTTGGTTTGGTGAAATGAGGGGAGGGAGCCCCTATTTATAGGTTTTCGCGCCTGACAGTGGCGAGACCGCCGGTCTTGTCTGACAAGGTCGAGACCGCCGTCTGGAAAATCCAGACCGCCGTCTCGACCATGCAGGGTGTCGAGACCGCCGTCTGGAAAACCCAGACCGCCGTCTCGACCTTTGCAGTGGCGAGACCGCCGTCTCGACAAGCGAGACGGCGGTCTCGTCCCTGGCGTGAGGCGAGACGGTGGTCTGGTCTTCCCAGACGGCGGTCTCGTCCCTTCAGGCGCGAGAACTTTATTTTTCGGGCCAAAAAACCCTCCTATCTTAGTACGGGGGCCTAATAGTCTCTCCTAATGGTTTGTTAGGCTTTCTGGCTTTATTTGGAGGCCGGGCAAGATTTGGGGTCTATAGCTGCCCCCCCTTTACCCGACCAGTCGACTGCTGGCCTTTTGTGCCGAGGTGATCGACTGGAGGGTAAAGGAGTTGACCCTCTTGCCCGGTTACCCTTCAGATACTCCGTCTTTGCGGCGGATGATCTTCTGGGGAAATGTTGTGTTATGCGCTTCGGGATACTCCTTCGACGCGGTAGCCGACCCCTTCGGCGATGAGTACGAACCCCCATCCGGTTTGACGAGTACTAACCCCCGCCGGTAAGCCCCCTTTTGTAAGGCTCGATGAGTTTACACCCCCATCCGGTGTTTGACGAGTACGAACCCCCGCCCGGTAAGCCCCCTTTTGTAAGGCTTGATGAGTTTACACCCCCATCTGGTGTTTAGCCTCCAGATGCTCCATCTTGCGGTAGCTGATCCTTTGGTTGACGAGTACGAACCCTCGTCTGGTTTTGGTGCCTCCGGATGCCCCCTCTTGCGGTAGCTGATCCTTTGGTTGACGAGTACGAACCCTCGTCTGGTTTTGGTGCCTCCGGATGCCCCTTCTTGCGGTGGCTGATCCTTTGGCAATGGTGGCGGCTTACTGATTCTGACCATGCGCCGATGTGAAACCTCGGGATGCTCCTTTGACGCGGTAGCTGACCCCTTGGCTGACGAGTATGAACCCCCGTCTGGTTATGTGCCTCTGGATGCCCCTTCTTGCGGTGGCTGATCCTTTGGCAATGGTGGCGGCTTACTGATTCTGACCATGCGCCGTCTCCCTGGGGGGTGATTTCGTGTTCGTGCACTTCCAGGATACTACTTCGACGTAGCCGATCCCTTCGGTGGACACATGGTAAAACCTCGGGATACTCCTTCGATGGTAGCCGATCCTTCGGTTGATGGGTATAAACCCCCATCGAGTCGGTAGTTGCGATCCGTTGTGTGGGACTGGATGGGTATGAATCCCCATCGGGGTGGTAAATGCAGTCCGTTGTTGAGATGTGTTCTGTCTTTGTTTTTTGTCTTTTCTGGGAATTGTCGTCCGATCTGTGCCGGGGATTCTGTTGGTGTTCGTCCAGCTTGTTGATTGCTGGGGATTCTTTGTTTTTGATCTTTTGTGGTGGTCATCCGACTTTGCTGGTTGTCGGAAATTTTTTGATAAGTGCCTCTTAGGTAGGCAGGAATCCTTTGGGGATTTGTTGATCTTGGTGACGCCTCTTGAGTAGGCGGATATCCATTGAGTTTTTTGTTGATTTTGATGGTGCCTCTAAGTAGGCAGATGCTCTATTGAGTTTCTGGTAATGCCTCTGAGTAGGCAGATGCCTCATCGGAAGTGAAGACTTTTGGCTGCATTTTTCTTTGCCTCTGGATAGGCTAATGTTGCTTTTTTGCTTGCAAGGTTTTGCCTATGCGTTCCACTAGGGATATCCATGTTAGGTGATATAGGCAAGTAACTTTCTGAGGATATGCGTTTGAAGTTTTGCCTTTGCAATAGGCTCTCTGGGGGTAAGTTTTTTGGCGATCCACCAGGGAATTGGTCGACTCCTTGGGGATCTAATTTTGGTCGCCCTTTGGGGAATGGAGTTGTGACTCCTTGTTTGGTGTTGATGAGAGCTGGTTTCTTCAGGCTCTTATTCCTCTGGGGAAATGGAGTTTTTTTGTTTTTTGTTTACTGTGCCTCTGAGTAGGCGGATGCTTCATTGGTGAAGACTTTATACCTTGCTTGCCTCCGAATAGGTTGATGTCCCTTTCTGGGGAAATGGGCTCTCGCTTGCCAGATCTTGCCTATGCCTAGGCAAATGACTCTTCTAAGGATGTGAGTCTGAAATTTGCCTTTGTCGTAGGCTCACTGGAGATGATTTTTCTCTTTTTGATGATCCGCCGGGGATTTGATTGTTTACCCGAAGAT
Source organism: Sphenostylis stenocarpa (assembly GCA_963425845.1). Classification (NCBI taxonomy): domain Eukaryota; kingdom Viridiplantae; phylum Streptophyta; class Magnoliopsida; order Fabales; family Fabaceae; genus Sphenostylis; species Sphenostylis stenocarpa. The sequence continues at coordinate 19,605,144 of OY731406.1, forward strand.
CTATTTTGTCTTGCCCCTTAGGGAGAAATGGAGTTTTTGACTCCTTGTTGAATGCTGTTGTTTTGAGCTGGCTTTGCCTATGCTCTTATTCCGCTGGGGATGATCAAGCCTTTCCGTTGGCTTTTTCTGGTGTACCTTCGTTTATTGGTGTAGAAGGTTAGAGCTATTTTCCTTGAAGCTCTTTATTCTGCTGCAATGGTTTTGATTTCGCCTTTTTTCCATGATTTATCTCTTTTTTATCGCGATTTTGAAATCTGGCTTTTGTGGGGATAATGCGTAAGCCTTTTTACTTTTTAGTCTCTTTTTATTACGCTGGCTTTTTCCTTTCTTTTTGGGGAAGGTCCACTAGGGATGACGTTTTATTTCTTTAGTGATCCACCAGGGAATTAGTTGACTTCTTGGGGATCTAATTTTTCTTTTCTAGGAATGGAGTCTTGGCTCCTTGATTGATGTTGATGCGAGCTATACTTGTGAAGCTCTTATTCCACTGGGGGATGGAGATTTCCTTATTCATCCTTTTTTGTAGGGAGATCCACTTGGGGATTTTTATTCGACCTTCTCTGTTGCGACCCTTTCTTTTGGATATCCGCTGGGGATGCAAGGGTTTTCTTCTTTTTTCTCTTTATGTTGAGCCCTTGATGGTATGGAGATCGGACTCTTTTGACTGTTGATGATGATGATGATGGGCTCTTGGAGCCTTTATTCTCCGTTGGGGAGTGTGGAGGAGACTTTGGGTGGGTGTGCTCGATGACTCATGTAGTGGTAATGTTGAGCCGTGAGGAGTGTTTTTGTGTTGCCTCTGGAGTAGGCAAGGATCCTCTTGGGGATAACTAAGCCTTTCCGTCGGCTTTTCTTTTATGATGTCTGATGGTTGTGCCCTCTTTTATTGGGTGATGATTAGAGCTTTGACTTCTGGAAGCTTCTTATGACAACTCGCTCTTCTTTCTTGAGGGAGAGCGATGTTTGGAGACTTATTAATTTCTTGTGCCTTCTTTTCTGGGTAGAAGGATGGTAGCTGGAGCTCTTGATTTTCAGAAGATCTTATTCCGCTGAGTCACTTGATTGACGACTTGCTCCATTTTCTTGAAGACTTTATTTTGGAGACTCGGTCTCAGTGATCTTGTTTTCAATCACAAATATGGAGCTAGTCTCCTTATATGCATGAATGCTTCTTTTTTTTGTTAGTTATCTGAAGTGATTTTTTATTTATTTACCTTGACAAAGTCGTTTTGTGCGACTACTTGTGTGTGGATGCAATCTTTTCTTTTTGATTGATGCATCTGGAAAAGTGACTGGCATTCTTCTGTTGGACTCTCATGATTATGATGAAGGACCCCTCTCTTTTATTCATTTTTTGGTTTAGCCCTAACTTTTGCCTAGACCGCCCTTTTGGGGTTTTCGGTCTAGCGGGCTGCCTTACTTTTTGCCTAGGATATCTTAGCGGGCTTTTTCCTTTTTTATGAATGCCCTAACTTTTGCCTAGACCGCCCTTTGCGGGTTTTCGATCTAGCGGGCTACCCTAACTTTTGCCTAAGAATCTCCTAGCAGGCATTATTCTTTTTATTGTCATTTTTTCTTTCTCTTCTTTTTTGAGAGATAGGAGCCTATCATATGCATGCAATGTTTGTGATATGCATCCTATAATACTATTTCAATTAATTTTTCAAAAGGATTAACCAATGTGCTTGAGCTTCTGATGAGCTTCTGCCGTTATCTGCTTTCGTCGATAGGGATAGGTTGTACCAATTTTGCCGTCTTGATTTTTTCATGACCGAAGAATGATTGTGCTAATTGCAGAGCGACTTGCCATGTTAGTGCGCCCCTCCCTTTCCTTGGGGATGTCGATCCTCCTATTGATTACTATATCCACATTTCCCTACTAATTACTAGAATGTCGTAGTAGTAAGGGTCAAGAGAAGAGAAAGAAGATGATATTTAATTCAAAGGCTTGTGTTTTAGAATTGTTTTATTTTGACAAAAATGGTTTTTGTAAGCACGGCTAGCCAAGGTTGGTTAGAGTGTTTAGGCTAGTTTAAACAACGTTTTGTTTTGGAGTGGCGTCTTATTCTATGGCGCTTGCTATGACTGATTGACTTCCCTAGTCTACCCTTTGGGTTTTTAGCTTAGGATGTTGTGTTTTGGCCCTATCTTTTGTCTAGGTTCCTTCTTTTTGTATATTTTCGGGGAATCCTAGCGGACCTTATTTTGTAACCCTAACTTTTGCCTAGGCTACCCTTTAGTTTTGTTCGGGTGTCCTACCGAGTATCTTGCCCTCACTT